>OZ014533.1:39841710-40404479 GCA_963966105.1 Volucella zonaria | reverse complement strand
TATCGTCAATCTTAAAACCAAGCGTGGTTTTTATTTTAAACATTTTAAAAGTAATTTAGCTCCAAAAATACTATGGAAAAACATCCGAAACGAAATTGGTATTAAAAACGAACATGGTTTCTACTTCTCTGGTACTGATCTTAATGATCTTAACAACATGTTTTCTCGAAAGCCCAATACGTCATCTTCTAACCATACGCTCTTTATACATCTGCTAATACGAATGGCTTTGAATTTCATCGTGTTGACCAAAGTGACGTTGCCAGATCAATAATGAGCATAAAATCGAGGCTATCAGGTTGATCTAAACCTTATTTAGATCCATTGTTTATACAATTTATTTTACCCTATATCCTGTCAGTATTTACTCATATATTTAAGACTGTATTTATGTCATCCTGCTTTCCTACAGCTTGGAGAACTGAAAAAATTACACCGACACCTAAAAATCATGCAGCCCCTCCAAATACTGATTTTCGAACAATTTCAATCCAGCCTTTTCTGCTAGTCTATTCTTATCTTTCTGACAGAAAACAAATAGTTGTAACAAATAATGCTATGTCGGAACCTAGTAGTATTTATATCCACAAGGATTTATTTTGGGCCCTCTCTTCTTCTGCTTATTTATAAATAACTTACCAGATACCATAACCTACTCCTAAACATCGTAAGCTTACGATGTTTAGGTGCATATCAGTTGCAGAATGGGGCTAATTGAAAGCACCGTATGCAGACTGGAAGACCATCTTCCAATGGTCCGAAGGAAATAGTTTATATTTTAATCCAAAAAAATCGAAATGCGTAATAGTTTCCAAAAAAATTATTAATCCGAATGACTTTTCTAATATTTATTTATCTCTTTATAAACAAATTGAATTCGTTAATAAAGAGAAAAATATTTTTTAACCGAACACTGTTGAAGTTGGAGCGAAGTTTGTAAGTCCGTATAAAGTCGACTGGGATTCGCTTTTGCAATCGCCTTTATTCGTCTACCAGGCCGCGGAACACCAATCAACAAGTTTTTCACCAGCTATGGCCAACTTTGGAAGAGAACTCAAATTACCACCGATATAATTCCCACATAATCCCCACAACCAATAGGGATACGCGATGGAATTGAGAAATCAACTTCTGGTACACGGTGTTACGCGACAAAATTTAAAAGTCACTTCAGATACAACTTACGAGTACAAGCTAACATAATTGCCTTTACTGGAGGAGACAACGTTTGGTTTTTCGACCCCAAGGGATGCAAGGGCCAATGCCCTGAACTCTAACGCGATTGGGAAGGTCCTGCTAAGATTGGGAAACAATTATCAGAATTTATCTCCGGCATCCAGGCAGCAGGAAAAAGGAAGCAAGGGGTTTCAACAAGGAAGCAGCATTTCTACTCACTCCCATTCAATCACGCATAACAACAACAGCAGCAGTACAACACAAGCCGATTCAATCACATATAACAACAACTACAACAGCAGCAGTCACATAATAAAAACAACAACAGAAGCAGTACAGCACATGCCGATTCCATCACACATAACAAAAACAATAATAGCAGCAGTACAACACACACCGATTAGAATACAACAACAACAGCAATAGCAGTTCAACATACGCCGGATGCATTATTGCAACATTACGATATTAAAGACCTATATGTTGCATTAGACAGGTCAGAACATGAACTTGCTGAATAAACGACTGGTGAGTTTCCAGTTCAAATTCCAGTTCATGGGATCACACCGCATTAGTTCAGTTAGGTGTTAAACTAAAATTTGTAAGAAGCTTAGTTGATTAAAGACATTGTTAAAGTGAAGTAGTTTTTTTTATCTAAGTGCAAGGCTTAGAACATAACTGGGCAGTCGTCCGGAGCGGTAAACGGGTTTCCTTTTTTTCCAATCTCAAATTGTTTTAGAAAATAATTAAAGTGAACTTATATCGAAATAAATTCACCAAGTTAACTTTTGTGCAACTTACCATACAGCAACAGAGAAAAGAAAATGAAGGAGAAAAAGACCCGTCGTTGGGTTTCAACCCTTAATCACCGCGAACCGACCCCAACAACCCACGACCTATCACCAAAGAAGATGCCCATGAAAACTCTCATCATTGGGTGCGTGTAAGTGTCAAAATTATAGAATTATAACAAAAAACAAATAAATAATAATAATAATAATAATTACGCAATAAAGTCTATTGTGAACTCCAACCAGGAGCACTCCAGTACAATAATATAATAATCTGTGTATGTGTCGGAAAGGAACCTGTGTTTTATTATAATATATTATATTGTAAATAAAAAAATATTGTAGGCTACTGCTATCTCTACCAGTATTACATATTATATAAAATAAATATAAATTGCTTAGTTTTAAACTACTGCAATATCTACCCAAGATCTACTTTTAGGGTCAATAAGTCCGTGACTTTTTGAATTTCTGACCTCTTTACTGAAACAGCAACACTGCTCCTGTCAATAGGCATCTGTCAGTTGACTCCTGTCAAAATTTAAACTTGCTGCGTCAGTTAGTTTGTGTTTGACAGCTATTTTTATCAGACTACTCACTAATTTGAGGAGAAAATGGAAAAAAGTGAATTTCGAGTGCTTATTAAGCATTATTTCTTGCGAAAAAAAACCATTACCGAGACCAAGGCTAAGCTTGATAAATACTATGGGGACTCTGCACCATCGATTTCAATGGTAAAAAAGTGGTTTACTGAATTTCGTTGTGGCCGTACAAGCACTGAAGATGCCGAACGTCCTGGACGCCCAGTTGAGGTCTCTACACCCGAAACAATCGAAAAAATTCACGATATGGTGTTGGCCGACCGAAGATTGAAAGTGCGAGAGATTGTGGAAGCCGTAGGGATCTCGCATGGCTCAGTGGTTTCAATTTTGAATGATCACTTGGGCATGAGAAAGCTTTCCGCAAGATGGGTTCCGCGTTTGCTCACAGTCGACCACAAACGCAATCGTGTAACAACTTCACAGGAAGGTTTGGCGTTGTTTAATCGCAATATGGAGGAGTTTTTGCGCCGTTTTGTAACCGTGGACGAAACATGGATCCATCACAACACACCAGAGAACAAACAACAGTCAAAACAGTGGGTTTCTAAGGGTGAATCGGCGCCAAAGAAGGCCAAGGTGGGTTTGTCAGCCAATAAAGTTATGGCGACTGTTTTTTGGGATGCACGCGGGATAATCCACATTGACTACCTTCAAAAGGGAAGAACAATCAATGGGGAATATTATGCCAACTTATTGGACCGATTCAATGACGATTTGAAAAAAAAACGACCTCATTTGGCCAAGAAAAAAGTTCTTTTCCACCAAGACAATGCAAGGGTGCACACATGTGCAGTTGCCATGGCAAAAATCCATGAATTGGGCTATGAATTGCTCCCTCATCCACCCTATTCGCCAGATTTGGCTTCGAGCGACTACTTCTTGTTCCCAAACCTGAAGAAATGGCTTGGTGGAAAAAGATTTGACTCCAATGATGAAGTCATCTCGCAAACAAAGGCCTATTTTGAGGACCTCGACAAATCATTTTTTTTGGAAGGGATAAAAAAATTGGAGAAGCGTTGGACAAAGTGTATAGAGCTCAAGGGAGACTACGTTGAAAAATAAAATTATTTTTTTATCAAAAAATCTGCGGACTTATTGACCCGCCCTCGTATGTTGTTGGGTACATAAGAAAAAAACCCAGTTTTTGGAGTCGCTCATCACAACAAGAAAAGTTTTACAGTCAGTATTAAGAAACAACTATTTATCAATTGGGTTCAATACTCTCTAAGCTCCAATTAACACCGTTAGATCCTCGACGATTTCAATATTATCTTCTCATTAGCACCTCTTAAAAAAAGGAGACAAGCTCTTCCACTCTTCAGAAACTCCTGCTCTTTGGAGGTTAATATCAATCACAGACAATTTAAACAGCTTTAAAAACTAATGCTACACCATGCGAGTCTTATCTGTAACTTATTCAATATTTGTAAAGTGAAAATTAAAGTAGAGCCGATTTAGTGTAAACTAATTGTTAACAAATAAGTACATTTTTGAAATGTTGTACTCTAATTACTAAATAGTAAGAAATGGTGTGATAAGGATTAGCGTCTTGTTCCCCCACTAACTGTTTGCTCGCCTTATATTTTTACCACTTTAACTGATAAAGCCTTAGTTGAGTAGCAGAACTAATTGTCTTTTGGCATAATAAAGTTAAAACAATCACATTATATTCATAGGCATTGATCCTACCGGACTTGTATTTCTTTTTACATTTTTAATTTTTTTTTTAACGAAGTTAACACTTAAGCGGGTATGAATACACTTATAATGCCTCAACATGTGTTAAGTTTTTTGGAAAATGGGATAGAGAGAGAAAGAAAGATGTTTGGGCTCAGTGGTTATTTCGCTCTATGGGTGGCATTCATCATTTAATGGAAAGACTACATTCTTAGTGGAACTTGGCTTGATGTTGATTTCTAGTCAACTACTTGTCTTACTTGATTTTCGTTAACTGAAAAAATGGACGATATGTCTTTGATGGGATTCAAACACCGAACTTTCCGATTTAGACGCCAGCCCACTACCACTTGAGCCACGGCCAGCCACAATCATGTAAATACAATATATTTAAGCTTTGACTGAATATATTTAAAAATGCTTAAGTGTCGAAAATGGGAACTAACTTTTCCTGTGGATTAAAAATTACATAACCTTTCATAAAGCAGACCATTTAAAAAAAAAACCCATACCACCTCAAAAACTTGCCGGAATTTATTCAGAAAATTAAAAATACAAGTTTATTCATCTAAATCTATATTATTCTCTTCAAAGTAATCCCCATCGACTGCAACATACTTATGCCAGCGCTTGATCCAATCCTCGAATCATTTTTTATATTCGGTTGTCGGTATGTCCGTCAGTACTTCCAGCGATTTTTCCATTACTTCCTCTCGGCTACTGAAACACGTTGAACGTAGTGGTTTTTTAACTCGATTGAACAGATAATATAATGGTGCAAAATCCACGAGTTTTCTGCCCACAATTCTGATCTCTTTTGGCGAATTGCTTCACGTAAACGTCTCATAACGCCCAAATAATACTGTTTGTTTACTGTTTGGCCTTCTAGCAAAAATTCGTGATGCGCTACACTATTGTAATCCATGAAAACCGTGAGCCGTGAGGAGGAGAGCCAACTGTACACTCAGAACTTTAAATTTTTGTTTTTTTCACCTCAATCACCACGTAATGCACTACAGACTACCTTCCAATTAGGGGTATGCCTTTTAAACTTTTTTTCTTAATTATCTAAGGCAATGCACTTCTTAATGAAGTAAAAGAAATTTTGGTCAATAATCGCAAATTAACCATCAGAGAGATAGCGGAGGACTTGAACATTGCCTATGGATCCGTCCAGGACATTTTGGTTAATGATTTGGGTTTCCGTCGTGTAGCAGCAAAGGTGGTGCCAAAACAACTCAATTTCATGCAAAAAAGAGACCGTGTTGACGTCGCAAAAGAGATGATTTGCGAGGCTGGATCCGATCCCACATTCATCAAAAAGATCATTACTGGAGACGAGACCTGGTTTTATGAGTGCAACACGCAATCGAGACATCAGGCAAGTGAATGGCATTTTTGCTAGAAGGCCAGACAGTAAACAAACAGTATTATTTGGGCGTTATGAGACGTTTACGTGAAGCAATTCGCCAAAAGAGATCAGAATTGTGGGCAGAAAACTCGTGGATTTTGCACCATTATATTATCTGTTCAATCGAGTTAAAAAACCACTACGTTCAACGTGTTTCAGTAGCCGAGAGGAAGTAATGGAAAAATCGCTGGAAGTACTGACGGACATACCGACAACCGAATATAAAAAATGATTCGAGGATTGGATCAAGCGCTGGCATAAGTATGTTGCAGTCGATGGGGATTACTTTGAAGAGAATAATATAGATTTAGATGAATAAACTTGTATTTTTAATTTTCTGAATAAATTCCGGCAAGTTTTTGAGGTGGTATGGGTTTTTTTTTTTAAATGGTCTGCTTTATGAAAGGTTATGTAATTTTTAATCCACAGGAAAAGTTAGTTCCCATTTTCGACACTTAAGCATTTTTAAATATATTCAGTCAAAGCTTAAATATATTGTATTTACATGATTGTGGCTGGCCGTGGCTCAAGTGGTAGTGGGCTGGCGTCTAAATCGGAAAGTTCGGTGTTTGAATCCCATCAAAGACATATCGTCCATTTTTTCAGTTAACGAAAATCAAGTAAGACAAGTAGTTGACTAGAAATCAACATCAAGCCAAGTTCCACTAAGAATGTAGTCTTTCCATTAAATGATGAATGCCACCCATAGAGCGAAATAACCACTGAGCCCAAACATCTTTCTTTCTCTCTCTATCCCATTTTCCAAAAAACTTAACACATGTTGAGGCATTATAAGTGTATTCATACCCGCTTAAGTGTTAACTTCGTTAAAAAAAAAATTTAAAATGTAAAAAGAAATACAAGTCCGGTAGGATCAATGCCTATGAATATAATGTGATTGTTTTAACTTTATTATGCCAAAAGACAATTAGTTCTGCTACTCAACTAAGGCTTTATCAGTTAAAGTGGTAAAAATATAAGGCGAGCAAACAGTTAGTGGGGGAACAAGACGCTAATCCTTATCACACCATTTCTTACTATTTAGTAATTAGAGTACAACATTTCAAAAATGTACTTATTTGTTAACAATTAGTTTACACTAAATCGGCTCTACTTTAATTTTCACTTTACAAATATTGAATAAGTTACAGATAAGACTCGCATGGTGTAGCATTAGTTTTTAAAGCTGTTTAAATTGTCTGTGATTGATATTAACCTCCAAAGAGCAGGAGTTTCTGAAGAGTGGAAGAGCTTGTCTCCTTTTTTTAAGAGGTGCTAATGAGAAGATAATATTGAAATCGTCGAGGATCTAACGGTGTTAATTGGAGCTTAGAGAGTATTGAACCCAATTGATAAATAGTTGTTTCTTAATACTGACTGTAAAACTTTTCTTGTTGTGATGAGCGACTCCAAAAACTGGGTTTTTTTCTTATGTACCCAACAACATACGAGGGCGGGTCAATAAGTCCGCAGATTTTTTGATAAAAAAATAATTTTATTTTTCAACGTAGTCTCCCTTGAGCTCTATACACTTTGTCCAACGCTTCTCCAATTTTTTTATCCCTTCCAAAAAAAATGATTTGTCGAGGTCCTCAAAATAGGCCTTTGTTTGCGAGATGACTTCATCATTGGAGTCAAATCTTTTTCCACCAAGCCATTTCTTCAGGTTTGGGAACAAGAAGTAGTCGCTCGAAGCCAAATCTGGCGAATAGGGTGGATGAGGGAGCAATTCATAGCCCAATTCATGGATTTTTGCCATGGCAACTGCACATGTGTGCACCCTTGCATTGTCTTGGTGGAAAAGAACTTTTTTCTTGGCCAAATGAGGTCGTTTTTTTTTCAAATCGTCATTGAATCGGTCCAATAAGTTGGCATAATATTCCCCATTGATTGTTCTTCCCTTTTGAAGGTAGTCAATGTGGATTATCCCGCGTGCATCCCAAAAAACAGTCGCCATAACTTTATTGGCTGACAAACCCACCTTGGCCTTCTTTGGCGCCGATTCACCCTTAGAAACCCACTGTTTTGACTGTTGTTTGTTCTCTGGTGTGTTGTGATGGATCCATGTTTCGTCCACGGTTACAAAACGGCGCAAAAACTCCTCCATATTGCGATTAAACAACGCCAAACCTTCCTGTGAAGTTGTTACACGATTGCGTTTGTGGTCGACTGTGAGCAAACGCGGAACCCATCTTGCGGAAAGCTTTCTCATGCCCAAGTGATCATTCAAAATTGAAACCACTGAGCCATGCGAGATCCCTACGGCTTCCACAATCTCTCGCACTTTCAATCTTCGGTCGGCCAACACCATATCGTGAATTTTTTCGATTGTTTCGGGTGTAGAGACCTCAACTGGGCGTCCAGGACGTTCGGCATCTTCAGTGCTTGTACGGCCACAACGAAATTCAGTAAACCACTTTTTTACCATTGAAATCGATGGTGCAGAGTCCCCATAGTATTTATCAAGCTTAGCCTTGGTCTCGGTAATGGTTTTTTTTCGCAAGAAATAATGCTTAATAAGCACTCGAAATTCACTTTTTTCCATTTTCTCCTCAAATTAGTGAGTAGTCTGATAAAAATAGCTGTCAAACACAAACTAACTGACGCAGCAAGTTTAAATTTTGACAGGAGTCAACTGACAGATGCCTGTTGACAGGAGCAGTGTTGCTGTTTCAGTAAAGAGGTCAGAAATTCAAAAAGTCACGGACTTATTGACCCTAAAAGTAGATCTTGGGTAGATATTGCAGTAGTTTAAAACTAAGCAATTTATATTTATTTTATATAATATGTAATACTGGTAGAGATAGCAGTAGCCTACAATATTTTTTTATTTACAATATAATATATTATAATAAAACACAGGTTCCTTTCCGACACATACACAGATTATTATATTATTGTACTGGAGTGCTCCTGGTTGGAGTTCACAATAGACTTTATTGCGTAATTATTATTATTATTATTATTTATTTGTTTTTTGTTATAATTCTATAATTTTGACACTTACACGCACCCAATGATGAGAGTTTTCATGGGCATCTTCTTTGGTGATAGGTCGTGGGTTGTTGGGGTCGGTTCGCGGTGATTAAGGGTTGAAACCCAACGACGGGTCTTTTTCTCCTTCATTTTCTTTTCTCTGTTGCTGTATGGTAAGTTGCACAAAAGTTAACTTGGTGAATTTATTTCGATATAAGTTCACTTTAATTATTTTCTAAAACAATTTGAGATTGGAAAAAAAGGAAACCCGTTTACAGCTCCGGACGACTGCCCAGTTATGTTCTAAGCCTTGCACTTAGATAAAAAAAATACTTCACTTTAACAATGTCTTTAATCAACTAAGCCTCTTACAAATTTTAGTTTAACACCTAACTGAACTAATGCGGTGTGATCCCATGAACTGGAATTTGAACTGGAAACTCAGCAGTCGTTTATTCAGCAAGTTCATGTTCTGACCTGTCTAATGCAACATATAGGTCTTTAATATCGTAATGTTGCAATAATGCATCCAGCGTATGTTGAACTGCTATTGCTGTTGTTGTTGTATTCTAATCGGTGTGTGTTGTACTGCTGCTATTATTGTTTTTGTTATGTGTGATGGAATCGGCATGTGCTGTACTGCTTCTGTTGTTGTTTTTATTATGTGACTGCTGCTGTTGTAGTTGTTGTTATATGTGATTGAATCGGCTTGTGTTGTACTGCTGCTGTTGTTGTTATGCGTGATTGAATGGGAGTGAGTAGAAATGCTGCTTCCTTGTTGAAACCCCTTGCTTCCTTTTTCCTGCTA
Organism: Volucella zonaria; assembly: GCA_963966105.1. NCBI lineage: Eukaryota > Metazoa > Arthropoda > Insecta > Diptera > Syrphidae > Volucella > Volucella zonaria. The sequence goes on along the minus strand of OZ014533.1, from coordinate 40,395,038 downwards.
CCTGGATGCCGGAGATAAATTCTGATAATTGTTTCCCAATCTTAGCAGGACCTTCCCAATCGCGTTAGAGTTCAGGGCATTGGCCCTTGCATCCCTTGGGGTCGAAAAACCAAACGTTGTCTCCTCCAGTAAAGGCAATTATGTTAGCTTCTACTCGTAAGTTGTATCTGAAGTGACTTTTAAATTTTGTCGCGTAACACCGTGTACCAGAAGTTGATTTCTCAATTCCATCGCGTATCCCTATTGGTTGTGGGGATTATGTGGGAATTATATCGGTTGGTAATTTGAGTTCTCTTCCAAAGTTGGCCATAGCTGGTGAAAAACTTGTTGATTGGTGTTCCGCGGCCTGGTAGACGAATAAAGGCGATTGCAAAAGCGAATCCCAGTCGACTTTATACGGACTTACAAACTTCGCTCCAACTTCAACAGTGTTCGGTTAAAAAATATTTTTCTCTTTATTAACGAATTCAATTTGTTTATAAAGAGATAAATAAATATTAGAAAAGTCATTCGGATTAATAATTTTTTTGGAAACTATTACGCATTTCGATTTTTTTGGATTAAAATATAAACTATTTCCTTCGGACCATTGGAAGATGGTCTTCCAGTCTGCATACGGTGCTTTCAATTAGCCCCATTCTGCAACTGATATGCACCTAAACATCGTAAGCTTACGATGTTTAGGAGTAGGTTATGGTATCTGGTAAGTTATTTATAAATAAGCAGAAGAAGAGGGGGCCCAAAATAAATCCTTGTGGATATAAATACTACTAGGTTCCGACATAGCATTATTTGTTACAACTATTTGTTTTCTGTCAGAAAGATAAGAATAGACTAGCAGAAAAGGCTGGATTGAAATTGTTCGAAAATCAGTATTTGGAGGGGCTGCATGATTTTTAGGTGTCGGTGTAATTTTTTCAGTTCTCCAAGCTGTAGGAAAGCAGGATGACATAAATACAGTCTTAAATATATGAGTAAATACTGACAGGATATAGGGTAAAATAAATTGTATAAACAATGGATCTAAATAAGGTTTAGATCAACCTGATAGCCTCGATTTTATGCTCATTATTGATCTGGCAACGTCACTTTGGTCAACACGATGAAATTCAAAGCCATTCGTATTAGCAGATGTATAAAGAGCGTATGGTTAGAAGATGACGTATTGGGCTTTCGAGAAAACATGTTGTTAAGATCATTAAGATCAGTACCAGAGAAGTAGAAACCATGTTCGTTTTTAATACCAATTTCGTTTCGGATGTTTTTCCATAGTATTTTTGGAGCTAAATTACTTTTAAAATGTTTAAAATAAAAACCACGCTTGGTTTTAAGATTGACGATATTTCTTAGTAATCGAAATTGATTGTAGAATTCATGTAGTCTAAAACGTTTCCATCTCTTAAAAGCGTAGTCTCTTTTATTTTTTAGTTCTGTAATCTCTGGAGTAAGCCAAGGTATAACTGAGTTGCTTATAACTTTTGACTTGATTTTAACATATACATTGAACAAGTTAAATATAGTAACTTTTTCATTCGATGATGAACAATTGTATATGGGTTGCCAATTCAGTATTTCAATATCGTCCTTAAGTTAGTTAGAATTCATGGATTTGATTTGATTTGTCACAGTCTGTGGGATTTTGGAGATAGAAATTTTAAACGTAGCAAATATTAAATCATGTCTGGAAAACATCGGGCCGAAGATTTGATATTGCTGAAAAGTAAATCTGAAAGTGTACTATTGCTGTCTGTAAAGTGCGTGGGAACTAGGGAGTTTATCAAATTTAAACTAAAGGACTTCATATTGTACAGAAAAGAGGGACATCTATTCTTATTTAAAACTTTACAATTGGAGTCACCACAAATAATCACATCTGTGTAGAGGGTTGAGATGTTTTCAAGCAACGCTAAAAAGGGAGATACGAATATGTCTATTTGAGAATTAGATCGATAACATTATTAGAAATTGCATACCGGCAGAATTCCAATCACGGCGATCCCTTGTTTCGATTCAACGAACAACACAAAAATAATATAACGAGGTGCCATATTAGTTTATACCAGTCAGCGAGCTCTTGAGGAGAAGTCGTTTTTGCCATTGGGACTTCTCGCTTGAAACAAAAGGCAAGAAAAACTGGAGAAAGAGATACGGGAAGTTTTAGCAAGAAACGTGAAAACGATTTCGCGCGGAGACACAAAATACTCAAGTAAAAAAAAAAAAATAAAAAAATTGTAACGTGAATTACAAATAAAATAATAAAATGTCAAATAAAAAAAAAAAAAAAAAAACCTTGTGGGAATCAGATATTCGAACATTGTGCTTTTTTTTTTGTTTCTGTGTTGAAATCCTTCGAGTCTGTTGGAGAAGGCCTCTACCGTGATAGAGGGAGGCAACAATATACTCTACAAAGAGTTTTTCTTCTATGGCCTACAATTTCGATAAAGCAGTACTGACTTTCACTTTCATGAGGACACGACACAACAGCCCTAAAACTCATAAGAGAAAATTAATGTTACTGGAAAGAGCATCCTCTAAAGCAAAGAACCCTCTATTGTATAATAAGTGAAATGATCTTATGAGAACTTGGCAAGCAAGATATTGGCAAAAGAAGGCAACTTTAAAACAGAAGATCACATATTCAAAATTACATTCCACATTACAAATGATAAATTTATATAAATTATGATGAGACAATTTGAGGTTGTTCAATAAAGAGATCAAGAACAGTTTACATATTATTTATTAACATGTTTCGCCATCATTTGGCTTTCTTGCAACTAGGTGGTCCAAGTCAGTGGCGTGGTTAATTCGAAAAGCTGTTCCCTTTTGCGTCGATCGCAAATGAACGCAGAAGAAAGCGTGTTTGGCATTTATATCTTTAATTGGAATGCTTTTCGGATAATTATACGACTGTGTGGCGTTGGACTCTCGTTCAGATAAATCCAACTGTTAGAGTCCATTCCCAGATAATGGAGGCGAATTGTTTGCTTTGATTTCGTGTACAATTCGTTAATCCATTTTAGTATGGTGCTTTTATCAGCTACAAAAGTACGGAGTGCGCTGAACATGTTTCCCAGATTTTCATAGTCTAGCTGTGGTACAGCATTCACTAAAGCATCGGCGGCATTTTTTCTTGATACAAACGCTCTAATGTTCTTTGAATAATTGATAATTGACCACGCTCAAGTTCGTCGACTTAGTTCGCCAATGCAGAAATGGTATTTGTGATTTCTTCAATGCGATTATTGAAATCGAGACCGATTTTGTCGAGTTTGTCCGAAAGGTTTTTTTTCATATTCCAAATGAGCGACTTCAACTCTGATGTATGTGCAAACCATTATTCCATTCATAAAGGTGGTTTTCTCCTTATCCTTGGGGTCCATTTCAAACTGTCAATAGCCGCTGTGCAAGTCCATGGTAGAGAAACATTTTGTTCTCGCCATTGTTCAAAAAAGCTTATTTATGCGCGGCAACTTCGTTCAGCTGTCTATAGTCCACACAAGATCTAGAAGTACTGTCTTTCTTTTTTACCAAGTCTATCGGTGCAGCATAAGGGCTCATAAGTCGTTTTGCTTCTCCTGTGTCAATGGGAGGTTTCGTTGTGCATATGCGTCCAAAGGCAGCTGGCCCTTTTGAAAAGGTCCTTGGTATTTGTATAGCAGTTTCGCAAACTCAATTAGTTGCCGTTCAGACAACTCGGAGCGAGCTTTCTGGATTAGGTCATCTGTCCCTGCAAACTCTTTCTGGTACGACTCCATTGGGACTTCGCAAACTTTCGCCGCTTCCATTCGATCCACTAAAGTATTTTTGGGTAGGAAAGTGTCGCTTGATGGGGTATTAGTCATCCTAACCTAGCACGATTCCCCTTCTGGGTCTATGGCTGCTACTTTCGGCAATTGCAAACTGGGCACAGGTTGCACAAGCTCCACCCTGCCTTTTAAAGTAGTCGGTCGATTTACTTCCACCAGTGTTTCCCTTCCGGCCGTAAGGGTTTTTGTGGCCGGTACTGTTATCAGCTCTGTGGTTCATCCGGGAGAAAGGCGCAGGGGATGTTTTATACCCTCTGTTTCGATCGTCATTTCTTCGAAATCCAGGGGCGCTTTTATTTACCTTAGTAGACAACCGCTCAATGTTGTCTACGTTTTATAATTTTCCATCATAAACACCCTTTTCCTGCTGGTCCTTAAACTGAAATCCTGAACCAGATAAAGGGCCTAAGTTAGTATTATTGGATGCCCCACCGTAACTAGGACTCAAAAAAAATTCATCGCTCACTCCCTTGCTGAATTTACTGACCAAAACCTCTTGCACCACGTTTGCTGGATGTCCAGCAGAGCTTAAGTTACTAATCGTTACCTGGTACATCGACCATAGCTGCAGGAAGCGTAGCTCCTTGCCTCCCATTTCATTGCAGCTAAGTTTAGGGGACGATTGTTGCCCGTTGTTGACAGCATTAGCAAGGGATAAGCAGCTTACAGAACGTTCCAACTCATCCATCCTCTTTTGCAGTTCTGAGCTACAACTTCTTGTTCCATTCGTAAAGCTTTTGGTCCCAAAACTGATTCTGATTAACCACATAGTCTTGCAGAATCGTACGCAGACTTGCAGTCTCACTTGAGTCTGAGGCAGTTGTTTCTTCTCTGGCGTAACTTCCTTCGAATCTATCTTGTTGATCCTGGTTTGCTATCTACTGATAACAGCAATACCCAACACCTGGCACCAGTCCTACATAAAGAAATTAATAGACCCAAAAATGTCTCGCTACAACTACGAATTAAATTTATAAATTAACTTATCAAAAATTCTGGTTTCTGAGAGATCTAAACTTTTTTGTTTTAAATTATTTTTTTGTTTTTTTTTTCAAATTAATCAGGGCTATTCCTTCTGTTGGGATGAAGGAAAATTTAAATCTTCAGCCCGTATTCAACATCAAAAACACTTTAAGTGAGTTTACTTAAAAAAAAAAGACACGTATTAGAAATATAATGAAACAATGATGACGACGATATGCCGACCGGAAAAAACGATGAAGATTAAGATCGATGATGACGTCGTTGGCCATTTTAAACAGATGTTGGGTGATGTGAAATGGCCTTAATCATGGTTGTAATTTATCCAGTCAAAAATCACTGTGATACATTTAACGAGTCATAGGCTTAATGCGAATACCTGTTTGGAAGACTAAATTTCACGGGATGCTCGTACAAGGGGCGTTCAATATATTCTCGGTATCGATATGAAGGAAAATGCGAATTCAATTTAAATTGTTTTTATTTTTCAATATAATCTCCCCTAACATCAATGCATTTGTTACATCTTGAGATAAACTTTTTCAAACCCTCAAAAAAATAAATTTCCTCTTTCTCTGCAAAATACCGACTTGAGTTCTTCATCATCCGAAAATCTTTTTCCACGAAGACATTTTTTCAAATCCGGAAAAAGGAAATAATCACTAGGGGCAAGGTCTGGACTATAGGGTGGGTGTTGGATTTCTTCGAAACCACAATCTCGCGCAGCAGCCTTGGAAACTCGCTCCGTGTGAACAGGAGCGTTGTCATGAAGAAGCAACACACCCCATCTTTTCTTTTTAATTTCCTCCCGCAAATTATGCAAAGTGGAAGCGTAGGATGTGGCGTTGATGGTTTCACCTTTTTTTTTGTACTCAATGAGCAAGATTCCCTTTGAGTCCCAAAAAACTGTGGCCATGAGCTTTCGGGCAGACGGAGTGACTTTGAACTTCTTCGGGGGGTCTGTTCCTTTTTTATGCCACTGCATGGACTCTTGTTTGCTTTCAGGGTCATAGTGGTGGACCCATGTTTCGTCCCCAGTAACAATTCGATCCATAACACCGTCCGCGTTCTCACTACACATCTCCAAAAGCTCTCTACAGCATGCGATTCTCACTTTTTTCTGAGGCGCTGTGAGCATTCGTGGCACCCACCTTGCACTGACCTTTGAAAGGTTAAGATGGTCATGAAGAATGGTGTGAATGGTACCAATTGAAAGCTTGGTGATCTCTGCCATCATTTTCACCTTTATTCGGGCATCCTCAAGAACAAGTTTTTCGACTTCTTTGATGCTTTCTCCCGTACAAGCAGTAGCCGGGGCGCCGGAGCGGGGGTCGTCTTCAATGCTCTCTCTGCCTCTCTTGAACTCACTTGACCACTTTTGCACAGTTGATAATGAAGGTGCGGAACCCTGGTAAACAGCCACCATCTCTTCATGAATAGTTTTTTGACTTTTTCCTTGCTTAGTGAGAAATTTAATTACAGCGCGATGCTCAATTTTCACCATCATCGTCTCAGTTGCCATTATGATTCTGTTTAACTAGAGATAAAACGCGAATTAATAATCACATTTATATGAAATTTTACATGAATGCACTAAAATAATAGTATTACTTGATAAATAAGTCAATTTATATATACAACCACAGCTTCACCCCAATACCGAGAATAGTTTGAACGCCCCTCGTACATTGTTCTTTCTACTTTGCTATGCACCAGTGTTGAGATATGTGTAAGGTTAGGTTGACACATGCAAAACCAGAGCCGGATTTGTTTCCTGTTTTTCTTCTTAGAGGGTGAGATATTTGCAAGTTGAATTTTACAGCCCTTTGCTTAGTAAAGGGGACCTTATTGGAAGTCTAAACGTTTTCCGCTAAAGCCACTAAAGATTGCTGAAAGTGTGAATTTGTACTACTTGTTCACTATTTTTGAAATAAAATTTTGAAACTGGTATTTTTCAAAAAGCAGGCTTTGAATTTTATCTCTTTCAATTTGAAAGCAAATATAATTATGTGTTTTGTCATTTGGATTCATTTTCTTGAAGTTGCTATTTGTTTTCAAGTATTTGAGTTAAATTTTGTGATCGGTGTTTTTTGTTTTACGCTGTTTTGTGTCTTTATACAAGAAAAAGGTTGATAAAAGTTTAGGCTTTTGGCCAACAAAAGAATAAAGTATTCTGGGTTTTAAGTTTTTTATGTAAAAACAAGATTCTAAATAGGTTTCACATTAAAATAATTTCGCAGTACTGGTAAATTGAAAACAAATGTGGTTTACTCATTCGGGTACACTGGCCAAAACTGTGCTAATGTTGTTTTATGACCAGACTAACAGAAAAATGGCTTCTCAAACCATAACTTGCAAGATTTTTATGGAAAGCGCTATCCTAGTCAGTTTATAGCTATTGATGATATCCCAAATGATGGAAATGAACAGGAAATAGTAATAATTCCACCAGATATTGATGTTCAAGCGGATGAAGAGGTTTTATGCGAGGATAATTTGCTCAATTCAAGCATTCCTTTTGACGTCCCTCGAGCAGTAGAAGTTGAGGTAAGCGATGGGTTTGAAAGTGATGACGACATTTCAATTGCTCGTCTAAGAGAAGATGGTGAGCCTCATGAACGTGCTCCTAAGTGGTCAAACCACGTTTTTTTATTCCACGGATATGACAAAAACATTCGAATACGTGAAAAATATAAAACAATTAAATGAACAGTTGGTTTTGAATGACGAAGTTCAAATTTTTAAACACTTTTTTGACGATGATGTTATGAATTTGATTGTGGTACAAAGCAAGAAATATGCTCTCGACCAAAACTGCCACTCATTCATATTCACAAAAGACGATCTCAGAAAGTTAGTTGGAATTTTGCTATTTTCTGGATACCATTCCTTATCCCAAGAATTTTTGTGTTGGTGTCTCGATGAAGACACAAGAATTCCGTTAGTAGCAAGCGCCATGTCCCGCAACCGATTCAAGGAAATCAAACGCTTCATTTGGCAAACAATTCAACGATTAACAAAACCGAAAAGATGGCAAAAGCTCGGCCGTTGATGAAAAAGATTTGTCATAACTACATATAAAAGTGGGGTTTTTTCCATGAAAGCCTGTCAATAGATGAAGCCACGATTGGCCATCATTCTGCAAAACAATTCATACGTGGAAAACCGGTTCGTTTTGGTTATAATGAGTGGATGCTCTACAGTAACGATGGTTAACCACAGCAAAAGAAAAAGTATTGATTCATCAGCCAAAACCTTTGGTCGCATACAATAAGGGCATGGGCGGTGTCGATCTTCATGATCAATTTGTGAACAATTACCGTATACTAAAAATTAAGGTTAAAAAGTGGTGGTGGTCAATTGTTACACATATGATAAATTCAATGATGGTTAATGCGTGGCGGCTGCATTGTTTACGAACCAATAAAAACTGCAATCTTCTTTCATTTGTCAGGACAGTAACATGGACTTATTTACCCTCACCATCATCAACCAAAGCACCGGACAAACCAAATTCACCGATTTCTGTGGTGCGCAGTGAAGTTGGACCTTTCCCAAAAAAAATTAAAAATCTGTTACGATGCAGAGTTAGATGGATTTGTGAGAAATGCCAAACTATACTCTGAATTGAAAAAGAATGTTTCAAAAATTATCATAACAACGTTTAGAATTGCACATATCTGGCCAGTGTTCTCGCTTGAGTACACCCTTATAAAAATTAGTCATGATATAATTTTTTTTTAAACTTGTATTTTTGGTCAAATATAACACTTATTAAAAAGAATCCCAAAGTTTTTTCACTTATCTCTATTGTAAAGGGTAAATTTATAGGTATATGTATACATAATTATTACATTTGTATTCCATGGGTGGAATCGACTTGTTTCTCATTAGCAATTACTTGGTGTAATTTATTATGGACCAAAAAGATGAAAAACGAGCAATATTGAGGTTTTAAATAGATTAAAAAAACTGAAGCTCACGCAAAATTTTTCGAAAAATCACACAAAAAATATGTTTTTTTTTTTACGAAAAGGGATGAATAGTGACTTAAAAACCGAATGTATGAGTCAAGTGAAGCATGTTATTTGAAAGAAAAGAAAGAAGAAATTTAAACCAAACTGAATCGGTTTGCAATTTAAACATACCAATTGGTATAAAGGTCGAGTTCGCGCTTGTGTATATCGTGTTCGGAGCAACTTTTATATTTTTGGAAATTATCTTTCTTTGAAGAAAAAGAGATTCAATAAAAACTGAATAACGCTATATACTACATGCATTAGAAATAAAAGTTTAATGGCATGCATTTGTTACCTCATGAAAAACGTTATGTTCAGTAAAAGAAAAAACAGGGCATAAATAACTTTGCCGCGAGCAACTGCTGCTCTACCCCACGGAATCTCCGCTGTAGTTGGTCACGATTAAAACACTTGTTCCTTTGAACAACGCCTTTCTTAATTTATTGGTAGAGTTTTTGAACTCCTCTTGTCGCAGTTACAATTTGCTAATGTGTAACTGCCACGAATAGACGCGTTTTGCTTTTCGTCCAATTTAAGTAAGCTAAAACGGTGTGATAAGCTAATAAATAAATTTGAATTCGTGTATAGCCTGAGCTGGTGACTTCAAGCTTTGCGGGTTGTTTAAATACGAAGTTTTCAATAACGACTTTTGGTTTTTCATAAAAAGTTCTCCGTTGTACAACCTGTTCCTTGTTCCCATTCCAACTCCAAATTGAGGGAGAGTACGATAACTTAGGTGCCAAAAATTGATAATGGTTTTTTGTTGAACAGCTCAATACAAGCATTTCTTACTATGGGCTGGGGGGGGGGTCTATCTTGCCCCGTTTAGGAGGTAGGGGCAATTTAAAAACAAAATTACTTAAAAGGAAAAAAAAGTTATTAAAAAACAACAGCAGCACTTAAAATGAAGTACTATACCAGTTTCAAAGCCAGAAACCTGGTCTTTAATCCTAAATTTAGATTAAATTATTTATGTCAATAGTTTTCGAAAAATTCGCATGCAAACTCAAAATTTTGAAAAAAAAATTAAAAAAAAAGTATAGGCACGCTTTATTACATGTGTATGAAAAAAAAACAACGGTACAAAAGTCAAACGTTTGTTCGGTTATATTTTTGGATCATTATCAAGTGCATTACATATTACATACATAAGTACAAACATACATATTACCCAAAGTAAATAATTTGCTGGAACCTTCGAATATGTGAATTTTCTATAATGCGAATCAGCTAAACTTTGTCAATAATGTGAACTTTGTAATTTTGGAATGAGTACTGTAGATGAAGAGTATTGATGACATAGTCGCATGCCTGGCGAAAAGCACCTACCAAGAGCGGAGCAACGTAGTTGCTTGGCCGGGACCTGCCGCGTGTGAAAAGAGAGAATAAATCCCTTAATTCTGCGAAACGGGCCACCCGGGTACTGTTAAGTAAGAAAACTGTTAATATACATAGGCGCCTGCCAGACATTTAATCTATTATTTATTCACTTACCTCAAAGAAAGACCACGTAAATGCTAAAAAAGCAAAACAAAAATAGTAATTTTCAATTTTCTCAAAAATTAGAAGACAGAAGACGGTTTTTTGAAAAACATTTGTCTAAACTTTTTTTTTTTAATTTTGAGTTTGCATTTTAAAAATTACTGACATAAATAATTTAATTTAAATTTAGGATTACATAAATTTTCACTTTAGGTAATTTTTTTTTAAATTGCCCCTACATCCTATACGGTTCGAGATTGAACCCCCCCCCTCCCATAGTAAAAAATTCTTGTATTGAACTGTTCTACAAAAAACCGTTATTATTTCGTGGCGCCTAAGTTATCGTACGCTTGCCAATAATTCTAAAGAGTTCAAAGGACGTTATTGGTTATTAGCATTGATCCAAAGCTTTAATCTTTTCAATTTATTCGCGCTATTCTTTACTTTTTTCGAACAAAGTGAAACATGCTTATTTAACGTAACAATGAATTTACTGTGCGCTAAAGAATGATCATTTTCACATAGTACATTTACCCAGCATTCATAACGTAGACTATTATTAAGCGCCCTATGATCAATGATAAAACCAGGTGAGCAAGAAGTAACACTACTAGAACTCGTAACCGAACTTGATTTAAAACTTAAGCACGTCATACAATGATTAGTTATTTGTAGATCAAAAACGGAGCTATGAAGTTTGAGTTTTTCAGAGTTGGAAAAACGCACCATGATGTGGTCAATGCAAGTGCCTGAAGAAATGCGAGTAGGTCTATTTATACATGAATCTAGGCCGTACGAAGCTAATAAAAATAAATAGTTGTCTACCGGTACAGAATTACTTAAGATGTCTATATTCATATCACCCAATAAAATTATGCCATATGATGCATCCTTCGATAACAAAATTTCTAATTCCCAAGAAACACATTATTTGAGTCAGAAGGCTTAATAAATTTATAAACACAGAATATTGACATCATATCACTAATATTCACTTTTAACACATCACAGCTCTACAAATTTTCATAGGTAATGAAAACATTTAAATCACATAACTCTTTTTGAACAAGTACGACCGCACCCCCAGAAGCATATTCATTATTGCAAAAGAATAAATGCATACCCTTCAATACCATACAAAGATTTTTCTTCCTCATAAATCCATATTTCCGTTAAGAAAATAAAATCTGGCTTATTCACAAGCTTATTCACAACGAATCAAGATGCACAAAATGATTATCAAAATTACTGGTGCATAACAACATCAACTTTTCCTGCGATTGGAAAATCTGATAGAGTGTTGTCCATAGCGAAGAAATCTTGTCCAAATCGAGTGAATCACTCAATTCTATGCTGGAAACTTAGACACGATTTTAGGTTCAGTGAAAGAGCAGTCAAATTGGTAAAAAGTTTTCTCTCTGGTAGATCACAAACAGTGATTTCTGGTGAATGCTCTTCATCACTCGAAGAAATGAAACAAGGTGTTCTGCAGGACTTAATTCTGGGACCGTTACTATTCTGTGTGATCTTCCACCTGTGTGTAAACTTGATTCTGTTCACCTAAATGCAGACGATGTCCAACTGCACCTGGCAAAACCCCGCAGTAACTTTGATGAGCTCGCTCTTCTTGTAAATGAAGAGCTAAAAGGTGTATTATATAAATACTTGGTCAGTTGTAAATGGATTGCAGCTAAATCCAACAAAATTTCAGGTGATTCCCATATCGCTGAAAAAAATTGATCTGAATGTGTTGCCTGATTTATACTCGTATCTTAATAATAATAAAATCAAAGCAGTAGAATCAGTCACTAGTCTTGACTTCACAATAAATTGTAGTTTATCTGGCTACAACCACACTAATTCTGTCATTGGTCATATTTGTGGATGTCTGCGAAACATGTGGCTGAGTGAGTATTTCAGTCCACCAGAAACACGGCGAAAGCTTGTAGTAACGTTGATCTTACCTCTAATTACTTATGCTGAGGTTGTTTACAATAACCTTAACGCCTTATCTCGGCGTAAATCGCAAGTTGCGTTCAATGATGCAGTGAGCCACATTTACGGAGTTCGAACATATGAACATATCTCTGCATAAGTTAGGAGGCTACTTGGAGTACCCTAGAAGAATATACCAACGCGGGAAATTTTATAATCTTACACAAAATTATTCATTGTCAACGCTCATCTTACCTTTATAGCAGGCTTATTTTTTGTCGATCGTCAAGAACTTTTAACCTCATTCCTGCTCGTTGTAAATACCTAAATTCCTCTCGTTTGTTTCTCGTTTACATTATTAAGCTATGGAACTCCTTACCATCATATATCAAGTCCATTACAAACCATCCAGATTTAAAAATGCAATTCTATAACACTTTTCCACACTATCCCACAAACCCCAAACCTCTCTACACCATCAGATGAATCCTAACCGTATCTCCTACCTCTTATCTCTTCTTTACTTTTTCCTTCCTCTTACTTTACTTTTCAAATCCTTCACATTATTTTCTTCACAACCTAAGTTAAGAAATTGTTTTTTCATAACGTTCACATAGCAAACATGTCACATCACTTTCTACTAATACATATTATGAAAACGCTAATAAAAGGTCAACTCATTAAACATCTTGAAACGCGCAAACGTCTCAATGACCGACAATAGGGTTTTCCACTGGGATTTGATGGCATATTTCCCGAAAAATGGAACCTTAGTCTACACCAATCCGGCGAGAGCAAGAGAGTTGCACTTGATACTTAAAATCTATTTGATGTTTCTCTTCTTCAATGGATTAGAAATTACCTTTCGGACCTCACTGTTCAAGTTAAATTCAAGGTGGTCTGAATGGTTTTAAGTCCCATATCCACATATTAGCTTGCTCTGTCCTAATTTTGACACCTTTATTCATAATTTTCTTTGATGATTTCCTCTTAGCTATTTGAAAATATTTGCTAACAACACTTTTGTCTGCTTCTCAAGATCGTGCCATGATTGACGTGCAGCTGTAGAATGGAAACGACAGCGTATTTTAATCTCACTTAATTCTTGAATGGATACCAAATGAAAGGAGTTTTCAAATCAAAAATCCTTCTTCTGTAGTTAAACAAAAATTTATAAGTCAGACATTATTTCTATATACGAGTATTCCATGTCCTCAAAAATGATACGAAATGTTTAGGCTTCCTCAAGCGATGAAAAAAAATTTCACAGCGTCTGATCTAGTCTCAATATTTATTTATAATGCTTTTCTGTAGAAGTATGTGTAGGCGAAATCAAAATAATTTGCCAGGTCTTGTGTTTTTTTTATGCCACTGTCTAAAACAACTAAAAAACAAGAAGAAACTGAAAAATCACCGCCATCCTGACCGATCGTATGATTTACCCGAAAACTCTCCACTTGTGGCCATGCACCTTTTGCTGTTAATGAGTTTATTAGAGAAGAATTTGTATTGGAGTCAGTCATTAAGCGACCGTAAGTGAAAACAAACAATGACTTTTTTTCTTTTATCCCCCTACATATGTTTTTGAATTGGCATAATTTTTCAAGCGGCAGTCAATTTGACAGCTGAAAGCTGGTTTGTTTTGATTTGATTTACTATTTCATCACGAACAGATTAACGCCAGAATAATGCTTGCAAATTCTGCAAATTTGTTTCGAAAACCATGGCTCAGTTAACAAAGCTTACCGTGCGCTGAGCACCACGGTCGAAATAATCAGTTTATTGGAGGAAACATTCTATAAACGCATAATTTCGCGTAATGGACCTGTGAATTGTGCTCAAAGATCGTATTATTTAACAACTTTGTATTGTTTTTTGGGGGGATATGTGAATTCGCTAAGCTACGCCGACAAACCGGAGGTGATGAACAAATTTGAAGCCATCTCACAAGTGTTATTTCCAATATACGGGCTCAGATTCTTAAAAATGTGGTACAAAGTCAGCAACGGCTGTCATATAACCGAAATCATAGATGAACATGATGGCATGAAATGACTGGATATATGTATGCACCTGTTTGTTAAATACACTATGGACACTCGGAAATCTTATTCCGGAGTTTGTGGCTTGGACATATGTAACACTATAGCGGTATATATCAACGTGTTATAAATATTACCTGCACATAAGAGTAACTGTATATAATATTCGATTTTTGATAACAACCTAACCCGTAAGGCGTTTGGTTTGGGTTATTTTTCAACTTTATTAAATTTTTCTCTTAATTGAATTTCTGTCATGTTTTCATGTACTTGAAAAGGGGAAAAATAAGTACAATACATGCACAACTAGTCCTTATATCTAATGTATTGTTTTGAATAGTATTCTATAAGTCATTCAAAACTGACTCTATTTGAAGAAGTCAGATGAAAAGAAAATAATACACCTACGAATAAACAAAAGTCCTCACTCATACCGTATTTCATTTTTTTATTTTATTTATTTTTTTCACAATACCCACAAACAATTTTCCGATCAATTTACCCATAAAGAAATATATAAAAGGGTCTCACAAAGTCTGCATTTCAATAATCAACCTCTTGACAGAGAAGAAATATTCAAATGAGTTTGGTTGGTGGAAAGTTGGGACTGGTAACCAGGCAGTGATGTTGGCTAAGTACTTTGAAAATAAAAAAACTCTTGGCTCCCGTTTTCCACTAAATTTAGTTGATGGGCTCTCTCGTACATACGTACTAAGATATTTACTTCTATGTAAAATCCTTTCACTACGCAACCACAACCTAGTGGTCAACAATGGTAATGGTTTCCAATTGACTGATTACAAAAAACTCGAAAGGGTTTCTTCTTGTTAAATGGATTGCGGTGGCGACAGCTAGCCAGAATTTTTTCATAAAATTATTACTTTCATTTTTTTTGCAGCATATATTTTATTTTTTTCTTTTTAGTTCTTTAGATGTGAAAAACAACATTCGAATTTCTGTGTTTATACGAATTATTCTACAATATGTAAATAGGGCAACATTAGAATTTTTATGTTTTAGAATATTAGATGATACGCCTAATTTCGTTTATTGAAATCATTGCGTCTTTTTTCGATGAAGTTATTTCATACTTGGCTTTTGTTTTATACTGTGTAAACTGTTAATTGAAATCCAGAACTTTGTTAATATGCTCTATTTTGTAGTGGAAATGCAGAGGTGCAGAATTTTTCTGATACTATAATCCCAAATTCTAAAGGGTAACAATTTTTTTTTCGGCTTAGTTGAATATAACATACAGTATCCAGTACCAATTATCACTTGATATACCATATGATTGCAGAAATTTATTAAAAATTTTGAAAACTAGAAGCTCATAAATTGAAGGGTTTACTCATAATTTTTGAATATGCAAAGCATATTCATATACATATACAAACGCATATGAATGTTTAATGATAAACCGTGCTGTACACATGCATACTCAGAGCGTTCATGTGCTTTAAAAGAAGCCTCAGCTACATTTTGTGTTTATAAATAGCATAAACAAAAAAAAAACAGTAACGAAACCCAACATTTAAAATTTTTTCTTAAATTATTTACCTTGGCAAACTTTTCTGCAATGGGGCGAACCCTAACCCCAACATACCTTCTGCTACAACACTAGCATAAATTTCAAAAATGATGAACATATTCAATTTAAGGCACAAGGGCAACACAATGCTTGACTTAAATTCGCTTTGTCTTGAAGATGACACATTGTGCAAACCATCCATATAACCTCTTTCTCAAAATATGTCGGTACGTCATTCTAGAGAACTTCCGACACTTTGTCCAGAATACCTTGTAAATGGAGCAATTATTTAGTTCAATTACAAAAAAACCGTATAGTCTAATAAATACGTGTGTTAGTCTTCTTTATTTTTTATATACTACCTTAATAAAAAAGTTTCAGAAAGGAATGTATTCAGAAAATTGTAAATATAAGTTTATTCATCTAAATCTATATTGTTCCCTTTAAAGTAATCCCCATCGACTGCAACGCACTTATGCCAGCGCTTGATCCAATCCTCGAAACATTTTTTTATATTCGGTTATCGGTATGTCCATCAGTGCTTCCTGCGATTTTTCCATTACTTCCTCTCGGCTACTGAAACGCTTTCCCATAGTGCTTTTTTAACTCGATTGAACGATTGAAAGAAGTCACAGGGAGCCAAATCAGGTGAATTCGGTGGCTGTTAGATGGTATTTGTTGCATTTTTCGTCAAAAAATTACGAATAATGATGGCACTGTGCGACGGTGCGTTATAATGGTGCAAAATCCACGAGTTTTTTGCCCAAAATTCTGATCTCTTTCGGCAAATTGCTTCACGCAAACGTCTCATAACACCCAAATAATACTCTTTGTTTACTGTCTGGCCTTCTGGCAAAAATTCATGATGCACTACACCGTTGTAATCCATGAAAACCGTGAGCATTGCCTTCTTTTTTGAATGAAAATGACGTGGTTTTTTTGGTCTCGGCTCATTTGGTGAACGCCATTCACTTGCCTGATGTCTGGATTGCATGTCGTACTTATAAACCTACGTCTCGTCTCCAGTAATGATCTTTTTGATGAATGTGGGATCGGATTCAGCCTCGCAAATCATCTGTTTTGCGACGTCAACACGGTCTTTTTTTTGCATGAAATTGAGGTCTATTGGCACCAACGACGGAAACCCAAATCATGAACCAAAATGTCTTCGACGGACCCATAGGTAATGTTCATGTCCTCCGCTATTTCCTTGATGGTTAATTTGCGGATATTGACCAACATTTCTTTTACTTCATCAATGTTTTCGTCGGTTTTCGATGTCGATGGTCTGCCATTGAGTTCATCATCTTCGATTGACTCACGACCACTTCTGAACCGCTCGTGCCACTGGTAAACGGCCGTTTTCTTTAGAGAATTGTTGCCGAAACACTTTTCCAACATTTCCAACGTTTGTGCACCATTAAATCCGTTTCTTACGCAAAATTTAATACAAGTTCGTTGTTGCAAATTTAAATCCATTTCTAAAATTGTAAAAAATCGCTAAAACACAAATAAATAGACGTACTCTTGGCTACGTAACTTTTGCAAATGTAAAGCTATGATGCTAAGATTTAGAGATTTACCAACTAAACAAAAGAAACAGAACTCAAATCGGAGCAATGGGAGCGCCACACAGTGGATGTGGTCGGGATCTTTTTGATCAAGGTGGTATACAACGTAACCAAAAATGCTTCAGTACTAAAAACAATAACAATTATAAATATAAATAAAATTATTAGTAAATATTAAATACATAATCGTAAAATTTATTATACCAACGCTTTTTGGTAGTGTATCGGCTTCCCAATCGGACGGTTCGGGGTTAATACCAGCCGTGGCCGAAAGTCGTTTTTCAGGCAACTAAAATCTCGTGAGATGAATGGTTGCGTAAATACATCATCCATCAAGTCAATTTACACTAAAAATTTAGTCTCCCCATTAAATGTTGGTTGCCACGCATGGAGCGAAATAATCACTGAGTCCCAAATATCTTTCTTTCTCTTTCTCGTTCTCTTTCTCTTTCTCTTAACATTCTCTTATGCTTTGGTACCATAAGTGTAGTATACCCACTTGAGTGTTAAGTTGTGTTAAAAAAAAAAAAAAAAAAATTGGAAACTAGTGGAAAATCCCTAACTTCAGCAAACAAAGAAATAGGAAAACCTTTTCATTTTTAGAACTGATTCATTACGATTTGGATAAAGTTTTACCATCAAGTCGATCTATTGCCCAGTACCTACTTCCGCTTAAACAGTTTTACATCCCGGGGCCACAGCCAATAAGCATCTACATCAAGCGCCCTTATTAACAAGCTACAATACCTCTAGTTATATCGCCGAGTTGGTTGGTACTTATTTACGGGAAATCGTCACCTAGCTCTAAATATTATGCTTCGTCCCTTCGGAATCAAGTAGAAAATTATCCGGGGCAGAGCGATAGACTTGATGCACTCAACATGTTCCAGCCACCGAAGTCATTGTATTCAGACTTATACTAGCTCGATGTCGCTGTACAGTCTTACAATTCGCAATTTATTTTTTTATTCTCTTTTTTACTCGTCCATGCGATTGGACTTAAATAACTGGAACAATATATCTATCAGAACAGCTTAGAGCCACAATTGCTAATAGTATGCTTCTGGCGTCCAGTAAAACTAGAAAGATAAGAGCCTTGTACAGAGTCGGTTTAGTTGACCAAGATGTGAATTTGCTCTCTCAGCGCGAAGAAATAACAAAATTGGAGAGAGTTATTCTTCGTTTGACCTCAGCATTGGTGTCTGTTTGTGATTCAATTAGTTAACTCTGAACGCTGTCATGATCTCTGTGTACCTGAATACAGTCTAATGTCGATGAGCAGTCCCACCAAAATTCAAATTAACGATTTTGATATTTTCTCTAATTTGAACTGGGACTTGCTCAGGATTTGCTTTCAACCGTTGAAGAGTTCGAATCACTTTTACTATAGTTGTTTCTTTTTACGCGAATTCTAATTTTAATAAATACAGTTTGTTGTTTCTCAATCGATTAATTCTTTCTGCCTATATGAAACATTCTCATACATTTTCTGGTGTCTCTTGTGAGGAACAACAACCACATATACATGCACAAGCATATTACCCAGCTTTGATTGCAGTTATTCTAGAACATTGGATTGCATGTTCTGACGTGTTCCGTTTTGCACCGGTCAGTTACTGTGAACGGTTTTGCGTTTCTATTGTTTCAACATTTTTCTGATGAAAAATTACACAACGTAGAAATAGAAATAGAATCACTGGAATTTTCTGACACATTTGGACAATTTGTTTTATTCATATTGTGAATGTCTGACGAGGAGTGAGATAATTTGGGCTTGCCAGTAGTAAGTGAGTCATATTGTTTTGCAGAATCATCAGGTTCATACGGTACACTAGAGCCTTCTACAACAATAGTGGACTTGAAGCGGCGTACCACCACAGTTACCGCGATCAAGCGGATCGCTGTGAAGTTTGCTGAAGATGGCTTGATCTTCAACGAATTTGACCTTCAACAACAAATGAAATCATTGCGGATGCCTTTCGACCGTTTTACCACCGCCCATGATGCGCTTATTTGTGCAGCCCAACCTACCGAGATTGAATCGCACACACAGCTATGGAATGACGTCGAGGGTTATTATAATTCTACTACGGCTAAGTTACACCGCTTGCTTTCTGCAGCACAAGCGAAATGTACAACCGACAATATTGAAGACGCAACATCTCATCGGTTAGCTACAATGGATTTGAATTTGGATCCATTATCCGTTTCCAAATTTTATGGCACATTGCAGAATAGGCTTGCTTTCAAGGATGCCTCTGAAACGCTCGTATATTTACAAGAACCCCCCGAGGCATACTTGCTAGGCAAACTACGCTAAGCCGTGAAAGGTAATGCTGTGGTTTTGGTTGGAGGCATGTACATAGGAGGTTACGACGATGTTCGGAAGGCCCTGAAGACCAGCTACGATAGCCCAAAGCAGTTACCCGAGATCCATGTGTCGCGTTTTATAGGGCTCAAACAGGGAACAACTGTGTCTACCTCATTATTACTGTCAGTCATTGACACTGTGAGGGAGCCGTCCCGAGTTCTGACTATCATGAAGCTACCAGTGGATAAATGGGATGCGCTTGCAGTATCAATTGTGAGGTCGAAACTCCCTACTGTGACACAGCAAGCATGGGGCATGAGCAGAACATCAAATGACGTACCTAAGAAGACTTAGTGGCGTTCGTGGAAAGGCGGGCTCATACTTCGGCGAGATGCATTCGATAATAACAACCAACAACGTCAGAGGAAGAATGCAACTACTCACAATAGTCAGTTTCGATTGGTAAAGACGAATTTGGCTGCAACTGTATCAGGCAATTGCGAATTTTGCGAAGATAAATCTCATCGCATCAGCCAATGCCCATCATTGTTAGTATTATTAGCGGCTGAACGATTCCAGAGACTTAAGGGATCTAATCTTTGCTTCAACTGTTTGTAGCCAGGTCATGCGACTAAATCATGTGAATCTATAAACTGCCGTCATTGCAATGGAAGGCATCATTTATTACTTTGTCGCATTGCACCCTCAAATACAAACAAGAAGGCTTCAGTTAGCTCAACCACTACAACATCGACAGCAACTAAGCAACGGGTCAACCCCCTCTAAATTTCACCTGACTAGATGGCTCTACCAATATATTTTCTCATATTAGCAATCGTTTAGTTCTTTTGGCAACGGCATATGGATGAATCAAAGATGGGTTTGGTGAGACACCCAGTGTCGATTACTTTGCGATCCAGGCTCACAGAAACAAATGCGAATTACAAGTGGAAGGCGTAGGAGGCTCCACATTGACATACACTCGTGGCCGGGCAGTGGTTCAGCTGTCTTCGAATTACGACTCACTCTTTGGCGTTGAGGTTGACATGCACATCATAGAGCCAATCACCTCACCCACACTTGTGGCTAAAATTGTCGATGATTGCTGGCACCATTTGCGTGGTGTGCAATTGGCAGATCCTACATTCGATATAACTGGGCAAATCGATGCATTACTTGGTGCTTATATATGGGGTCATAAAATCACAACAGGCATTGTCCGTGGAGGAAATGGAGAGCCAGGGCTGGGTAGTATTCGGACCTGCGACTGTTTATCCTCATACTCCACCCAAAATCAAATGATATGGAGCAAACATCTAATAGCACTGTGGAAGCTGATCTATGCGAGAAAATATTTAGGGACACTCATACCCGAGTGTCAGATGGCCGTTACAGCGTGCAGATTCCATTTAAGATTGGCAATTCACACAAGTTGGCGTCACGACAATTCCATCAGCTGGAACGCAAATTCGCTTCAAATCCTGACTTACGGGAGTCGGGAACGATATGTGGCTTTCATGAGGTAGTACATTGAACATGCACATGATTATGGATCAACCAGGCGATCCTGCACAACTGCAACTGTAACAAGATATCAAGCCTCAACAGGGCAACGGAAGCTCAGAGGAGCATATTGCGAGACTTCTACGTCGACGATTATCTTAACAGTTCTCCATCGACTCAAGACGACGTTCTACTGGCTAGAGATGTCGATTTCGTGCTGAAGCAGGGGCACCTACGCAAATCGCGATCTAATCACAAAAAGGCGTTGGCGTAGCTAACAGCAAGATCGACCAAAGATGAAATTGAATTATAATAGGCAACAACAACGGTTCTTGGCTTACACTGGAATCCTACGGCAGACGGGCTTTACTACAAAATCAATTTGGCAGCTGATTCACCATCTGCCACTAAACGTCAAGTCCTCAGCGACACTGCGAAGCTTTACGATCCCACTGGCATGTTGGCGCCTGCCATTATTGTGGCCATATTATTCATTCAAAATTCATTCAGAGACTTTGGAGGGCAGGTTTATCCTGGAATACCCCACTACCGGAACAAATGCTTGGTGAATGGCTTATATTTCGCAAGGACTTTCATCGTCTGGATGAAATACGCATAACACGTTGGCTTGGCCTAGGTCGTGATGCGATTCCACATTTACATGGCTACTGTGATGCAAGTATGAAGGCGTATGCGGCTGTTATGTACATCAGCACAATTAAGAAGAATGGACTTTGTAGTTCGGCACTGGTTACGTCTAAGACGAAGGTGGCACCAACGAAGGCTACCACTATTCCACGTTTGGAGTTATGTGCCGCACATCTTCTTACTACAACAATGGTGGCTATTATGCGGGCTCTGAAGCTCAATGATATTCCATACATGATGTGGAGTGATTCCAGTATTGTGCTTAGTTAGCTTCGTAAATCGCCGATGCAGTTCAACGCATATGTGGCGAATGGCGTCAGCTATATTCACCAATACTCCGAATTTCCAACTGGCATCACATTCACACTCAATCCAACCCAGCAGACTGTGCAAGTAGAGGCATCACTGTTGAAGCACTTATAACACATCAGCTTTGGTATCAAGGCCCATAGATTCATAATGAACCATGCTCTACAGAGGTGACTACAATGAAGAATGGTGAAAGTTTGGCGATGAAAATGGAATTCAAACCAGTTGAAGCAAATATGGTGCGTATTTCAGAGAGGCTTATCATTCAGACGCAGTTTAAAAGCGGAGCAGAAATCATTACTTTACTTGAACGATTCTATAAGCCAGGAAAATCGCTCCGCGATTTTATATCTTACGTTGACAGAAATCACATCGCTATTACAGATCACAATCTATTGCCAACGCAGACGAGATGGAAGAGGCATTACACCGGTATATGCTGGCAGAACAACATCGATATTTTAAACCCGAGGTTATTCATCTACGCAACGGCAGTAATGTGGCTTCATCAAGTAAACTAATTATCTTGGCTCCATAAAGATATGTGTTGAAATGAAAAGTATTTCGCGTGCATCTGGTTTACTTGAAAACTCGAAGCTGAGCGAGTATCGCAAACATCCGATAATCCTTCTTAAGGAAAGCATGTTGGTATGGCTTACCGTTGACCAGGCATACAGTGACACACTTCATGGTGGCATACAGCTTATGCTGCAGTTTATTCGGGAGAAATATTGGATACTTCACGTACGTACCCTTATAAAACAGTATATTCATTTATTTACTATTTGCAGAAGACATCAGCATACAATGGGTAAACAGCGTTGACGTCTCCACCGTTTTCAATGGCAGGGGTGGATTACTGTGGTCCATTTAGTATTCGTTTTTCCTCAAAATGCATCCATAATATGAAGAACACATAGGTCGCTATTTTTGTCTGCATGGCTTCGAAAGCTGTGCACATCGAGACACAGAAGCTCTATCTGCTGAAGCCTTCATCGACGTGTACACGCGCCTCGTAAATCGACGAGGACCATGTTGAAAGAAATCACATCACATCACACAATGGCAGTTTATTCCTCCTGGTGCTCTCCATCAGAGAGGCCATTGGGAAGCGACAGTTAAGTGTGCCAAAAATTATCTACTACGAACTGTTTGGACTCAATATATTCACTTTGCTCAATTGCACACTCTACTCGTACACGCCGAGGCCTGCTTGACCTCTCGCCCATTGGTGGCTTTACACGATGATATCGATGATCGAATGGCTCTCTCAACGGCGGACTTGATTATTGGTCGATCAATTATTGCTGTACCTATTTATCCGGAAGTACCTACACAACGACTTAGATATTGGTGACAATTAAGGCGGATGCCACAACATTTTTGAAGACGATAGCAGGATGAATATTAGTCTACACTGCAACGACGTTCTAAGTGGCACGAGTCGACGAACGAGGTCAGGGTAGGCGATGTAGTAATCATCAGAAACGAGAATCTATCCCCAACGCAATGGAAACTTGGTCGTATTACACCACTGCATCCAGGTCAGGATGGCCTCATCAGAATCGTCACACTCAAACTTGGGAATGGAGAGTGCACATGACCAATACAGAAACTATGCAACCTATTGGATAGTCATGAACGTATCCGTCCAGCCGGGAAGAATGTTTGTGATTCAATTGGATAAATCTGAACGCAGTCATGATCTCTGTGTCCCTGAATACAGTCCAATGTCGATGAGCAGTCCCGCCAACATTCAAATCAACAATTTTGATATTTTCTCTAATTTGAACTGGGACTTGCTCAGGATTTGCTTTCAACCATTGATGAGTTCGAAACACTTTTAGTTGTTTTTTTGTACTATTATTATTATTGTTATTTGAATTATATTTTTGATAAATAGAGTTTGATGTTCCTCAATCGTTTAATTCATTCTGCGTGTATGAAACATTCTCATACAGTATCATTACCGTATCCAAGGCATACCTACAAGTTATACCTGTACAGCGGGTGGTCCAAATACAAGTTTCTTTTTGAATCACATGTTTTCTGACACTGACAGCGCTTTCCGAATCGAAATCTTGATTGGCCGTCAGTACCGTACCTCCGCAAAACGAAATTAACCGCTTTACACTTCAACAACGTTTTAAAATATTGCAAACTTATTTCAAAAGTGAGTGCTCTGTAGCCCAAGCAGTACGTTGATTGAAAATAAATTTAGACCGATATGAAGCACCCACCGAGCCTGCGATACAAATGCTGCTAATAAGGCGCATTTTCAACTCACGCTACAGAGCCATGATTACCGATTTTTGTGGGGTGTAGTGGAAGATATGGACTTGGACGATCTTTCATTTCAGCACGATGGCGCACCACAGCCCATCAAATAATTGATCTTTTTCTCGCTAAGTTCGATAATCGTGTTATCAACCAATTTGCGGTGTCGATTGGTTGCCTTGGAGCTGTGATTTGACCTGGGTAGACTTATTTTTGAGGGGTGCCTTCAAATGTTACGCGGGAAATCCAGAAACGATTCTGGCCCTTAAACTGAATATCCGAGCCAGAAACAGTCAACAGCCGAGGCAGCCACGTGCATGAAGTAGTATTCCATAACTAATGGACACATTCGTTCTTTCTAATAAAGTCATAGCATACTGGAAATAATTGATTTTTGTTAATTTTATTTTATTTTTAAAAAGAAATTTAGACCACCTTGTATGATCTTCTCTTTGGCACATGTACTTAAAACGCCTCATGTGTTTACAAAACAAAATAAAAATTATGTTAGTACAATAATATCCCCACTCGCAAATAAGGTGTTATCAGTTATATCTTCTACGAGGGCGGGTCAATAAGTCCGTGAATTTTGCATTTCTGACCTCTATACTGAAACAGCAACACTGCTCCTGTCAACAGGCATCTGTCAGTTGACTCCTGTCAAAATTTAAACTTGCTGCGTCAGTTAGTTTGTGTTTGACAGCTATTTTTATCAGACTACTCACTAATTTGAGGAGAAAATGGAAAAAAGTGAATTTCGTGTGCTTATTAAGCATTATTTCTTGCGAAAAAAAACCATTACCGAGACCAAGGCTAAGCTTGATAAATACTATGGGGACTCTGCACCATCGATTTCAATGGTAAAAAAGTGGTTTACTGAATTTCGTTGTGGCCGTACAAGCACTGAAGATGCCGAACGTCCTGGACGCCCAGTTGAGGTCTCTACACCCGAAACAATCGAAAAAATTCACGATATGGTGTTGGCCGACCGAAGATTGAAAGTGCGAGAGATTGTGGAAGCCGTAGGGATCTCGCATGGCTCAGTGGTTTCAATTTTGAATGATCACTTGGGCATGAGAAAGCTTTCCGCAAGATGGGTTCCGCGTTTGCTCACAGTCGACCACAAACGCAATCGTGTAACAACTTCACAGGAAGG
Source organism: Volucella zonaria (assembly GCA_963966105.1). Taxonomy (NCBI): domain Eukaryota; kingdom Metazoa; phylum Arthropoda; class Insecta; order Diptera; family Syrphidae; genus Volucella; species Volucella zonaria. Next base: position 40,369,464 of record OZ014533.1, on the reverse strand, counting down.
TTTGGCGTTGTTTAATCGCAATATGGAGGAGATTTTGCGCCGTTTTGTAACCGTGGACGAAACATGGATCCATCACAACACATCAGAGAACAAACAACAGTCAAAACAGTGGGTTTCTAAGGGTGAATCGGCGCCAAAGAAGGCCAAGGTGGGTTTGTCAGCCAATAAAGTTATGGCGACTGTTTTTTGGGATGCACGCGGGATAATCCACATTGACTACCTTCAAAAGGGAAGAACAATCAATGGGGAATATTATGCCAACTTATTGGACCGATTCAATGACGATTTGAAAAAAAAACGACCTCATTTGGCCAAGAAAAAAGTTCTTTTCCACCAAGACAATGCAAGGGTGCACACATGTGTAGTTGCCATGGCAAAAATCCATGAATTGGGCTATGAATTGCTCCCTCATCCACCCCATTCTCCAGATTTGGCTCCGAGCGACTACTTCTTGTTCCCAAACCTGAAGAAATGGCTTGGTGGAAAAAGATTTGACTCCAATGATGAAGTCATCTCGCAAACAAAGGCCTATTTTGAGGACCTCGACAAATCATTTTTTTTGGAAGGGATAAAAAATTGGAGAAGCGTTGGACAAAGTGTATAGAGCTCAAGGGAGACTACGTTGAAAAATAAAATTATTTTTTTATCAAAAAATCTGTGTTGTAATCCAAAAGTCACGGACTTTTTTTTATAATCTACGCGCGCCTAAGGGGTTATGAATACCCTTATACTGTTGTCAGGGCGCGGGCGGAAAGATAGAAGGAGGAGAAAGGAAAGTTTTGTGATGTAGTGGTTTGAAACTCAGGTGTGTTTGGTTTCGATATTGACTCTCCAGGCGTGGGAGTCCGAATAGGACGGAGAGATTTTTCTTCTCTCGGAATGTGAGGTTGTGAATTTCAACGGTTGTTTTGTGCTTGAAAACCCTATAACAGCCAAATCTACATGTCAGTGTTATGCCTTCACACGCAGATTTTTCTGACTGAGTTCCAATTACACAAATGAAAACTTGCTGCGGCTAGGATTCGTACCTTGACCTTCCGAGTGAGAAGCGATAGCTAGTACCACTACACCACGGCCACCCCTAATTTGAGAGTTGCTTGCAAACATATTCTCACATTTTATGGATTGTAATACGAGTATTGCTGGTTTCGTTACAATTGTACTTCTTTTTGTATTCGTTGGCTCCCAGAACGCATCGTTGAAATCGCGCTGCATTATTCCGATCGTGTCAAAATAGTTGTCGTATGCAAGAATGTAGACCCAGATTTCTAGTGTGGAATAAAAGCGCTTTCGTTTTATACAAAGAGTACATTTTAATCAATTACATATTTTCCATTTTATTCTGTGACCTTCTGTCATCTTTCTGACAACTTCAGGATTCCGAGCTCATGGAACTTCTAGATTTCCTTAGCACAAAACTGGACGAAGTACGATTTCAGGTCATTATAATTGGTGAAACTTTTACCATTCAACGATTTTTGCAAATCACGAAACAAATGAGCGTCTGATGGTTCAAGCTCAGGGCTTGTTCAAATTGACAATGTACCAGGTGTTAACAAAATTAAGCTGGATTTGATTGTAGTGTAAGCTTTAAGTGCTAGCTATCAAATGACAAAAGAAAAGAAAATTGTATAATAGCATTGACGAAAACGTGGATCAACATTATATTATTGAAAAATCGAAATTACTTTCTTGCTAACCCAATACTTGGAAGTTTATGCTTGTGAGTGTGAGTTTTGCACATTTTTTTCAAAGGAATGTTCCAAAAATCACATGACGACTCCTTGCCTTGTCTAAATTCTTGTTTCGTAAAGGAAATTTTGGTGAATTCTTTGCAGAATTTGATGGAGCAGTGCGCATTCTCCATCAATCGGATGGAATGAATACCGAAACTAGACATCGCACTCTATAAGTCGTCACTGTAAATACTGTCACAAGCAGCGTGCTCAATTGTTAAAGTGTCTTCTCTCTTAAGGATAGGGCAACAGTTTGAGATTTCATTTACCGAGGATTCTTTCATTCGATCATATTTTGCACTTTTTATGCTCTTTCCATACCCTCAACTTTCAGTTCAAGCTTTCTTGGATGGTTTCAAGTCCGATATTCACAAAATAAATGCTGGTGTGCACCAGAGCCCCATTCTGTCTCCGACACTCTTTTTAATTTTCATTAATGATGTCTTGTCTGCAACTTCTAATCCAATATATTCCTTTGCTGATGACAGTACTCTCTGCTTTTCATATTCGTTCCCGGACTCACGTCCCTGCTCTTTGGCTGTAAAACGGGAACAGCAGCGTATGTTAAGCTCATTAAATTCCGATATTAACAGAATAACCAATTGGAGAACTATCAACCGAGTGGAATTTAATGCTTCTAAAACTCAATGCTGTCTGCAGTCATTAAAGCGAAATTCAAATACCCAGCCTTTATCCATGAATGGCATTTGCATCGTCGAAACCAATAAACTTTCCATTCTCTGTATTTGTGTCAGTGACAACTTACGTTGGAATGATCACATATTCGATGTCGTCAAAAATGCCGCGAAATGTCCAGACTTTCTCAAACGTTGTAAGGAATGCTTTTCCCCCTCTGATCTGGCCACAATTTATAAGGCCTTCATCCGCCCAAAATTGGATCTGGTCAGGTGCTCCTAAAATATCCCTGCACCTGCTAGATAGGATTAAAAACCGTGCGATAATAATATCAGTCAATCAATTGGCACCCTCGAACACCGACGTAATGTCTCCTGTCTCACTTTGTTTTATCGCTATTTCCAAGACCAGTGCTCTATTGAAATCGCCAGTAGTGTTCCTCAACCCCTCAAACCCTTTTTCGGCCGTACTTTAAAATATCGTGATTCTTTCCTAAGCCGTACAGCTCGCTTAGGAAATGCTCTGCCGTTTTCTGCGTTTCCTGTTATTGGGTCTACAAGTAAGTTTCCAGCGCTTGTCAGAGATGGCGGCACCAGTGGATCCCGGGCAGAAATGTCAGACCCCATGTGTTTTATTTATAGGTTTTGTATCTGTCAACAACTTTGCAGCGTTATATTTGAGCAGTTCTATCGGTGTCGTACATTTTATCGAGCAAAATCATGGCAAGTTTCCAGCCAAATAAACGTCATTTGCGGGAAGCGCTGCTTTTATTCTTTAATATGAAGAAAAGTGCGGCTGAGGCCTATCCTTTGCTTTCGGAAACTTATGGGGCGGAATGTATTGGTGAATCGACGTGCCACGAGTGGTTCAAACGGTTCAAAAGTGCTGATTTTGGAGTTGAAGACAAAGATCGCCCCGGAAAGCCGAAAAGTTTTGAAGACGAGGAATTGGACGCTTTACTGGATGAGGATCCGTGTCAGATTCAAGAAGAACTTGCTGCATCATTGGGCGTCACGCAACAAGCCGTTTCCCTGCGCCTAAAAGCACTGGGATTTATTCAAAAGGTTGGAAACTGGGTGCCGTACGAATTGAAGCCAAGAGACGTCGAACCGGCGATTTTGCATGTCCGAAATGTTACTGCAGCGGTATAAAAATAAATCATTTTTGCATCGCATTGTCACTGCTGATGAGAAATGGATTTATTATGATAATCCTAAACGCAGAAAATCGTATACAAAGCCCGACGAGCCCGCCCAATCGACGCCGAAACGAAATATTCACGTGAATAAGGTCATGCTCTGCATATGGTGGGATCAAAACGGTATCGTATACTACGAACTGCTTCCGAGTGGTGAAACCATCAAAGGACCATTATATCGAACCCAAGTAATTCGTTTGAAGCGGGCATTAAAAGAAAAACGGCCAGAATATGAGACCAGGCATGAGTCCGTCATTTTTCATCACGACAACGCTCAGCCACATGTTGCGGTTTCAGTGAAAAACTATTTGGAAAATAGTGGATGGGAAATTCTGCCTCACCCGCCTTACAGTCCAGACTTGGCACCATCTGACTACCACTTGTTTCGTTCGATGCAGAACGCTCTTACGGGAATACGCTTCAGCTCAGTAAAGGAAATCAAAAATTGGCTCGATACGTTCTTGGGCTCGAAAGACGAGAAATTTTTTTGGTCCGGAATTCATAAATTGCCAGAAAGATGGGGGAAAGTTGTAGCTTCCGATGGACGATACTTTGAATAAAGCATTGTAACTATGTTTTCATAATAAAACTTCAAATTTTGGAAAAAAAACGCTGGAAACTTACTTGTAGACCCAATACAAACATTGAAAACCAATGTACATCGGTACCTGTCTTTTCTTCCTCCCTAAATTTCCTTCGGCAGCGCTGTGTACAAATATTTTAAGGGTACAAAACCCCCTTGAGCGCGCTGATTATGAAAAAAAAAACATCGACTGGGATCTTACTAAGGATTGAAACTAATAAAATCTGTAAATTTTAATACGGGCTATACTTCCAATGCGTAAAAATTGCAATCCCAGTTTGTACCCAAATTATCCTGTATATTCTCTAGTTTCAGTTTGTTATTGATTTTAGTTCGGTGCGGTTTAAAATATTTATAAAATATGAGTCGAAAGAACGACGTAAAAAGATCATCGACAAATGGCTCGAAAATACTTCGTGTCCAAACCATTTCATCGCAAAAAATTTAAACATAGCACGCAGTACTATGGATTCTGTTATTAAACGATATTTGGAGACGTTGACAGTTAAGCGAAAATAGAAAAGTGGAGCACATGATACAAATTTGGACAGGAAAATAGTGGGTACCATCGTAAAAAACTGGACTATGTCATCCAGAGTTGTTGCTGGGAAATATAATACCAACCAAAAAATGGTACAAAGATCTAAAAAACGTAACGGCCTAAAAACACGAAAAAACAAACAATATCAAAAGTTACTGAAAAGCAAAAAAAAGTCATAAAAACACGAGCCCGAAAGCTATACGGGTTGATCGGCCACAAGAAAGCGTGCTTGGTTTTGGATGCGAAACTTATGTCAAAGCCGACTTTACTACTCTTCCAGGTGGGCAGTTTTACAACTCGTTTGAAGCTGAGATACTTCCGCAATCAACAACATCGACTGGGATGGAAAAATTCGGGTCAAAATATTTCGTTTGGCAGGCCATTTGCCAATGTGGACACAGAAGCTCATCGTTTATTATAACGGGAACAATTAACGGAGAAGTGTACATTAACGAGTGCCTGAAAAACGGTTGATTCCTTTCTTAAACAAACACGATGGTTGAACATTATTTTGGCCAGATTTAGCTTCAGCTCACTATGCTCATGCGACGTTGAGCTTTCTTGTTGCTTAAAATGTCGACTTTGTCCCAAAAGACATGCATCCACTCAATTTTCCACAGTGCCGTCCCATTGAAAGGTCAAAGCTAAATTGAGGAAAAGTGAGCAGTGTGCAAAGGACGTAAAAGATTTTAGTGCTAAATGGAAAAGAGCGTCGAAAAAGATCACGGATGTAACTGTCACCAACTGAATTATTAAAATATTTTTTTTTTACTTTGAAGTTTCCAAATTTTATTCGTTTCAGTCCTTATGTATTATGTTAGCTTCGACAATTTCTGAAATAAAAGTATTCCACTCCCACTATTTAGAAATTCGAAAAAAATATTGAGGTAATTTAGAAGAAAAATGTTTGATGTGCAAATTTTAAAGCAACTAAACCTTTCTTAGTTTAAAATTTCAGGCAAAACTAAAGTCTCAATAACAGTTATATTCTTATTATATTAAAGACCTCTCATCATTTTGTACTTTCAAGGAACTGTCTCTAGACACTTTGGCATAAGAGTGCTAATTACTCTTGATGCTTAGATTAAAATCAATAATTGAATTACTACCCTGATTTCTTGTTAAAAGCCATTAACCATCGAAAAGGGCAAAAATTAAGCCAGCTAAAAAGCTCCCCCACCTTTTTTATTGTCTCTACTAATTAATTTTGTTATATCAATGTACATACATAAATGGGTTTCTTATGAAAATTATATTGGTTTTCTTCCTCACATTACTTTTATACTTACGTATGCCAATGGTACACCTTTCGATGTATAATAGGGATGTACTTTTGAAAGCTGCGACGAAGAAATAGTCTCGAAAATGATTTGCTTTGCCAAAAAGGTAAATGCGTTTCGAAAACTATAAAAAAATCACAAACTGGTCAAATTCAAAATTAAAACATGGGAATCTATTTTAAATGGTTCGATTTACAGAAAAACGAAAAAACTCCTGTGTCCGTAAAAAGGCGACTTTTGACTACACTAAGAACCTTACCAGTCAATAACAAGGGAGTAAATAGGACTTAATTTTCATATTCTTTACGAAATGTATTCAAATGAATTCTGATTGAAATTTCTCTATTTATCTGTAATGGAAAAACTGTGTTTCACTTTTTTTTTCTCTTACTTGGCATAGTCGTCTTTTTGCCAATAATCTCTGCCTTTACCACCCCCTGTGCAATATCACATGCAAATCAGACCGGGTAGATTTCGCTTTTGAATTGCTGGTGGTCGTTGGCATCGCAGTCAGATAGATAAAAATATTTGTTTTAGAAATGGTGGTAGAAACCATGAGGAAATCATGTTGAGGTTTTCTAAGTTTCCATGCCGCCTGGGATTTCCAGTGAAGAAGCAATAATTTTTGTTCCTTGTGGAGCTTAATATTTTCCGGAATATCTATTTTTCTATTATTTGTCATAAAAGGACATTCAAGGGCATTATGGTTAAGCTTATTATTATTATTTTATTGTTTTGCTTGAAATTTTGATATTTTTTTAAATATCGATTTCTTCAACATCGTAACGCGTATCCTTAATACGAAAATAGGTAAGCCTCAGTCCATATATGTGCTTAAGTTGACCACAGGATGTAATTTGTGTCTGCTAAAAATTTGTTAAAAAAATCTAATTAAAGTTTCGCGAAAGAAGAAAAAAGTTTGTGTTTAGAAAAATATGTAAGCTTATCTGTCTTCATACAAAAGTGACACATTGAACGTAAAACAATTATAATATTTTCAATTTAAATTTTTGGAGCCAATACATTAACTTCTTTATTCAGGGAGTTAAGAAAAGGATTCCACTTATAACAACGATATAAACGGGTGTATCTGCAGATGAATGTGATAAATAAATATCGGTGGATTCTCTTATGAGCAAAGAGCTGAACTTGCATCTTATATGTTCATTAGCAAGAAGCTCATTTAGCCATCCATATATGTGAATAAAATGTAATTATACCTTTACTACCAACTGTGTTGCTCTTTTTTCCGTTTAATGGTACTTACTTACTTTAATGGGACTATATTCAGGAGTTTATTTGAGCGCAGTACCTAGCCAACAGCCTCATATTGCGCACTCAATGATGGTTGAATTCACATTAAACGGCTAACGCGTACCTTTCTGCTTAGGTCAACGTCAACGAACAGCTCGTATGTCTGCTCCTCCAATTCCGGTCAACGCAAGCAGGACAACAATTTATTATAAGAATCTTGAGTTCAAAATGACCAACGATGTAGGGTATTCATTTGCCTTTGCTAAAGTTCATATCATTGAGCAAGACTAGGATGATGAGTTTGCGAGTTCGCGATCGGCAAGTATTACTTACTATTCATTTCATTTGTAATCAGATGACATTATTTTTGCGAAATTGGTAAATTTTGCGAAAAATGTAATTGCGTCTATGTTGGCTATGGTCGCTTGAGGGTTTGGTTACATTTTTGAGCATTGAAATCGTTCTTGACCTCGCCTTATTTCGAATCACCTAAGTTCTAAACCATAATCTAGCTATACACAAGCACAACATTTTAAATTATTTGTAAAAAAAGCTTTTGTACTTTTCATTGTTTATACATTTTCTTTCAGACATTTACAATTGTGTTATTCTGTAAGATATAGAATAATAAGAAAAAATTATAGAAACATAGTACAAATATAATTCAATTGATCTCACAAATTAACTTGAGAAAGCTTTGAACTTTTCTATACTACTCTCGTTTCGCTAGTTTGACGACTGTTATAAGACAAAAAAATACCATGGAGAAACCTGCATTTGGTTCTACTTTCATTTGGATTGCTTTAAATGCAAAAAAAGTTAAACGATTTTTTTCACTTTTTAAGTAAAGAGCAATTACAAAAAAAAAAAAACAATTATATAAGCAAATGGTATAAAAAAGCAACTCTAAACTATTTAAAAAAAGGTTAAAAAAATTAAGATCTTTTAAATTAAAAATAAGAATAAAAGGCAAAAAGACAAATATCATTTTTATATCTTATAACATCAAAAAGACTAGGTATCACTGATGCTAGGTTAAATTTGCAAAAAGGTTTTTGCCGATACATCAAAATCCGTTATATAATTTTATCTTTTATTTGAAAAATATAATTGCTCAGGTGAGCAGACATAATTAGCACTAAGCGGCATATGTTTCATCTTGGCTGATTTCTAACTCAAGAACTGGAGTACGGATATTCTTCTGTTTTACTTCGTCTGATTATATTTATAATTGTTCACCCTCATATGCATCCCCATTCATCTGGTAAGCTAAGATAAGGTCTTTCAAATTGTAATCAATCCAAATTATATTTCTCCCCTTTTGACTTAAAATAGCGATGTACGGTCTTTTCAAGAACAACTAATTAAAGGGCTTAGAAATCCTATTCTAGATCTAAAATAGCATACTAATTTCAAGTAAGACCGTAAAACTTTTTTTTTTTTAAAGAACTTAACACTCAAGTGGGTATGAATACTCTTATAATGCCGCAGAATATAAGAATAGAGAGAGAAAGAAAGATATCTGGGCTCAGTGGTTATTTCGCACTATGACTGGCATCCAACATTTAATGGGGAAACTGAATTCTAAGTGGAAGTTGGCTTGTTGTTGATTTCTAATCAACTACTCATCTTACTTGATTTTCGTTAACTGAAAAAATTAATGCTTTTCGGGCGATTCTAACAACGAACCATCCGATTTGGAAGTCAGTCCACTTGAGCCACGGCCACCCATAATTAAATGTATATACGATTTTTTTTTCCTTTAAAATTTCGTAACACATACCCCCTAATTCTTTTAATAATACTAAACGTTAACCACGTGCAAAATTCCATGGTTATATAACAACGATAACCTGTGCCGACAAAGCCTCAATGTATTCCTCTATAAACGGTTCTAAAACATCTAGTGGCTCATAAGCTGTATACGAACAAAATTCCTATTTTAAAATAAAAACACAGTGGAAGATTAATTTGGGTATGGGTTTATTTATAAAAATTAAATAACTGTATAATTATACAGGATACTTTCTTTTCAAAGTTTCCTTTTTACAATCTAGGTACAGCTTTCTATGTTCTTGAACACAGCGAAACAAGAACTGTTTTTGTTTTTAGTCAGCAGAAATTAAACCATGAAAATCTTCCATGAGCTTCACACCTCTCTCTGCTGTGTCATTGAGTCAAGTGCATAACTTTTTGTTTAGCTTCCTGAAAGGAAGGAATTTGATCCCAGGAAGAGACTTCTTGGAGAAAATCGTTGTCAATTTTTAACCTCGATAACAAATTTATGCTCTTTATGGTAAAGAAATCACTCAAATATTTTTCTGCAACAATAAGAAAAATTATTTATTAACAAAATTAAAATTTTTTCTAGGGATAGAATGAAAAACACTTATCCAACTCACCATACAATGAGGCAGATATTTCTTCCTTCCCAAAATCATACAAACTTTCTCTTTGTAAATTCGATACAATATTAGCTTTGGATTGTGTATCAACTTCATCATCACATAGTGAAAATAAAGCTATTTCTTCTGATAAATACCATAAGCGATGACTGAGAACTTGGCCAGAGCTGCTTTAGAAAATCACATTGTCGACTGCTTCATAGTATTTCAATGTCTTTAAGAAGCATAAATCGGGGCTTTTACTGCCAAATTACACCCAAGCCAGGGCTTTAAATAAGCTGTTGCAATAAATAATCAAACATCTTGCAGTGGTAGCTTGTCTTTAGCACACATTTTAAACTTGGATTGCAGCAAACACGTAAATAGTTCTTGCCATCGTCCCTGATGCATTGCGACAGGAGGTCTGAATTTAAATTTGTTTACATTGTTTCCTCCCAAAAAAAATATAGAAAGTTCAATCAATTCCCGATAATCGTCACGTATAATTTGTTTCAGTAATTCTTTTTTATAGTAGTTAATTAATTCGTTAATGACCGTCTCACAGGAATATTTCTTTGCGAAATTAGACCATGTTTCGAAAGCAGTTGGATCAACGTTCTTCCAATTGTCTCTGATTTTTTTAAATAACGGGATATTCTGCTGGTAATTTGGCGTCCGTGTTCAAATACACATCTCAAAACCAGTTCATATATTTGATCACGGCAAGCAAAAAGTAAAGATTCTCTGTCTATTTTTTGCTTCAAGAGCACACAAGTCCCATTTAAGCGACTTGTATTAGAGACCGTTTTATCGCAGCACATAATCTGTACCTTATCTTTGAGGTCCCAATCAGAAAGCGCATTCAAAGTAGCTTGAGCTTGGTCTTTGCCAGTAGAACTTTCGAGTTTGGGCACTGGTAAAATATGTTCTTTTTCTCCCAATGAAATCAGGATTGGCAGGCGTTCTTCTTTTGAACCCGTCACATTTCAACTTGGCAACAGTTTTCCATCTCAATGAACGGTCACAATTTGAGGCGCGTTTACTGAAAATCAGATTTGATCGATTTTGCTCTTTCTTCTCTCATTTGGATCCGAATTCGTTGAATAGAAGACTTGCTGATTGCAAAATCTTCACAACTGGGATCAAGTGCTTCTACTACAGCCTGAAGTATGTAAACAGAATCCCTTTCACTTAGTTGACACCTATCTAAAGCAGCAACTAATTTAGGGGTGATAAAGCACGTCCTTTCTCTTTTTGTGGTAGACAGCGAACTCACGGGTTGCGTTTGCGAAGTGGAGGGCAATTTTCATATAAAGCATCGTCAGAACTGATAGACTGTTCGTGAATATCTTGAGCAGAACCCTTATGTGAAGTAGAGAAGTTCTTCTCTGCCTTACTTGTTTTTCTTTCTCTGCTAACTTTTTGTCAACACCCGCTAAACAACCCGAACTAGGCCTGCGATCCACTGTAACAAAGTGGAGCGCTATCATAAAGTAAGAAATTTATTGACGGATTCGACGACGGAGTTCTTCTCCTACACCCCGAAGGGTGAAAAGCTGCAAACAATGCTGCTGAGGGGGTTAGAACCGTCGACTGATCCGGAGGAGCTCCTTGCACTGCTGAAAGAGAAGAAATGCGAAGGGCTCCAATTCGTGGGGGTCAAGCCTTTCACCACAGCCAGAGCTAAAAGGGAGAAGCGGCAACTGCCCATTTTCCTGGTCCAGCTAAGTCCCGATAACAAACTGGTTGGTCTAAGGAGTATCAAAGTCCTAGACTACCAGGTTGTACACTGGGAGAAATTAAAGAGGAGCGAAAACATTTTATAATGTGTTCGCTGCCAAAGGTTCGGGCACGCCGCGTCGAACTGCGAAATGCAGCCTCGATGCGTGAAGTGTGGAAAGAACCACAAGTCAGAGGAATGCGTTCTAGGTAAGGACGGAACGTCAGAAAAGAGCCAACTCTCTTGTGCTTTATGTAGGAACACGGGACACACCGCAAATTATCGGGGTTGTCCCAAATTCCAGTACATTAAAAGAATAAATCTGGCCCGGCAGCAGAAAGTGGAAGTTAAACGTCCAACCGTGCATTTACAAACTCCAGCCGTTACTCCCCATGTTACCTACGCCCAAATGGCGGCAGGTAGGGCAAATACGGTACAGCAAGCGAAGGTTGCTTCTCAGGCCCCAGCGCCTAGAGCACCGGAACCAGTACCTGACATGCTAGCTATCTTCCTCTCTATCCAGGGACAGATCGCTCAGCTACAACGTCATTTAACTGAACAGACCGCGCGGGTGGATCAAGTTTACGCGCTGCTGCCTGGCCTAACGCACCTTTTCTCGTAATGGGTACGTACGTGGCGGAGCAGACCCTGAAGGTCCTTGCAGTGAATGTGAATTCACTGATTACGCTCGAGCGACGAGCCGCACTATTTAAGTTGCTTAAAGACCAAGCCCCTGATGTGCTTTTGGTTAGCGAAACTAAGCTAACCAAAAGATACAAAATGAGGCACAGAAGATACAAAATAATACGGAGAAACCGACCCAACTCCACTCAGGGAGGTGGCGTTGCGATTTTCGTAAGAAAAGGTATACATTTTAAAAGAGTATACAGTCGTGTAGTACGTAGGTTCCAAGTGCTGGAAGCATGCATTGTGTATATTCCCCTCCGTAGTGGAAAGCGGCTGTACATGGTGTCTGTCTTATTCATCTCAGAGCTCGAGACACTTTTCCGATTCCTGAGGCTGGAATTGGAAGATAACTATTTTATTATCGGCGGAGATTTTAACGCCAAACACAGTAATTGGGGAAATAATACACCAAATACTAGAGGGAACCTACTATTCAATTGGTGGGGTCAACACAGCATAACTTATCGACTCGGGCTTAAGGCGACGGATAGCCCGTCGTTTCCCAGACATGGGTCCTATTTGGATCTTCTGCTGTTCGACTCAAGAATACAACTGACATGCACTAACCAACAAACTACAAACTGTCTACGCACTTTCGTGTATGACAGTGACCATTGCGATCTCAGCACCGAAATAACTGTTCCCAACGAGAATGCGGAATTGGATGAGTTTGTACAAAGGCATTCCTACAATTATAGTGGGGTGCGTTGGACACACTTCACCAGGACATTGACGAGAGCACTCTCCTCGAATTCGCTCTACCGCCCGTCCAACAAAAATCTATCAAACGAGGAGATTGACAAGTATCTAAAACTAATGGACGAGACAATCAAACGAACAATGGACAAAACGATACCTCGGTATCAACATACTGACAACGGAGACTTATTCCGCAACGCAACTATTGACGCACTGCACCGACATAAAAGTAGACTGCTGTCAAGACTAAAAACCTTGTACAGACAGTTTACCGACAGACATAACCCGGAGATCATGACACTGAAGTCGTCGATTAAAAACCTCCAAACATTAATAAAGAAAAATTACAGAAACTCTGTAAGTTTGTATTGGAACAATAAAATTCGGGCTATAAACACCAGCAACCCGAATATGTTCCCGCAAATAAATAAAATATTTCGGAGAAATAATCAGAACGACCTTCCATGTCTTCGAATCGCCCGAACGACGAACAACGAACAAATACTTGTAATAGCAGGAATAGATCCAAATGAGGCTGTTGATGATGACAACTTCTTTGTGATCGAGGATCCGCAGGAGCTGGTAGAGGCTATAGGAGCGACAAGGCGAATGTTATTATTGGCCCGAACCACGATCTGGAGAATCTAGTGCTTGTGCACAATTTCTGCCTTCGAAATGAGATAGTGAATTGGCGACTCGAGAGCTCGGGTTTCACCCAGTTTAGTGACGAGAATATGTCAAATAACGTCATCACCAACGATAAGGTACTACCCCTGTTCCAAGCGATGAAGAAGTGCTGACTCCAGGGCATTTTTTGATCGGTGCCCCTCTAAATGCGATAGTTGAACCATGCATAGAATCAGAGCAAGTAAGCGATCTTAAAAGATGGCGACGTTTATCCCAGATTAAGCAACACTTCTGGGCTCGTTGGTCTAAAGAGTATTTGCTAGAACTTCAAAAACGAACGAAGTGGAAGGCGTCGGAAGCGAATGTCAAATTGGGTACTCTGGTCTTGATCGCAGATGACAATATACCAGCTCAACAGTGGTTGATGGGAAAAATCGTCAAAGTTATCGCCTCACAGGATGGGAAAATTCGAGTGGTCGACATAAAAACAAAAAATGGTATCCTGCGGAGAGCTATTCATCGTCTAGCGCCACTGCCGATAGAAAGTTAAAGTCTCTGTAGCCTCTGAGACTTCAAGGCGGGCAGAATGTTAATTGTTGTTTTATTTCAAACATATTTATAATTTTTTTTAATTGAAGTATTTTTTCTTGAAGTTTGTATATAAAATTGTTAGAATAATTAATTTTTAAAACAAACATATTACTGTGAATAAAAGAAACATTGTTGAAATCTAGAATTAAGTCCCTGTGGATTCCGGCGAAAGATACGCTGGAAGTGAAACAGAGGCACGACTGGTCAGGAGAAAAGATGGCCGAGGATTCGTTGTTGGACTGTGAACCCATCTAGGCGGTGGTTGAAACAATAAAATTTGAATTCATAACAAGATAGTTGTAGTTTTTCTTCTCGATATATCAACCATCGGACAAATCGGGAAAACATTGTTCCTATTTTTTTAAGTCGAAAAGTCGCAAAAACTATTGCGATTAAACATTGGTGCCGCCGTATATTTAAATTTGCTCCAACATAATAGCGTTAAATTATATTGTCACACTTGCATAATCTTGTTCGCGATAGTGTGAAAAATAGAAACTAATTTTCACCAATAAATTTTTTGAAGTGTACCAATTTAAATTGGCCGGAAAAAAGCTGTCAGATGAGACAAATTGAAATCTGTGGAACATCGCATCATCTACCATTATCGGTAAAAGCCCATTAAAAAACCAAATTAAAGCTTTTTTTGTCACAGGCAAATCTACGTCATCAACTAGAGGAAACTGTGAATGCGTAGCGGGATTCTATCGACGAGCGGAAAAAAAGAGCATTTAAATTACTTAGCTTGCTGGTGTGGAATGTATTGCTCAAGTCAAGAGGAAAGGTGAAAAGCTTTGTGCAAGTAAGTCTTAAGATCAATTTGGGGAAAATTGTCGCTGAACAAATTGTGTTGCTAAGGTTGTTGCATTTTTGGAGATTGTTGCTGTGTGGATTGTGGGTAGCGTGTTGCTGAGAGCTTAGTGGCTGCGCCTACTTTTACATATTTTGCATACAGTGGTTGTATTGGATGGTGAGGAGAAATTGTCGTCTGTAAGCGTAGGGATTTTAGAGAAAAATTTGTCGGAGCTAAAAGCTTTAAGAGCCTCAACAAAGGGAAGTTTAACGCGCATAAAAAACTTTATTGCCGCCAAAGGTGAATCGTTATCCGCAACAGAATTAGATTGTCGCTTGGAGATTTTTGAATCCTATTTGCTTAAATTTGCAGGAATTGTCCAAAGATCTATAGAGAGACTTGGTATAAAGGAGGAGGAAATAGCAAATGATGCTTTTAGAGGGGAAATAGAAGAGATGTACGTTTGTACAAAGGCTAAAATTCTCGAACGGAAGGCAGAAGTAAAGGGAAGTTCCTCAGCCGCTGAAAGTTTGGATGCAACATTTCTTCATCACCAGCCAGCTTCTTGTTCAAGATTGGAACAAATTAAGCTTCCAAATTTTTCGGGCAAGTTCTCAGAGTATCCTAATTTCATTGGGTTATTCAAAAATCTGGTCGACAATAATGATGCACTCGATAATTTGCAAAAATTTAATTATTTAAAACGATGTTTGTCTGGGGCAGCGTTAGGAGCTGTGAAAGAATTTGAGCTTAGAGGGACAAACTATCGTAAGGCATTAGAAAGATTAGAGAAGAGGTTTGATAACAAGTGCTTAATCTTCCAAGAACATATTAACTTGTTACTTGAGGTTCCGAAAGTTTCCAAGGCCACTGTTTTCTCTTTAAGAAATCTGGAAGATAGTTTTAATACACACCTCACAGCTATGTTGTCGATAGGTAGTTATCAGGACATTACCAATGCCATACTCATATCTCTTGCGTTAGATAGAGTGGATCCAGAAACGCAAGCCAAATGGCAAGATGTGGTTGATTACAATCACCTGCCGTCGTGGGATGAATTCACGAAGGTTCTGGATCACCGGTGTAGAATAATGGAAGCGAAGGAAGCCAAAGCACTGCATTACCAACTTCAAGTGCTCGAAACGATCGTCGTGTACGTGGTCGCGGAAGTAATGAGGGTCATAGTCATAGTGGACAAATTAGATATACGGTGTTAGCTGTGCATCAGGTTCAATGTCCATATTGCAAATCAAATGGTCACAAAGCTGATAGTTGTAGAGAATTTCAAAGCTTACCAGTTTCTAGGCGATTTCAAGAAACCAAAAGGTTGATGCTCTGCATAAATTGCTTAGAAGTAGGGCATACGGTGAGGCGTTGCTCCCAAACGAAATGCAGTATTTGTTCTCTACTCCACCACCACCTACTACATAGGTTTGCTCCCATTACGGAGCCGAGCGTTGCATCTACCTCTGGGGCAAACGGTGAACAAAATACATCGCCTTTATCCGTCTTACTGGGAAGTACAGGAAATCAAGTGGTATTAGCTACGGCAGTAGTTGAGGTTAGAGATTATTTGGGAAGCTATCATCCGGTACGTGCTATCTTGGATTCTGCATCGCAGCTAAATTTCGTAACTGAAGAGATGGCTCAACGGTTAAAACTTGTAAAAAGCAAAACGGAGATGCAAATAAGTGGAATAGGGAATGAGCTATCAAAAATCAAATATTTTACGCAGGCGACTTGCAAGTCGAGGATTTCCGATTTCAAAACAGATCTGGAAATTACTTGTCATCAAGAACATTACCGATCTACAGCCAACTCGATCATTCGCTGTCGATAGTTGGGATATTCCAAAAAAACATAGTTCTGGCCGATCCCAATTTCAACAAAGCTTCTAAAATCGATATGCTCATCGGAGCTGAATGCTTTTTCGAGTTGTTGTCTATTGGGCAGATTAAGTTAGATGGCCGACCCACTTTGCAGAAAACTTTGTTTGGTTGGGTTGTATCTGGAAGATACGACCTTTCGTTGGTACCGAACGCAAGTGTATGTTTGGTAAGTGGTCACAGACAAACTGAGGATGCCAATTTAAATAAATTGGTAGAAAACTTTTGGAAAATAGAAAGAGTACCCCTGATGAAGAACGCTGTGAACAACATTTTTTAAACACAGTAGAGCGAGGGGAGAACGGTAGATTTGTGGTTAAGCTGCCATTTAAGGATAATCCAGAAGTGTTAGGAGAATCGCTCGGCATTGCAAAGAAAAGATTCTTTTCATTAGAAAAAAGGTTGGATAAAAATCCAGAAGTTAAAGCAAAATATTGCGAATTCATGGAAGAGTATGAAAAGTTAGGTCACATGGATAAAATTTCTCAACATCAATTGGACCAAATTAGGTATTTTTGCCCACATCAATGTGGACTTGGGCCAGAATCGTCGTCGACGAAACTTAGAGTAGTGTTTGATTGTAGTTGTCCCACATCATCAAATATTTCGTTGAATGAGGTGTTGCTAAAGGGTCCAGTGATTTAAGATTCGTTGTTCTCAATCATTCTACGCTTTCGATTATACAAGTACGCCATAACCGCAGATATTGCTAAGATGTATCGGCAAATACGAGTTGAGGAAGGCGATAGGAAGTACCAGTGCATAGTTTGGAGGAACAAAGCCACGGATGACCTACAGGGATATCAGTTGAAGACGGTTACGTATGGAACAACGTCTGCGCCCTTCCAAGCAACGCGGTGCTTAAAGATGCTAGCAGATAGCAACACATTGAAGTTTCCCTTAGGGGCAAAAGTATTGAGGGATGATTTTTATATGGATGACCTCATAAGTGGAGGAGATTCTGCAGAAGAAATCTTAAACATATACACCGAAGTCAGTACCATTCTTCAAGAAGCGGGATTCGAGTTGCGGAAGTGGTGGACAAACGAGAAACTACAACTACGACGCATACCAGAAAACCAGAGAGAGATTCCATTACGAATCAATGATTCTGACATCATAAAGACATTAGCAATCAAGTGGAACCCCCATAGTGATCAGCTGCAGTATATGGTTCCAGCAATACAATTTTCGAAGAATATTACTAAGCGTGTCATTCTAGCAGAGCTGTCCACTCTTTTCGATCCGTTAGGTTTAATTAACCCCGTAATTGTAAAGGGTAAGATTATCGTACAGAATCTGTGGGTGAAAAAGGTTAATTGGGATGAATCGGTCCAAGCTAGAGTCTTTAGCGAGTGGGAATTGTTTCGAAGTCGACTTAAAGAACTAAAGGATACGAGTATTAAGATTCCACGATATGTACTAACTCCACAACCCAGATCAGTACAAATCCATGGATTCGCGGATGCATCATTGCACGCCTACGGATGTTGTATCTACATACGAACAGTAGATGAATTGGACCAAGTGCACTGTCAATTATTGAGTGCAAAGTCTCGAGTTGCTCCAATTAAGACCGAAAGCATTCCTAGGTTAGAATTGTGCGCTGCGGAGCTGTTGGTGGCGCTTCTCGTTAACATTATGCCAAACTTTGTCCACATTGTTGAGGAAATTTTTCTGTGGACAGATTCAGAAATAGAGCTTTGTTGGTTGTCTGCACATCCGTCTACATGGGAAGCTTTTGTAGCGAATCGAGTATCTAAAATACAAAGCGAGCTGCCGGCAGCAGTTTGGAAACATGTTGACTCTAAACAGAATCCAGCTGACATCATATCCAGAGGAGCATTTGCGAGCGAGTTGTTAGAAAGTCGGTGGTTTTGTGGACCAGAATTTTTATATCTACCGAAAACGAAATGGCCGGAGAAGGATTGTTCCAAAATCAGTACGAGTATTCCTGGCCAAAGAAAGGGAGAGGCTGTGTTATTAGCCGCTAGAGTATCCTCCGAATTCAGCGAAAACTACCTGAAATATACCGACTTTCAAAAGGTATTACGGGTCTTTGGATACGTGAGTCGATGGATAGCTAACCGGAAGAAAATTGTAGAGCGATTATCAAATGTATCAGAGAAAGGAAAGGTTAATGTATTCAACACAAGCAGCACCCCCTTACTCTCAGCGAATATACTGAATGATGCGTTGAATAGGATACTTTGGCATGTCCAAAAGAAAGCCTTTAAAGAAGAAATTGAGCAGTTGGAAAATGAGAAGTCGATTAGCCCAAAGAGTTGTATCAAAAATCTTAATCCCTTCCTAGATACAAATTCTGTAAAACTACTCCGAGTTGGTGGGCGTTTGCAGAATGCGAACATTCTTTACCTTGTGAAATGTCCTATCCTACTCCCAAAATCTAACCTATTTGTCAAAAATCTTGTTGTTTATTTGCACAGGAAAAATTACCATGCTGGCCGCAGGCATTAGTTGCAATCATCAGACAGCGCTTCTGGGTTCTTGATGTGCGCAGATTGGTGAAGAAGGTGGTAGACAACTGTCTGCATTGTTTCAAGTATCGACCGAAGTTGTCCAGTCAAATAATGGGAAACCTTCCAGTTGATAGAGTGCAGCTGTCCAGGCCGTTCCACAAAACAGGTGTAGACTTTTGCGGCCCGTTCCATTTAACATTGAGACGTCGAGTACAGCGACCTTACAAGGCGTATGTTGCGGTGTTCGTGTGTTTTGCGGTCAAGGCAGTACATCTGGAGGTGGTATCCGATCTGTCCACACAAGGTTTTATAGCAGCCCTCAAGAGGTTTGTCGCGCGACGGGGACTATGTAGTGATATCTTCTGCGATAATGGGACGAACTTCGTTGGAGCCCGAAATGAGCTGGCAAAATTCCGACATCAATTTTTGAAGCAGCATACACAAAAGGAGATTGCAACATGGTGTGCAGCGGAGCAGATACATTTTCACCACATCCCGCCTAGAGCACCTCATTTTGGGGGTCTGTGGGAGGCAGCCGTAAAGTGTGCCAAAACTCATCTCTTTCGTACAGTTGGGCTAGCTTATTTGACGTTCGAAGAGTTGTCCACGGTCGTGGCGGATATCGAAGCAATTCTAAACTCGCGACCCCTCTGCGCTATGTCGATTGATCCAAGCGATGAAGAAGTGCTGACTCCAGGGCATTTTTTGATCGGTGCCCCTCTAAATGCGATAGTTGAACCATGAATAGAATCAGAGCAAGTAAGCGATCTTAAAAGATGGCGACGTTTATCCCAGATTAAGCAACACTTCTGGGCTCGTTGGTCTAAAGAGTATTTGCTAGAACTTCAAAAACGAACGAAGTGGAAGGCGTCGGAAGCGAATGTCAAATTGGATACTCTGGTCTTGATCGCAGATGACAATATACCAGCTCAACAGTGGTTGATGGGAAAAATCGTCAAAGTTATCGCCTCACAGGATGGGAAAATTCGAGTGGTCGACATAAAAACAAAAAATGGTATCCTGCGGAGAGCTATTCATCGTCTAGCGCCACTGCCGATAGAAAGTTAAAGTCTCTGTAGCCTCTGAGACTTCAAGGCGGGCAGAATGTTAATTGTTGTTTTATTTCAAACATATTTATAATTTTTTTTAATTGAAGTATTTTTTCTTGAAGTTTGTATATAAAATTGTTAGAATAATTAATTTTTAAAACAAACATATTATTGTGAATAAAAGAAACATTGCTGAAATCTAGAATTAAGTCCCTGTGGATTCCGGCGAAAGATACGCTGGAAGTGAAACAGAGGCACGACTGGTCAGGAGGAAAGACGGCCGAGGATTCGTTGTTGGACTGTGAACCCATCTAGGCGGTGATTGAAACAATAAAATTTGAATTGATAACAAGATAGTTGTAGTTTTTCTTCTCGATATATCAACCATCGGACAAATCGGGAAAACATTGTTCCTTTTTTTTTAGTCGAAAAGTCGCAAAAACTATTGCGATTCGATTCATTTCGAAGGAGGAACTCCTAACGATCTTCGTATCGCTGAGAAGTAAGAAATCAGTGTTCGATGAAATACCGAACATTGTACTTCGACATCTCCCACTAGAAGCGGTGGACATTTATACCACCCTGTTTAATAATGCAATGAATAATGCACATTATCCACCGCATTGGAAAACTGCGGTGGTACATCCCATACCTAAAAGGGATAAAGATACTTCCAATCCGGCGAATCTCCGGTCGATCAGTCTCCTTCCAAACATCAGTAAGGTTTTCGAGAAGGTAATCAATAGAGTCCTGACTAAGTGGGTTGAGGACAAACATATAGTTCCGGATAATCAATTCGGTTTCAAGGCGGGGCATGATATCATTCATGCTGTGTTGAAACTGGTTTCTGATATCCAATGGAACAAAGGCAAGAACCAGTGCTCTGGCCAGAGCCAGAGGTGCTTTTGCCCTTACAAAAAGACTGTTTTATAACAGCCAACTCGATGCGAGGGTAAAGGTGATCTGTTACATGGCCCTTATCAGGCCCATGCTTGTATTTGGGTGTTCCGTGTGGTTCAACGTGAGAGCAAGTTTATGGGAAAAGATTCGGGTGTTTGAGAGGGCTTGTCTTAGGACTTGTCTTCGCTTATACAGAACACCAGAGTCTGAGTACACAAAGTCGAAAGACATACGAGAGGCGTTCAATATATTATCGGTATCGATATGAAGGAAAATGCGAATTCAATTTAAATTGTTTTTATTTTTCAATATAATTTCCCCTAACATCAATGCATTTATTACATCTTGAGATAAGCTTTTTTAAACCCTCAAAAAAATAAATTTCCTCTTTCTCTGCAAAATACCGACTTGAGTTCTTCATCATCCGAAAATCTTTTTCCACGAAGACATTTTTTCAAATCCGGAAACAGGAAATAATCACTAGGGGCAAGGTCTGGACTATAGGGTGGGTGTTGGATTTCTTCGAAACCACAATCTCGCGCAGCAGTCTTGGAAACTCGCGCCGTGTGAACAGGAGCGCTGTCATGAAGAAGCAACACACCCGCTGCGAGTTTACGCCGTCTTTTCTTTTTAATTTCCTCCCGCAAATTATGCAAAGTGGAAGCGTAGGATGTGGTGTTGATGGTTTCACCTTTTTTTTTGTACTCAATGAGCAAGATTCCCTTTGAGTCCCAAAAAATTGTGGCCATGAGCTTCCCGGCAGACGGAGTGACTTTGAACTTCCTCGAGGGGTCTGTTCCTTTTTTATGCCACTGCATGGACTCTTGTTTGCTTTCAGGGTCATAGTGGTGGACCCATGTTTCGTTCCCAGTAACAATTCGATCCATAACACCGTCCGCGTTCTCACTACACATCTCCAAAAGCTCTCTACAGCATGCGATTCTCACTTTTTTCTGAGGCGCTGTGAGCATTCGTGGCACCCACCTTGCACTGACCTTTGAAAGGTTAAGATGGTCATGAAGAATGGTGCGAATGGTACCAATTGAAAGCTTGGTGATCTCTGCCATCATTTTCACCTTTATTCGGGCATCCTCAAGAACAAGTTTTTCGACTTCTTTGATGCTTTCTCCCGGACAAGCAGTAGCCGGGGCGCCGGAGCGGGGGTCGTCTTCAATGCTCTCTCTGCCTCTCTTGAACTCACTTGACTACTTTTGCACAGTTGATAATGAAGGTGCGGAACCCTGGTAAACAGCCACCATCTCTTCATGAATAGTTTTTTGACTTTTTCTTTGTTTAGTGAGAAATTTAATTACAGCGCGATGCTCAATTTTCACCATCATCGTCTCAGTTGCCATTATGATTCTGTTTAGCTAGAGATAAAACGCGAATTAATAATCACATTTATATGAAATTTTACATGAATGCACTAAAATAATAGTATTACTTGATAAATAAGTCAATTTATATATACAACCACAGATTCACCCCGATATCGAGAATATGTTGAACGCCCCTCGTAGATATAAGAATTTAGAGTAGCTTAGAGTGCCTGTGTGGGGCCAGTAAGTTAGTATAAGATTGTTAAGTAATTTTAAGCTAGCATTTAAGCATTTTTTGTTAGTATGTAAGAGTTAATGATTAAGATAATAAAATGCATTTAAAACTAAAACTAAACTAACATAAAATTCTATCCTAATGTGGTTTTATACAATAGGGCGAACGTGATAAGAGTGGACAATTTCGTCATTAAGTTGATTCGAAGGCACATTGCAAAAGCAATGACCTCATCGAACAACCTGATCTCTGGGGCTTATTACCCCAATTATATGTTTCACGAGAGAGTTCGCTTTGACGGCTTTATTCCTCCAGAAGCGTTCCTCTATCTAGATAGCAAAGGTCTGATCCAGGACAGATTGTCCGTGCCGCTAATCTTCCACGTCGCTCGAACAGCTGCGGACAGGCGACTCAACTACGACGGAGACGTCGCACATGGCAGTGCGGAGCGTCTCCGGTTCAGTAGGGCCATAGGGAGTCGTGACACAAGGGATGTTGCTCGGCAGCACCAACAATTTTGGTGGCTGGTTGAAGGAGGGGAGGGTTCGTCGTCGAATTCCTCAAGTAATATGTAGCTTCCTGTGAAGCAAAGTGGACCAGCCTAATTTTGTTTTTAGTCATGGCCGGCTTACATAGTTTTAAGTAGGTTTAAGTTAGATTTTAAGAAAAAAAAATATATAAAAACAATAAAAACAATAAATAAACAATAAAAAATGACAAAAAAATAATAATTTATGTATATATATATATATGTACATATATGTATATATTAAGTATATATGTATTATGTATATATATATATATATACATATATATATATATAGATGTAAATAGATTAAGATTTATTTTAAGTAGTCTGTAAGTTTTTAGTTTTAGGTTTTTATAATTAATTAATATGTCCATATACTAAGTTTTTCTTAAAATCTATTTTCTTAGTTTTAGTTGTAACATATAAATATAAAATTAAATGTAATGTAATATACGTCGAAAGACTTAGTTTAAGTGTTAGGTTTAATTTTGAGTGCCCGCCATTAAGTTAGTATAAGATTACTTGTATGTTATTTAAGCTAATTTTTAAGCGTTTTTTGTTAATCATGTAAGATTAAATTAAGCATATAAATAAAAATGCATTTAAACTGTAAAAAAAAAACTGCATCGGTTCCCGCTAGATCACCGAAATCAAGCAGTTTTGGGCGCGGTAAGTACGCAGGTGGGTGACCACATGGGATCTCAGTACTCCGCGTGCTGTTGACAAAACGCGCCACATGGGCATAGTACGCCGGCGTTAAATCCCGGACCCTACAAATTAATTTCTATCGTTCCCTTGATAATAATAATAATAATAATATTAAAGAAAAGCACTGAGAGAACTTGGAAATTAGACGGTAATTTTGCACCAGTTATTTGGTGATTTTATATCACCAACCAAGAAAATACTTTTTTTAATACTTCTTAGTTTAACTGACATGTTGAAACTTTACTATTATGCACGTTAACTATTCCATAAAACGCAAACAAATGACAAATAGAACGAAAATGGGGGTCGTCGTCGTAAGTTGTAAGAACATATAATTCGCGCGCAACTCGGCACGGGTTGCTGCGATTCAAATAAGATAACATTTTATTTTCAAGTATTTTATGATCAAATGAAAAATATTAGAGCGTATGCGTTAGAAAAGTAAGGGACACCCTAATATACTCGTACATATAATGTTATGCCTTGGATAAAACTTAATAAATTTATTCCTATTTCCTTTTGCGTCTGATGTTTAAAGTTTATTATTGACTTTTATGAGTCAATAGTCATTTTTATAACGACTCCCCAGGTTTAAACGGCATACACAAAACCAAAGAGATTAATTCAAAGATTCCATTTATTCTCTTAATAAATTTAGTTTTATTTAGCGTTCTCTCAAACCTAATTGCTAGTGATATTAATCTATGATAAGAAAGTTTGATACCAGCTTCCGCGTTTTTTGCGAGTTTCCTTCTATTAATAAGATTTTGTTGCTTACTCAGCTTGACAATGTTTTCTGCAACTTGAGTTTGTCGATTTGGTGAGAAACGATTCCCATGCTGACGCAGCGTAACTGCGCAGGTAACTGCATAAAACCCCTCTTTTAAAACAAATCTACGGATATTTTACCCTTAGATTAGATTTTGATATCTGTAATTCCAAATCTTCCTTGGAGGTGCTGGCTTCCGGTATCTTTAACGTTATTTCCGAATTAACTCGGTGCTTTCTATTAAAGCATTTATTGAAGATTGATAAAGTTGTTCTTCCAGAATTGCATTTCCAGATAAAGGCTAATGACACCAAGTAAGAACATTAGTATTCCTTGTGAGGGTTCTGGAATATTGTCTAATGCATTTGAACAAAAATCTCTTTGGTTTTGAATATCTGAAGATAAGTCAAGGGGTTCATGCATGTCTTTGGCAGAAATGTTTTCAGCTTAGTACTTACGCAGCAGTCTCCAAATTTCCGTAGGAATATTTGTCTTTAACTGAAATTTTGACACCAGTTTCGGTTGTTCTTAGTGTTGTGTCATGGGTTTCTAACTTACAGCTACTTTTAAAAATAACTCAACCTGTTGGATCATTTTTCCTTCTTTTGTTTTGTTGCCACATTTACATTTATAATTTGTCTCTTGTGTTAATGGAAAATAAAAATTCATTTTCTTCAATTTTATGGAAAATCTCAAGTTGAGACTTTACAATTTTTGGCTTAAAATTTTCAGCCCAATTTCTCATAAAAACGCTTATTTCGCAATTAAAATCACTTAAAGTACTTCTGGGGCTTACAAACGTGGACATTACTAACTATCTTACAATCAATTAAATTATCTTTAAGACATATTCTTCTTTAGTTTTATTTATTATTACAAATTTATCTCTTACTTAAAATAATATTACAATTGCAATTTCTATAATTTTTGGGATAGTAATTGCTTCATAGATTTCAAATAACTCACTTGTTATTGTCGGAATAGAAACAGGGATTATAATCTTTTGATCTATTATAAATGCTTTTAATTCCATCATTTTTTGAATTTCTGAGTTATTCAGCTATATTTAAGTTAATTACTAATACTACGTTACTTAAAATTTCTTTTCCATGTCCTACATGGCTGAAGTAGAGGCCACTATGGTCTTGTAGGGCTTTAATTTTGACATTCATTTCGGCGGTGATCTGTATGGAGAACACGATAACGAAACATGTAGTTTGACATTAGACTTATTGAGTTATTGCTGTTTATTATTCATTTTAATACTAAATTACGTTCATTCAAATAGTTGAAATTTGAAATGGACCTTTATATTTACTTCGAAACTTTCCCTTTTTTTCAATTTTAAGAAAAAACTGCTTTACCTATTTTATACTCTATGGTTTTGCCTAATTTTTTATCCTATCTTACCTTTCATTTCTCTCTACTCTTTTTGTATTTTTCTTTGCTACTTTTTGTTTTTGAAATATTGTAGGTTTGCTTTGAGTGTGTGTGGTAATCGAACACTGATTGCTCGCTATAGGACTATCAACACCGCTGGGTCTGTTAACGTCAAAACCGAATATAAGTTCATTGGCAGTATAACCAGTTGTGTTATGTCTTGTGCCGTTGTAACAAAACCTTGCATAAGTCATCCGTTTGTGCCTATCTTTAAGTTCTTGTCCTATTGATTTTGGATACTCTAAGAGTCTACAATGAGCTCTTTCAACACTGTCATTGGCTTATTCATAAGCTACACTTGTGGTGATATGTTTTATATCCAGAATTTTAGAAAATTCTTATCTTTGGAACTGAGCGATATAAACTTGATATATTTTGGAAGGTCATCTTGGATGTTTTGTCCAAATTTGAATCGTTCTTCTTTTACTTCAAGAGGGCCTATAATATCACAATCTTTTGCGAAGCCTTGTCAGCAGAGCTGACGGTTTTAATTGGATTTCTAGTCGCTGATCAGTTAACTTTTTCGGTTTGACACAAAGGACAATTTCTCAAATAGTTTTCAATAAGTTTCTGCATTCCTCTCCAGTAAATATTTTTTCCTTACCTTCGTGTGTCCACCTAGTAAACCATTATGATATTCTTTTATTGTATATTCTCTTCTATTCATGTCATTTACGATTTCCACATTCTCTTTTAATTATACATCTATTCTTACCGAATTTTCTAATTTTCCTTTCAATAGAAATATTTTCGTTCGTGGTTGCTAATATCTTTTTCATTGTTTTCGGTGCTTATATTTTGATCATTTACTTCCTGATCATTTTCATTTCTAATTTCAGTACCTTCCATCAGTTATTCTAACGTATCTACTTAGTTCATCAGTTACTCGTACTATGTACATTTTCTTTGCCTTTCGTATAAGTAATAACCTACTCAAATTCCTCTAATTTCAGACGCCATCTCACGAGTCTACTACCAGGATCTTAGACAGGAAACAGCCATGGTAGAGGTCTATGGTCTGTTGGAATTATAAATTTTGTCCCAAATACATTCTTTCTCTGTATTTGAATAATTGACCTCAGCATTAGTCAGCGTACGACTGGAAAAATGTATTGGTGGATCTTTCCCGTTATGCTCTTGACTTAACACGGCTCCTATGCGTCGATTTGAACCATCTGTCGTAATGACGAAAGTTTTAATAAAGCAGCAATATCGGATAATTCGTAATAAGTTCTTTAAATTTATCGAACGCCAGCTGTTGATCAGGACCCCAGATAAAATCAACATCATTTTTCAATAGTCGATTCATTACTGAAATTTCTAATAAATGTTCGGTAATATCCAATCATCTCTAGAACCGGTTTAATTCACTTTGGATTCTTTAGTGCTTCCATTTTTATGATGCACTCAATCTTACCCAGATCTGGTTTGGGGCCCTTATCTGTTATTATATGTACATATAATACAGCCTAAATATGAGACTTGTTTTGTCAAAAACTCGCACTTATCAGTTTGTAACTTAAGGTTCGCCTTTCTAATGTGTTGAAAAACTTCGTCTAATTTCTCATAAGGCTCAATTAGATTTTGCCTATGTATTACAATATCGTTGAGATAAACGAAACAGTTGATTCCTTGAAGTCTAATTACAACAGTGTTCATTAGCCTTTGGAAGCAGGTAATTTATTTATTATTTGTTTATTATTAATTTATTATTTATTATTTGTGTTTAATCATCGTTTTATGTACATACATATACATAAGTTTATCCCTGTGTGTATTAGCGTATGTGATTTTTTTTTTTGTATACTGAAGGTTTCGTTTTTTCTTCAATGTTTGACTTGTTTTTTTTCCACACATTCTTAATAGAATTAAAAATAATGTTTCAGTAGTAAGATAAAATATCAAATTATCAAATCTCGGTAAAATGTACAATAGCAAAAATTCTCTTCATTGTGGACTTTTGCATATCTATAAGTTTTTGTGAAAATTTGTTCCAAGAAATTTTTCATCCTTATCCTCAGTTCTATGCGAGCTTTCGAAGTCGACGGTCTAGAGTATTAACTTTTCGCCTATAAAGTTTAACTTACTTAGAACTATTAAACGCTTTCTCTGGATCCTGAGGACATTAACATGTCTTCAAAAACCCCGCGCCGACTCGGCTTCTCGGAGTGCAACATTTAAAAACAATTCACGAGCAAATTTTTGGAGTCCACTTCAATGTCATCCAGATAGTGATATGGACGACATTGACTCGAGTGATATTGTTATCGACCAGGATAATGACCCCCAAAAAAAAATTCATGTTCCCACCATCAAGCTATTAGACAAAAATCCCGAGTTTGTGCATATTTTGATGAAATCCTCTAACATCAGTAACTACTCTATTAAAAAACTTTCTATCGGTATCAAAATTGCTTGTGAATCGATAGAGTCATATAGAGAAGTGTTTAACTCTTTAAAATAATGGAATTGTCAATATTTTTGGCATGATGTTAAAAGTGTAAAACTAAACTAAATTGGTCTTATTTGGGCTAGAAAATATTGAAGTTGACACTCTAAAAATGGACTTTGTACACGCGGCTTAAAACGTGTTGAAGTTAAGAAAATTGTAAAAAAATAAGATCACTACGTTGAGACTATCTATCTGGTGTCACTAGAAAATGGTCCTGTCAAATTAGAGGAGCTTAAGAAAAACTACCGATCAATGTTCTATACGCAGATAAGTTCGAGTTTAGAAAGATAATTGAAAGGAAACTCACTCAATGCTATAATAGCCAAATATTTGGCCACGGTGAGAAAAATTTTCAGGTTAAAATCTACTGCGCTAATTGCGCCGGCTCTTACAAAACGAGGGAAAGTCAAAACTCACTCTCCAATAAGTGTGCAAACTGCAATGGAGATCATAGATCTAGCGATCTAAGATGCTCTTCAGGAACCAAATATATGCAAATTAGAGAAAAATCCCTTAAGCGAGAAACTTCTACATTGTTCACACCTAAAAGCTTTTCGAAAATCCTTCCTATGGAAAGCTCTCAAAAGTTCAAAGCTTTTAGAACAACTCCACGCGGTACCCAAACCAACGGGCCAAACGTTTCAATAAGTTCCATGATGCAGTTTCCCCCCTTGCCCCGGCACGTAGCAATGAGTGAAAATGAACAAATTTTGTCTACGTCAGATCATCTGAAAAAACACACAGTGGCGTCGGTAGTAAGTAATAACTTCATCAATGATTCCAGCAGCAATCTTTTTTCTTTTGAGGAAATTAACGATTTAGTTATAGACTTATTATCTGATCTACCCAAATCTACTTCGAGAACTGATCAATTCAGTGTTATTGCACATTTAGCTACTTAGTATCTTTTTACTAATGTTAAATAATATGACTAATACTAATCTAAGAATTATTAATTGGAATTCTAGGGGTATTAACAGAAAAAGATTTGAATTTTTGAATTTTTATCTAATTATAATATTGATATCGGCCTTATTACTGAAACTGGCCTTAAATCAAATAGTAGTAATTTATCTAACTCTGTCTACAAAACTTATCGTGTTGACAGAATTAATAGAAGGGGAGTAGGAGTTGCTATTCTTGTTCGTAGATCAGTTCAACATTCGCTGCTACAAGTCATTCGAACTCATCTTATGGAAAATGTGGGTATAGAACTCAAACGTAATAATAGAACAGTTGAAATTTACTGTGTATATTTTCCTTGCGCAAAAAAGTGGTGATTTTGTCGCCATCGTGATTGGGCATTTATACGAGCAAATACATGGGGTAATATTCTTTCTAGTATGTTATCTTATTCAGTGTATTCCATTCTTTTTTCACAAACCCTACCTATGTACCTGCAGATCTGCGTCCTTCTGTTCTTGACGTTTTTATTACCAATCGTGTGAGTTTACTGTCTCAACCCGTCGCTGTCAATGATCTATATTCTGATCGCTATCCTGCTTTTTGTATGCTGTATTTTTCAAAAAAGATTAACACACCCTTGTCCTATGATTTTAAAAATGCAAACTGGCGTAGATTTAGCTCAAATATGAATTCGGGGCTTAGAAGTATTACACGAAATTTGGATTCAGTTTCATGCAAAGATGATGTGGATACTAACGTTAATAACTTCACAAAACTTATCAGCGATGCTATTGAAAAAAAGTGTTACAAAAATAACAAGATGTAATTCTTCAGTTCAGCTCTCAAATTATATCCTTGAACACATAAAAATTCGTAATGCCTTAGGGCGCAATTGGCAAAGATACCGTCAGCCTAATCTCAAATTACAGCTCCATTACTTTTTGATCAAAAAACTTATTCTACAGTTTCGTAACCACAGATGGAATCTAAAACTAGAATCTTTAGACAAAAATTGTAAGCCTTTTTGAAATACAGTCAAAGTGATCAAGAATAAAAATTGACTAATATCAACACTCAGAAATGATGATGCCTATATTTTGACTGACAAAGAGAAGGCAGATTCTCTTTCCGAATTTTTGTCTAAAAGTCATTCCTTATCTCTGAATTTAGGAGATAATGAAACAAACACCTTGGTTGAACAAAAAATTACAACTTTTAACAACAACATTTGTAACACCCCAACGAACGCCTTTGTTTCTGTAACCACTGTTACAAGCATTATAGAATCCCTTAAAGTTAATAAAACGGGTGGGTTAGATGGAATAAGAAACAATTATCTGAAGCATTTATCCTTTTTGGGTTTGAGACATTTAACTTTTCTAATCAACGTTAGATTGCAATATTTTCCGCAAAAATGGAAAATAGCTAAAGTTGTCCCTAAAAGCGGGAAAGCCTGCAGAGTCTGTCACCAGTTATAGACCAATAAGTTTACTCAGCAGCCTAGGCAAAATCTTGGAAGAGGTAATAAAAAATCATATTCTAGAGTTTAGTAGTTGTAATTACGTATTCCCTAACATTCAGTTTGGATTTAGGCAATTTCATAATACATCGCATCAAGCTCTTAGAATATGTTACCATGTTAAATCAAATCGGGTACAAGAGAAATCTACTGGTATGATCCTACTTAATGTTGAGAAGGCGGTCGACACTGTCTGGCATAACGGCCTAATATATAAAATGATTATCTTTAGCTATCCATTGTATTTAATTAAAATTGTCCAAAGTTTTCTGTCAGGTCGTAGTTTTCTAGTCCATGTTAATACCTGTTGGTATAAGTCCACTAATTTCAACATGGACGTCCCACAAGGGTCCGTATTGGGTCCTACCCTGTATAATATATTTACATCTAACTTTCCTAGTCTGCTCGATTGTCAAGCTGCAATCTTAGCTGACGATACAGCAATTTACACATCGCACACGTTCGCCCTTAACATCGGGACGACACTTGTAGATGATAGTAAGATAGTAGGAAAGTTTTGCAGTAAATAGAAAATAAAAATTAAAAGTGAGAAAACCCCAAGACACCTTTTTCAGGAGAAAATGAAAAACTTGCTTTCTTCCACAATATCCGATTATTATTTATGGAAATTAAATAAGTCGGGATCCTTCTGTGAAATATCTTGGCATACACGTAGACTCAAAACTGACATTTAGTGACCACGTCACACAGACGTGCGACTGCCTTATTATTCTCCTTTATTAACAGTAAATGAAAGCTATCTAACGTTAATAAAATAATTATTTTCAAAATTATTTTAAAAGCGATATTGTCCTGTCTGGGGTGGCATAGCTAAATGTCACATAAAAAAGCTGCAAGTGTCACAAAACAAAACTTTGTAAATGATCCTTAACTTACCTTACGTTGTTCAACTAGAGATCTGCACTTAAGGGCGGATGTTGAACTGATAAGTGAACGTATTTACAAGTTAAAGGAAAATTTCATTACTCGATGTTCTTTTGCTGACAATCCTCTCGTAAACAGTCTTTATATTTAAAAATAACTTATATTTGTTCATTATTTTTTTATTTATTTATTTATTCTTCATTTATTAATTAATTAATTAATTTATTTATTTATTCATATATTTATTTAGTTAATTATCTATTTACTTATTTATTTATTTATTTATTTATTTATTTATTTACTTATGTATTTATTTAATAATTTATTCATTTATTTATACATTTATACATGTGTATATATATGTACTTAACAGTTTTTATTCTCCTTTGTTATTAATTTATTAATTTCTCTGCTTTCTTATGTTATATTAATATAATTAATTACGTTTCTGTGATTATGCATCTATACACACTTTTTCAAAAATCTTTAAGTACACAATAATATATATGTATATATATTATATATATTATACATATATATAAATATATGTTATGTATACATATATATACATATTTTTTGTTTTTTTTTTTTTGTATGGAGGTTTTTGTAGCCACTTTCCTCCGCTTGTATTCTTTATGCTTATTCTTTCCCTTTTGTATCAAAACCTTTTCCTTTTTTAGTAGTAAGGTAACAAATGTACCAAATCCCTTAATATAAAATGTGCAATACCAGATGTAAGTTATATTATGCAAAATAAAAAATATATCTACCATATATCTCTCTCATCCTTATCCTACGTTTCATCACTGAAGTACACGCAAGTCTTTCATTATCGACACTAAAAATGTCGCTAAACTCTTTTGCCTCATATTTCTTGCAATCTTTTTTGCTCTTCTTTATTCAAATGTTCAGTGCCAACATTTTCCGATACTTTTTGATGATGTTCTTTACATACTTCAAAGTCACTAAAATTAGATCCGCGTAATCTAACATTTGTTAAATCTACAGGTTTGTACGCTGAAACTAAGCATCTAGTTTTTTAGAACTTAATCGTGCGCTAGTTGCCTGTTTGGGAATGTCAATTTCTTTGTTTATGCTGTCGTTAAATTTTACTACTCTGCAAGCTTCTGACCATCCCTTAATTTAATTTTCTTTATATAAAAATCTTAAGGGAATTTCTCTATTATCGCCATTTCAGGTATTATTTTCATAGTTGATATTAAAACCACCTTCTCTAAGAAAATGGTTTCCTTTTAGTCCATCATACTCGCCTAATAAATTATTTTCAATAACTTGAAAACTTAATTTACTTATCTTAGCCTTATTTCCACTAGGCCAAAATCTGAGTTCAACCTATATTTCACACATTGTTTCACGCATTTTGCCACCTATTCCACTAAACTTTAGTTTTAATTTTGATCTAACCTCGTCCTCATACACACAGTTAGCTTTGATTAAGGAGATCTCAGCTCCTGCATAATTATAAATACTTTTTCACCTCATTATTTATTAATGCTCAAACGTGAATGCTTTCACAATTAAGAACTGAAACGAATAAAATTTGGAAACTTCAAAGTAAAATAAAAAAATATTTTCATAATTCATGGAAATTTTTTTTATTTGCTTTAAAATTCTGTTTTTATTAAATTCATTCACAATTACAAAAAATGAAAAGAATTATTTGGGTTCTCATTCTTTCCTCAACTTCTTTCGAATGTCCTTCATAAGGTTGGTGACAGTTACATCCGTGATCTTTTTGGACGCTCTTTTCCATTTAGCACTAAAATCTTTTACGTCCTTTGCACACTGCTCACTTTTCCTCAATTTAGCTTTGACCTTTCAATGGGACGGCACTGTGGAAAATTGAGTGGATGCATGTCTTTTGGGACAAAGTCGACATTTTAAGCAACAAGAAAGCTCAACGTCGCATGAGCATAGTGAGCTGAAGCTAAATCTGGCCAAAATAATGTTCAACCATCGTGTTTGTTTAAGAAAGGAATCAACCGTTTTTCAGGCACTCGTTAATGTACACTTCTCCGTTAATTGTTCCCGTTGTAATAAACGATGAGCTTCTGTGTCCACATTGGCAAATGGCCTGCCAAACGAAATATTTTGACCCGAATTTTTCCATTCCAATCGATGTTGTTGATTGCGGAAGAATCTCAGCTTCAAACGAGTTGTAAAATTGCGCACCTGGAAGAGTCGTAAAGTCGGCTTTGACTTAAGTTTTGTCATCCAAAACCAAGCACGCTTTCTTGTTGCCGATCAACTCGTATAGCTCTCGGGCTTGTATTTTTATGACTTTTTTTTGCTTTTCAGTAACTTTTGATATTGTTTGTTTTTTTCGTGTTTTTAGACCGTTACGTTTTTTAGATCTTTGTACCAATTTTTTTTTGGTATTATATTTCCGAGCAACAACTCTGGATGACATAGTCCGGGTTTTTACCCGGGTACCATCTATTTTCCTGTCCAAATTTGTATAATGTGATCCACTTTTAGCTCCACTTTTCTGTTTTCGCTTAACTGCCAACGTCTCCAAATATCATTTAATAACAGAATCCACTGTACTGCGTGCTATGTTTAAATTTTCTGCGATGAAATGGTTTGAACGCGAAGTATTTTCGAGCCATTTGTCGATGATCTTTTTATGGCGTTCCTCTTGACTTATATTTTATAAATATTCTAAACCGCACCGAACTAAAATCAATAACAAACTGAAACTAGAGTTGCAATATGTCCTACTTTGCCGCAATTGTAACATTTTATTGTATTTCAGGCAAATTGATCTTAGCTAGGTTCTTAGAGGTGTAATCTTTCTGGGTGTTTGTTTTAAAGAGGTTTTCATCTTGTATGTACTTTAACTGCCGGCTTTATGTTCATTTTTAACGTTTGAATGTTTACAAACTCTTCTTTATTCTGTTTTGCCGAGATTAATTCCCTATGTAATTGAAGAGGTTCTCGAAACACTAGAATCAACTCCTTTTTAAGGGAGTCCCAGTCTTCTATTTCTGTGTTCATTAAAATAGTTGTGGAAATGCCATGAGTTTTATGTTTTAAGTTTTTATGAGTTTTAAGTTTTATGAACTTTAATAGAACAACCTGTGTGATGCCAATTCGATACTCTGTAACTAATATTATTAAACTGTTATCAATATATTCGCCATCAGTAACCTCACTAACTTCACTTTCTAGTTTACTGTCTATTGTGTCTGCTATTCGGTATCCCAGGAATATGAATATTTGAATCTATGTATTTGACTTTGCATACGAAATAATAACTTTACAATAATATTTGCTCACATGAATATTATAAACACTTTATCCATTGATGAGCAATGTAAGGTCTATCGGCTATTATCCCACCGTTGCCACCAAAATTTATGTTTTGCCTTGGACACAACTACAATATATTAATTTATTTCCTTTTTACGTTAGGCCGAATTATTGCCTGGGATTTCGACTCCGGTATTTCGTTCTGGTTGATTACAGTGCTTTCAGATGTTTAAAGTTTATTATTGACTTTTACGAGTCAATAGTCAATTTTATAACAACTTCCCAAATAATAAATGTAGTTTTGTTTAACGTTCTCTTAAATTTAATTGCTAGTGATATTACTACATAATAAGAAGGTTCGTCTCCAACTACCGAGTTTGTTACGAGTTTCCCTCTATTAATGAGA
The DNA here is from genome assembly GCA_963966105.1 of Volucella zonaria. Lineage (NCBI taxonomy): Eukaryota > Metazoa > Arthropoda > Insecta > Diptera > Syrphidae > Volucella > Volucella zonaria. The sequence goes on along the minus strand of OZ014533.1, from coordinate 40,333,979 downwards.
TTTTGTTGCTTACTCAGCGTGAGAATGTTTGCTGCAACTTGAGGGTGTCGATTTGGGGAGAAACGATTCCCATACTGACGTATCCTCTGGGTAACTGCATAACAATATGATGGTGGCCACTTTGGCATAAACTGCGCTGATACAAAACCTATGGTATAACAAGTTTAATATGTGTGTATAGCGGAAGCACATTTTCTTGGAAAACAGTTCACATATAATATTCAGAGTTGATTTTTACTCCTCTTTAAATGCAAATCAGTGGAAATCTCTTTCATTTAAAAACGGTCAGCAGAAACATGATTGAAGCTCTCTACTCATTACCAGCATGCAATTCGGGAATGGTTTGTTTTTAGAAGCGACTGGCAATCTGAGAATCTTACTTTTTTTCGAAAAGGTTTTAATTTAACGTTTTTTTTTAGCAAATGGTGTGATTTGGTAAACATTGAGCTGCCTTGGCAGCTTTCTTCAGGGTTCAGGACAATTTCTTTTGATTCGTTTTTAAACAACTTTCCTCGACGTTGAGGATTTTACCGTCTATTTCGTTCACTTCTTACTCGATCTCGAACTGTGGAAATCCTCTTATATCTATTAATTATGCCGGAAACAAATGTTCTGCTGGTACTCGACTTGAGCTGTGCGTGTAGAAATTTTTTAATAGTGTTCCTTCATCTTGAATTTCACAGTTTCGTATATACTTTTACTTATATATACTTAACATGAACCATCTCCGGGGTTAACTTAAAAAAACTTAAAAAAAAAAACAACCGACAATTAGAACGCGGGCTATTGATAGAATATATATTTTTCACGGTGTACATGGACAACTAGAAATGTATTGTAAATAAAACTATTAAAAACCATGACGTCGAAATTGTTGTTTGTTCGTAAAAATATTATTGTGTACTTATTGAACATCGCATCGTATTTGGTGGTACTCGTACAATAAATGTTTTTCGTAGTTGATCAGTTAAGACTTTAAATATGTACATATAAGGCAATCAGATGTTTCAGAATTGATCCCTCCGGTTAAATTCAATTATTTGTTGCATTGACTTTTAGATTACTTCATTGAAAATTTGCAAATAACATTAAATCTAATGTCGTTGTTATTATATTATCGCGTATAATTATCTTAATAAATAAATTTTTCCTATATTGCCCAATTCTAAAAATGTCAAACATCAATAAGAAAGATTTATGAATTGCAACCAGCAGCAACTAAAGTATATACTGCCATTTTGAGTTTTTATTAAAAATGTTGTCTTCTTTTAATCAATCAATTACATCCCATTGAAAATCCGCTAAAACCTTCTCCATTTGTAAAGCCTGAACCAAATGTATAATTTCAGTTTTTTATATGACGAATTAAAACATATTCTAACAGAAGCAAGTTTAGAAGGAATCGCTGCAAGGTGAAAACACTAGAAACAGGGAGCTCGGCATAACAAAGGCATTTGCAAGATATAGAAGATCGTAGCAATAAGTTACAGAGCAAAGTGGAATATTTGAAGAGCACTAGTATGCCTACTTACAAAATGGTGAAAGCTGTAGTCAACTCAAAGAAATTATACATAAAACTGATAAGCATAACACAAAAGAAGAACAGAAAAACTATACGATGAACGTATATTTCATCGATGAACGTATAGTTTTATCATTGCATCTATATCTATGTGTATGTAATAAGTGTATTGAAAAGAAAAAACCTAAAACAAAATCAGGTACCACTTTGTTCAAAAAGTTTCGTGGAATAGCCAACTCGTGGCGCTCCCGTTTAATTGGTTGGGGCAGTACCAGCAAACGACATTACAATTTAAAATTTCTACTCCGGTAGTAGCGAACAAGTGGACAAAACGGCAGCTAACTGCAAACTATGCCAAAGCGAATCGCACAAAATCGGAATGGCAGGAAACTCAGACAGAATGAACGAATCAGCGGACCACCTTGCACCCTGGCCTTGAGAAAGTGAACGTTGAACGTTTTTCCGCAACAAAGCGCCAACAAACGGTGTGCCAAATATCAAAATTAATCGACAACAACGACGACAAAAAATCGAATGTAGGTGGGAATGTAAAGTTCACCGTATAACTCGGGTGTGAAAGTTTACTGTTGGCTGACGAATGATGTGTATGACGTTTCAGATGTCAACATGTACGAATAAGTTTTGCGATGTTAATTTTGAATAAAAGGAAAATGAAAGACAATACAATTCAAATTCAATTAAATTTAGCTGAAACTTATCAAGCTTGAGTCTTGAAAATCTGTAGTTCAGACTTTACGCTGCGTAGGTGCAATATTTCAACTCAAGTTTAATTTTGGCACTTTTACAGAAAAAGATATGACTAATTACGTTGCTATTTAAGTGGCAAGCTTGTAAGAAAATCTAAGAAACAAATTTATTGGAAGGAGATTGCGAACACTATTTCTCGTTTGCTGGGTTTGATATATTAATTCACAATAGATGAGATAGGTTGTAATTCAATTAGTGTCGTGAATTACCAAGTATAAAAGGAAGTTAAGATATTTTGAAATATATATATAAAAAATGTATGATTTAATGTGAACATGAACATCCTGGCCGCCTTAAAGTATCCGCAACATGTGACAGATACTTTAATCATTTGTTGGTAGTGGAGCCAGTCTGTGAATAGATCGACGGAGGACTCCATTCCTCGTCTTCAGGTCCACGACACGAATTTTGCCATCTGCTGATATCACTGTTCTGATAACTTTGCCCATGAGCCATTGCTGAGGAGATGTATTGTCTTCAGAAATAAGGACTATTGTTCCAATTTTTACATTTTCGGATGACGACTTCCACTTTGCCCTTCGCTGCAACTCTAAGAGATACTCTTTCGCCCATCGCCTCCAGAAATGCTGTTTAATTTGAGCCAGCCGCCTCCTCCTCTTCAAACAGGGTATCTTTTCATGTTCCAGTGAAGGTTCTGGAATGGCATTCCGAGGATCTCCGATCAAGAAATGCCCGGGTGTTAGAACTTGCTCATCACTGGGATTACTAGACATCTGGTAGATTGGTCGAGAGTTTAAAATAGCTTCAACTTCTGTTACCACTGTAGTAAGACCTTCAAACGTCAAACTGGTTTGACCCAACGCTCGCAACAAATGGGCTTTCGCGGATTTTACAGCGTCCTCCCAAAGTCCGCCAAAATGAGGCGTTCGAGGCGGGATGTGATGAAAATTTATATGTTCTCCGGTACACCAGGCAGCGATTTCATCTTGTTTTTGCTGTTGCAGGAATTGAACTTGAACTCCTTCAGCTCGCTTCGTGCTCAAACAAAATTGGTTACATTGTCACTGAAAAGTTCTCGGCATAGTCCTCTCCGGGCAACGAACCTTTTCAAAGCAGCGATGAAACCTTGACTTGTTATGTCTGAGACAACCTTCAAATGAACCGCTTTGACCACAAAGCAGACAAAAACTGCAACGTAACCCTTGCAGATACGTTGGCCACGAAGTTTTTGTGTAACATAGAATGGCCCACAGAAATCAACTACAGTCTTCTGGAATGGTCTGGCTGGTTGCACTCTTTCCGATGGCAAATTTCCCATAATTTGCATCATCAACTTGCGCCCGAAGATACCTGAAGCAGTGAACGCATCTGTCAACCACCTTCTTCACCAGTATTCTTACGTCAAGTACCCAGAATCGTTGCCGTATAATGTCAATTAGCGCTTGTGGTTCTGCATGGTAGTTTTTTCTATGTAAATAAGAAACAAAATTATAAATAAAAGGGTGGGATTTGGAAAGAAGAATAGGACATTTGGTAGAGTAAGGAATGTCTGCGTTCTGCAAACGCCCACCAACTCTAAGGAGTTTTAAAGATGTATCGTCGAGGACAGGATTTAAATTTTTGACGAAACTCTTTGGGCTAATCGAATTATCTTTTTCTAGTTGCTGGATTTCTTCTTTGAATTCGCCGCATATATACAACAACCATATGCTTTCCGTGAATTTGAATCGTTTTGTAATGTGGTGTCAAGACATATCGTGGAACTTTAATGTTGTCTAGTTCTCGAAGGCCGTGTCGAAACACCTCGTATATACGAGTCTTCACTGATTCATCCCAATTTGTCTTCTGCATCCAAAGGCTCTGAAGTATTTTTCCCTTGACAATCACTGGATTAATCAGTCCCAGTGGATCAAAAAGAGTAGAGAGCTCCGAAAGGATGATTCTTTTGGTAACGTTATTTGAACGGATGATGTCTAATACCATATATTGCAGCTGATCGGTAGATGGATTCCATTTAATGCCAAGGGTTTTTATTACATCGGAATCGTTTATCCGTAGGGGAACTTCTTTATCTGCATCAGGAATTTGATTTAGCATGAAATCATCACTGGTCCACCAATTTCGTAGCTCAAATCCAGCACTCTCTAAAATCAAACTGACTTCTTGGTATGTCCTCTCGATCTCTCCTGATGAATCTCCCTATGTTATAAGGTCGTCCATGTAAAAGTCTTCACCTATCACCTTTGACCCTAAAGGTCTTTTTTCCATGTTTATCTCCGCCAACATTTTAAGACAGCGGTTACGGTGGTTAATTGGTATACCTTTAGTTCTTCCGACGAATGAGATCTCCATAGAACACACTGATATTTCCGATCCTGCTGATCAACGAGTATTTTCCGATACATTTTTGAAATATCTCTTTTCTAATGCATAGAACCATTTCCTAGCTGTTTTGAGCGAGTCTCCTAATACTTTAGGGTTGTCTTTAAATGGTAACTTTACTACAAAATGGCCTTCCTCATCCCGTACGACAGTTTTCTTGAAATGTGTCTAGCATGCAGTTTCTTCTTCGTTTAGAAATCTGCTCTTGCAATCCACATTTTCTATCTTCCAAAACTGCTCAACTATCTAGTTCAACTGCATGTCTTGTTCATAATATTGACCACCTACCAAGCAAACTGTAGCAATCGGGACCAACGGTAGATCGTATCTACCTGATACTACCCAGCCGAGTAACGTTTTCTGCAAAGTAGGTCGTCCTTCCATCTTAATTTGTCCAATCGACAATAATTTAAAGAAGCATTCCGCTCCTATCAACATATCAATCTTGGATGCCTGAATGAACTTTGGATCTGCCAAAACCATATTCTTTGGAATATCCCAGTTCTCAATATTGAACGACTTGTTCGGTTGAAGGTCTGTGATGCCTTTAATAATCAACAGTCCTAACTCTGTTTCAAGGTCTGAAATCCTCGACTTACATACCGCCTTGGTTCGAAAACGAATTTTAGAAACATTCTTTCCGATACCAGTGATTTCCCTATCCGCCTTCAATCTATTCAACCTTAGCTTTTGAGCCATATGCTTCGTGATAAGATTTAGCTACGAAGCAGAATCCAGGAGCGCACGCACTGGATGATAAGCCCCTGATTGATCTCTGACTTCAATTAATGTTGTCGCTAGGAAAACTTGATTCGAAGTTCGCCCAATCAACGTTGTAGGACGTGAAGTGTTTGACGACCCTGCTGTTTCCTCATTGACATTCGCGTTTGGGGAGAACCTATGCAAAAGCAGATGATGTGGAAGGAAACAGATACTGCACTTCGGCTTCGAACATCGCCTCACTGAATGCCCTTTCTTCAAACAATTTATACACAATACTAACTTTTTGGTCTCGTGAAACCTACTTGCTACTGATAACCTCTGGAACTCAGCACAACAACCTATTTGGTGACCTTCTGAATTACAAAATCCGCATTGCACTCTTTGTGTTGTCAAAGCAGTGTGTCGCATACTCTGATCTCTATTACGAGGACTAGAATAATTTTCTTTTGTCCCTTTTGAGACAACCGATCTATCTGCATTATGCCTTTGGGATTCTTTTGCCTCCAAGTTCTTGCAACGACGGTCTAGAATCTTCGTAAATTCTTCCCACGATGGGAGCTTGCGATAATCCATCGCATCTTGCCATTTGGAAAGTGTTTCCGCGTCTACGCGGATTTAATGAAAGGGATGTAAGGATGGCATGGGTAATGTTCTCATAATTCCCTATGGACGACATGGCAGTTAAATGAGTATTGAAGCTATCTTCCAAGTTTCGCAACGAGAAAGAAATATCTTTCATAACCTTGGGAACCTCCAGCAGGGAATTAATATGCTCTTGAAAAAGTAGGCATTTGTTATCAAAACGATTAGCCAACAGCTCAAGTGCCTTCCTATAATTCGTACTAGTCATATCGAACTCTTGTATTGCCCCCATTGCCGCTCCTGTCAAAGACCTCTTTAAATAGTTAAATTTTTGTAAACTATCAAGCGTCTCGTCTTTATCTACCAGATTCTTGAACAGACCAATGAAATTCTCCCCACTGCCATCAACTGGTACAATTGGATCCGACATTCTAACAATCGACAACTATTATAAATGAGATTCAACTTAATCAAACTAAATTGATAATTTTATTAGACTAATACTTGTATGTAGTACTGTCACTGATTAGAGAGGGATGGTAGGTATATGAAACTAATACCTCCGCAACTTTCCTCTGCAACTTTCGTCTGCAACTTTCCTCTGCAACTTTCCTCTGCAACTTTCCTAAGCGGTTCCAAACTCTTCTTGACCAACCATATCCACCAAGCTTTCAGCAACCAAATATCGTAGAAAAACAACAATAAGTCAGCAACAAAGTTCTTAATAACACAGCAACAAATTACCGGCAACAAAATCGCTTGTCAACAATTTCTTCAAAGCTTAACTAGGCCTTGTACTCGTATATGTATATGTGGTGAAAACAAGATCAAAAATTTTAACTTACTTGTGTCTCTTCTTCAAAAATCTTAGAAACTCCCAACTCTAACTCTTCGCACGTGATTAGATTTCCCCACAGTACAGCAACAAAACTTTCTGTCTGAGGAGTGGTTGCGTGGCTCTCTCGGTGATGGCAAATTATATTACCAAACGGGTGATTCCCTCGATGGCTGATGATGACGTATCTGGATCAGCAGTTGCAATGACGAGTATGAGCTTTTGGTTCCACGGTACATCCACTCACAAAACTGCAAACGGCAAAATTTCAACAAATGATAATTTTGCCACCTTTATCCAATGACCTCCTATGTATCTGCGATGATTTTGCTGCGTGTCCTCGGAAATTTCTTCGCTGTCTTGAAAGATGTGGGAACAAAGTCAAATATTTAATTGTCCCGGGTTTCGGCACCAAAATGTTTCCTGAGAGTTTTCAGGAACTAAGTTAGCTCAATGAATTTAGGAACTTTTAAATTTTACTTCTCTTCTTCTCAACTTTAAAATAAAAGACACGACTTTGAATTGTATTTAATTTCTTCTTTACTATAGTAATCTTTTACACGAGTATAATTTGTACTTGATGGTTCGACCCTTGGTCTTCGAATCCTTTCATCTTCGATTTCAATTTTACAAAGTAGCTGCTCGATCTCCTGGAGAGAGAATTTATTGGAAGGAGATTTCGAACACTACTTCTCGTTTGCTGAGTTTGATATATTAATTTACAATAGATGAGATATGTTGTAATTCAATTAGTGTGGTGAATTACCAAGTATAAAAGGAAGTTAAGATATTTTGAAATATATATATATAAAAATGTCTGATTTAATGTAACATGCTTTGTTTTTTATTTATTGATATTCCCACTAAATTTTAGTGTCGTAGCGTGACATTTGTGAAAGGTACTGCGTTAAATTTTGTATTAAAAATTATATTAACGGAATAAAAACATTGGCTTTTGGCAATGATACTATAAAGAAAACACTGGTTTACGATTGACATGAAAGTTAGTTAAGATAAACAATCCTCAGCCTAAGTATTTGCGAATAAACAAACATGCAATTTATGATAACGATTATCATATCAACAGCTGGAGTAAGGTGAACCAGATTGCCTAAAACAAGCCATAAATATTTTTATCTACATTTTACTACAAATTTTTGATTACTGAATATTACTCATGCTCACAACATATCGATCCAAATAACTTACTGTATAATCTTTATCATACGGAATTTTCATTATAAGTTAAGTTACAAGTAAGAATCAGGAGTATTCTACCCTCAATAATGTTAGCATAATAAATAATGTCTCAAAAGACAGCCAAATGAAATTGTTGTTTCTTGCACGCTTCAGAAGTGTTCGTGAAGTCTCCGGCGATCCGTTTTACAAGAGTTCTTAAAAATACATATTATTATGAGTTTACGGCAAATCAAAATATGTATTGTACCTTATTTTATGTACAATAATTAGCGCACGAATTACGCATTTTGTGTAATTTCACTTTTAGAATTAAAACAAATTTTCAAGTTTTTTTTCTTATATTGTAATTTTTTATTAATTCTTTTCAAATGTAGTAATGAAATGTGTGACTACCGGGACGGATTCCAGACTTCTGCCGAAGAATGCACACCACAGCTTTTCTTTTTACCTCGGCTGTTTATTGGTTTTTTACCCAAGTCAAGCTCCCAACTAACTGCCCAATCTGCTGTTAGTCGTGTGATATTGTTTTCTGATTTTGTGCAAAACATGTTTTTGTCAGTGCTTCTGGTTTCTGTTACCATGTGTATATGTAGGAAGGTATATACGTATGGACATGCCTACATTTTTTAATTATGAAGATCTTTTATTTTCTATGTATGTACATACGAATATGGAGATCAGAATGCTGTGGGTACATCTTTTATTTATACGAGGGTTGTCTGAAAAGTTTCCGAACAATGATACAAGACATTTTTTCTCAACATTTTTTTTTATTTTTCTACATAGTCTCCTTGTAACTCTACACACTTTTCCCAGAGATGCTCCCATCTCTCTAACCCGTCCAAATAGTACTTGGCGTTTTTCTCTGCAAAATAATTGTTTACGAAGGTGATTGCCTCCTCATTTGACGAAAATCTCTGTCCTCCGAGCGCAGTTTTTAGATGAGGGAACAAAAAGAATTCGCTTGGGGCTAGATCTGGTGAGTAAGGCGGATGGTCAAGCGGTTCAAACCGTAATTCATGGATTTTCGCCATGGCAACCACTGAGGTGTTAGACGGCGCGTTGTCTTGGTGAAACAGGATTTTCTTTTTTTGCAAATGTGGCCGTTTTTCTGCAATTTCTGCCTTCAGCTTGGCAAGTAATGATGCGTAGTATGCTCCTGTAATGGTTTTTCCTTTTTGAAGATAATCGATTAATATAACTCCTTTACTCTCCCAAAAAATAGTCGCCATCACTTTCCCAGGCGAAAAAAACAGTATTTGCTTTTTTTGGTGTCGGCTCGCCCACTGTTTTGACAGAATTTTTGTTTCGGGTGTATAATGGTGTATCCAAGTTTCATCTACAGTAATTAATCGGCTCCAAAACTCGGATTTATTGCGCCTAAACTGCGCCAACAGAGCGTTGGAAATGTTCATTCGAACACGTTTTTGGTCTAACGTAAGCAAACGCGGCACCCAACGTCCGGACTGCTTTCTCATGCCTAAATCTTGATTTAATATATGACAAACACGTTCTTTGGACATTTTCATAACCTCTACTATTTCTCTCACTTTAATTCGGTGGTCGTCTAACACCATTTGGTGAACTTTAGCAATGTTATCGTCAGTTCATCATCTCCCAAGCTCTTACGGCCACGTTTAAATTCAGCTGCCCAAAATTTCACTGTGGTAAATGATGGCGCAGAGTCCCCATACCCAGAGTCCAACTCATTTTCGATTTGCGTAGGCGTATTTTCTTTCAAAAACAAGAATTTAATAACAGCTCGATACTCAATTTTTTCCATTTTCAAAAAAAAACACTCACATCGACTCACTCAAACGACTGTCAACTATAAACTGCTCGTCCAAAATGACTGAAACTTCGGTAAGTAACTGTCAAAAGATGCACAACTAGCATTCACTAGCTTTTATTGACGGGTGCCGCTATCTATACGTTGCGAAAACTTTTCAGACAACCCTCGTAGATGCATTTTGGATAATTATTTTTAAAATGCTTGCGAGTAACATAGAAAATTCTTTTTCTATATTTCTAATAATATTTTATTTGCATAATCTATGATTATAACTATATAAATACAATATTTACTTAAAGATTTTTTTTTGTGGTTTTGTTTTAAAAAATGTAAAGAAGTTTCATAGATAATTTTGGATTTAATTTTTTTTTTGTAATTGTCTTATCCGTATGTTTAAAGTTCTTTTGTTGGATAATATATACTCCGTTTATATGATATCTCAATGCACATTGAGTCAATGAAATTATATTATATGAAATTATCCAAAACCGTTTCCAAAATGAGCGCGAGAAAATGGAGCTATTTTAACAAATAGCTGCTTGAACTGACTGACTGTAAATTCGAATTGCGTGTAAATTAATTCGGAGACAAGAGAATGATGAGAGCGCGAGAGAGTAAAATCATTCAATGCGATTTGAAAGTGTTTATATGATATTTCAATTCGGTGTAAAATTTTCAATGCGGTTTATAAACAGGAATGAACGAATGCGTATTGAGTATTTCAATGCGCTTTGAAATGGTGTTTATATGAGCGTATGGAACCAATGCGCATTGAGCTGTCATATAAACGGGATAATAAATGCTATAAAATTAAGAAATACGTATGAAATTAGCAACGAAATTATTAATCATATTTAATGAAATGCAGTACAAAAAATTCGAAAATTTTTTCGTATCCATTGCTTATGAATCAGTCTTTTTTCAGCCTCAATAGTGATTTCATTATCTTTTTTTACTATAAAATTATTGAACCTAGGCGCTAGTTTATTGCGCCTATCATCGCGTTCAAAAACAACTTCATTTTGGTTATAAGTTGGAGCAATTATACGGGTCTGATTCATTTTATTTACATATATAAGTTGCTTTTGTTTTAAGACTTCTTCCGTGAATGATTCTTGCTAAGTTTTCATAGTCTTGTTTATGTTTCTGAAGATGTTGTTTATTGTTAAAATCTTGTTTAGAAGGGAATAGTTGTTTCATATACATATATATATATATCTCCGGTTATGAACTCGAAGGGGTTTAATTTAGTTGTGTATGGAGTTGTTGTAAGTTAAGACAACAGTCTCCCCAATAGGAGTATTTTTGTCCTTTGATTTAATAATTCGAAAGAATTTCGTAAGCGTCGAGAGAAACCGTTCAATTCGTGGAACTCCGTTAGATGTTTTTGCACATATTGTGTGAAATTAAATAGTATAGAGGTCTAAAAATGCTTTAAATAGGGCTGAAATGAACTCAGAACCATTATCCGATACTACTTTTTTCTGGTACGTTGTGGTGGGAAGAGAATGACGTAAAGATTTGATTAAATCCAAACTTGTTCTTGCAGTTAACAAATAAACGCTGCCAAATTTATGCAATATAGTAAGGAAATTTTCATTGTGAATCTACTAAATATCAATGTGGCGCTTACTTGGTGTTTCCGTAGCCTCTAATTAAAAATTTTCCCTATTTCAGTCATATTTAAATTTCCGATATATATCGCAGCTACTGACGACCTTTGATACAATTTGCTTCATATTCGGAAAATAAACATTTCTTTTGGAGAGAGTACGATAACTTAGGCGCCAAAAATTGATAACGGTTTTTTTTAAGAATAGTTCAATACAAGCAGTTTTTACTATGGGTAAGGGCAATTTAAAAAAAAAATTACTTAAAAGGAAAAAATGTTATTAAAAAAGAACGGCAACACTTAAAATGAAGCACTATACCGGTTTCAAAGCCAGAAACCTGTTCTTTAATCCTAAATTTAGACTAAATTATTTATGTCAATAGTTTTTGAAAAATTCGCATGCAAACTCAAAATTTTGATACAAAAAATGAAAAAAAATTTTGGACACTCTTTGCCACATGTATATGAAAAAAAAAACAACGGTACAAAAGTCAAACATTTGTTCGGTTATATTTTTGCTTCATTATTAAGTGCATTACATATTACATAGGTACAAACATATGTATGTTATACCCAAAGTAAATAATTTGCTGGAACCTTCGAACATGTGAATTTTCTATAATGCGAATCAGCAAATGGTGGGGTGGCCGTGGTGTAGTGGTACTAGCAATCGCTTCTGCTTTTGGTTAGCGAAACTAAGCTTACCAAAAGACATAAAATGAGGCACAGAAGATACAAAATAATACGGAGAAACCGACCCAACTCCATTCAGGGAGGTGGCGTCGCGATATTCGTAAGAAAAGGTATACGTTTTAAAAGAGTATACAGTCGTGTAGTATGTAGGTTCCAGGTGCTGGAAGCATGCATCGTGTATATTCCCCTCCGTAGTGGAAAGCGGCTGTACATGGTGTCTGTCTATGCACCTAAGGCTACTCAATCCACCTTATTCATCTCAGAGCTCGAGACACTTTTTCGATTCCTGAGGCTGGAATTGGAAGACAACTATTTTATTATCGGCGGAGATTTCAACGCCAAACATAGTGATTGGGGAAATAATACACCAAATACTAGAGGGAACCTACTATTCAATTGGTGGAGTCAACATAGCATAACGTATCGACTCGGGCTTAATGCGACGGATAGTCCGTCGTTTCCCAGACACGGGTCCTATTTGGATCTTCTCCTATTCGACTCACGAATACAACTGACATGTACTAACCAACAAACTACAAACTGTCTGCGCACTTTCGTGTATGACAGTGACCATTGCGGCCTCAGCACCGAAATAACTGTTCCCAACGAGATTGCGGAATTGGATGAGTTTGTGCAAAGGCATTCCTACAATTATAGTAGGGTGCGTTGGACACACTTCGCCAGAACACTGACTAGAGCACTCTCCTCGAATTCGCTCTACCCACCATCCAACAGAAATCTGTCAAACGAGGAGACTGACAGGTATCTAATACTAATGGACGAGACAATCAAACGAACAATGGACAAAACGATACCTCGGTATCAACACACTGACGACGAAGACTTATTCCGCAACGCAACTATTGACGCACTGCACCGATAAAAAAGTAGACTGCTGTCAAGACTAAAAACCTTGTACAGACAGTTTACTGACAGACATAACCCGGAGATCATGACATTGAAGTCGTCGATTAAAAACCTCCAGACATTAATAAAGGAAAATTACAGAAATTCTGTAAGTTTGTATTGGAACAATAAAATTCGGGCTGTAAACACCAGCAACCCGAATATGTTCCCGCAAATAAATAAAATATTTCGGAGAAATAATCAGAACGACCTTCAATGTCTTAGAATCACCCGAACGACGAACAACGAACAAATACTTGTAGCAGCAGGCATTGATCCAAGTGAGGCTGTTGATGATGACAACTTCTTTGTGATCGAGGATCCGCAGGAGCAGGTAGAAGCTATAGGAGCGACTTTCCAGGAAGTGTACAAGGCGAATGTTATCATTGGCCCAAACCACGACCTGGAGAATCGAGTTCTTGTGCACAATTTCTACCTTCGAAATGAAATAGAGAATTGGCGGTTCGAGAACTCGGGCTTCACCCAGTTTAGTGACGACAATAGGTCAAATAACGTCATCGCCAACGATAGGGTACTACCCCCTTTCATTTCGAAGGAGGAGCTCCAAACGATCTTCGAATCGCTTAGAAGTAAGAAATTAGTGGGAACCGATGAAATACCGAACATCGTGCTTCGACATCTCCCTCTAGAAGCGGTGAACATTTATACCACCTTGTTTAATAATGCAATGAATAATGCACATTATCCAGCGCATTGGAAAACTGCGGTGGTACATCCCATACCTAAAAGGGATAAAGATACTTCCAATCCGGCGAATCTCCGCTCGATCAGTCTTCTTCCAAACATCAGTAAGGTTTTCGAGAAGGTAATCAATAGAGTCCTGACTAAGTGGGTTGAGGAAAAACATATAGTTCCGGATAATCAATTCGGTTTCAAGGCGGGGTATGATATCATTCATGCCGCGTCTAAACTGGTTTCTGATATCCAATGGAACAAAGGCAAGAACCAGTGCACTGGTGCCTGCCTAATTGACTTGGAAAAGGCCTTTGATACCGTACGGTTAGAGGGACTCTTCTTCAAGCTGGACAGGTTGGGCATTAGTAAACCACTGCTGTATATTCTTTTTGATATGCTCTCCAGTAGACAGTTCATCGTGAAAAATGGCGATGTGACTTCTGCTGGAACATTTAACATTAAAAACCGTCTGCAACAAGTTGCTGTAAATTCGCCGATCCTATTCAACATTTACACAAGTGATCTGATAGGTTCACTTCACCATGCCATAGCGTACGCAGACGACTTAATCGCGTACAGATCAGGTCCAAAAATTGAGGTCATTAATACACTTTTGCAATGTGACTTCGACAAAATTAAGCGATATTGCGACGACTGGAAGTTGAAAATCAACTTTCAGAAATCGGAAACCATTCTGCTTAGGACGCCTTTGTCTGGGGCCTCTAGGGATACCAGAAAGAATTGACGAAAGTTCTCTATCGTTGGACAACACGGACAGCCACTTGCTTGTCGAAGTATAGTCAGATACCTTAGGATATGGCTAGATCAATATCTGTATTTTAACAAACATATAGATGTTGCTCTGGCCAGAGCCAAAGGTGCTTTTGCCCTTACAAAGAGACTGTTTTACAACAGCCAACTCGATGTGAGAGTGAAGGTGATCTGCTACATGGCCCTGATCCGGCCCATGCTTGTATTTGGATGTCCTGTGTGGTTCAACGTGAGAGCAAGTTTATTGGAAAAGATTCGGGTGTTTGAGAGGGCTTGTCTTAGGACTTGTCTTCGCTTATACAGAACACCAGAGTCTGAGTACATAAAATTCTATCCTAATGAGGTCTTGTACAATACGGCGAACCTGATAAGAGTGGACAATTTCGTCATTAAGTTGACTCGAAGGCACATTGCGAGAGCAATGACCTCATCGAACAACCTGATCTCAGGGGCTTACTACCCCAATTATATGTATCACGAGAGAGCTCGCCTTGACGGCTTTATTCCTCCAGAAGCGTTCCTCTATCTAGATAGTAAAGGTCTGATCCAGGACAGATTGGCGGTGCCGCTAATCTTCCACGTCGCTCGAACAGCTGCGGACAGGCGACTCAACTACGACGGAGACGTCGCACATGGCAGTGCGGAGCGTCTCCGGTTCAGTAGGGCGGTAGGAAGCCGTGATAGGAGGGATGTTGCTCAGCAGCACCAGCAATTTTGGTGGCTTGATGAAGGCGAGGATGTTTCGTCGTCGAACTCCTCCAGTGATGCGTAGCTTCATGTGAAGCAGAGTGGCCCAGCCTAATTTTTGTTTTTGTTTTTTTAGCCATGGCCGGCTAATATAGTTTTAGGTAGGTTTAAGTTAGATTTTAAGAAAAAAATATATATGAAAGCAAAAAAAAAATAAATAAAAATAAAAAATGATAAAAAAAAAAATATATATATATATATATATATATATAAATATATATGTGTATATGCATATATGTATATATGAAGTGTGTATGTAGTCTGTATTGTATATATGTGTGTAGGTTAAGTAGATTAAGATTTATTTTTTAGGTAGTCTGTAAGTTTAATTAAAAAAAAATGTCCATATACTAAGTTTTTACTTAAAATTAATTTTTCTTAGTTTTAGTTGTAATGTTAAATATAATTTTAAATATAGACTGTAAGATCCGTCGAAAGACTTAGTTTAAGTGTTAGGTTTAACTTAGAGTGCCCGCATGGGGCCAGTATGTTAGAATAAGATTATTTGTAAGTTTTCTAAAGCATTTTTCTGTCTAGCATGTAAAAGTAAATTAAGTAAAATAAATAAAAATGCATTTAAACTGAAAGCAATCGCTTCTCACTCGGAAGGTCAAGGTTCGAATCCTAGCCACGGCAAGTTTTCATTTGTGCAATTGGAACTCAGTCAGAAAAATCTGCGTGTGAAGGCATAACACTGACATGTAGATTTGGCTATTGTAGGGTTTTCAAGCACAAAACAACCGTTAAAATTCACAACCTCACCATTCCGAGTGAAGAAAATCTCTCCGTCCTATTCGGACTCCCACCCCTGGAGAGTCAATATCGAAACCAAACACACCTGAGTTTCAAAACCACTACATCACAAACTTTCCTTTCTCCTCCTTCTACCTTTCCGCCCGCGCCCTGGCAACAGTAAAAAAAGCAAAACTTTGTCATTCATGTGAACTTTGTAATTTTGGACTGAGTACTATAGATGAAGAGTATTGATGACATAGGCGCATGCCTGGCGAAAAGCACCTACCCCGACAGCGTGACCTGCCGCATGCGAAAATAGAGTTTAAATCCCTTAATCCCGCGAAGCGGGCCACCCTGGAACTGTTAATTAAGAAAACTCTTAATATACATAGGCGCCTGCCATACGTTTAACCTATTGGGTCTATAAGTAAGTTTCCAGCGTTTTTTTCCAAAATTTGAAGTTTTATTATGAAAACATAGTTACAATGCTTTATTCAAAGTATCGTCCATCGGAAGCTAAAACTTTCCCCCATCTTTCTGGCAATTTATGAATTCCGGTCCAAAAAAATTTCTCGTCCTTCGAGCCCAAGAACGTATCGAGCCAATTTTTGATTTCCTCTACTGAGCTGAAGCGTATTCCCGTAAGAGCGTTCTGCATCGAACGAAACAAGTGGTAGTCAGATGGTGCCAAGTTTGAACTGTAAGGCGGGTGAGGCAGAATTTCCCATCCACTATTTTCCAAATAGTTTTTCACCGAAACCGCAACATGTGGCCGAGCGTTGTCGTGATGAAAATTGACGGACTCATGCCTGGTCTCATATTCTGGCCGTTTTTCTTTTAATGCCCGCTTCAAACGAATTACTTGGGTTCGATATAATGGTCCTTTGATGGTTTCACCACTTGGAAGCAGTTCGTAGTATATGACACCCTTCTGATCCCACCATATGCAGAGCATGACCTTATTCACGTGAATATTTCGTTTCGGCGTCGATTGGGCGGGCTCGCCGGGCTTTGTATACGATTTTCTGCGTTTAGGATTATCATAATAAATATATTTCTCATCACCAGTGACAATACGATGCAAAAATGATTTATTTTTATACCGCTGCAGTAACATTTCGGACATGCAAAATCGCCGTTCGACGTATCTTGGCTTCAATTCATATGGCACCCAGTTTCCAACCTTTTGAATGAATCCCAGTGCTTTTAGGCGCATTGAAACGGCTTGTTGCGTGACGCCAAATGATGTAGCAAGTTCTTCTTGAATCTGATGAGGATCCGTCCAGTAAAACGTCCAATTCCTCGTCTTCAAAACTTTTCGGCTTTCCGGGGCGATCTTTGTCTTCAACTCCAAAATCACCACTTTTGAACCGTTTGAACCACTCGCGGCACGTCGATTCACCAATACATTCCACCCCATAAGTGTCCGAAAGCAAACGATAGGCCTCAGCCGCACTTTTCTTCATATTAAAGAATAAAAGCAGCGCTTCCCGCAAATGACGTTTATTTGGCTGGAAACTTTCCATGATTTTGCTCGATAAAATGTACGACACCGATAGAACTGCTCAAATATAGCGCTGCAAAGTTGTTGACAGATACAAAACCTACAAATAAAACACATGGGGTCTGACATTTCTGCCCGGGATCCACTGGTGGCTCCATCTCTGACAAACGCTGGAAACTTACTTGTAGACCCAATATTATTCATTCACTTACCTCAAAGGAAGACCACGTAAATGCCAAAAAAGCAAAACAATAATATTAGTTTTAAATTTTCTCAAAAACTAGACGACATAACCATAAAAACAAAACCACTCGGTTTTTTGTGTTCGATTTAGAATTGATATAAGCATAGACCGCTTAAAGCCAATTTAGAACTTCATTTCACAGTTTTGAATTGGTCTAAACTTTTGTTTTTTAATTTTTTTTATCAAAATTTTGAGTTTGCATGTCAATTTTTCAAAAACTATTGACATAAATAATTTAATTTAAATTTAGTATTAAATAACAGGTTTCTGGCTTTCAAAACCGTTATATTACTTTACTGTAAGTGTTGACGTTATTTTTGAATAATTTTTTTTTATTTTTAGTTATTTTCTGCTATTGCCCCTATCTCTTAAACGGGGCGAGATAGACCCCTTTTCCATAGTAAAAACTGCTTGTATTGAACTGTTGTACAAAAAACCGTTATTATTTTTTGGCGCCTAAGTTTTCGTACTCTTGTCTTTCTTTTCAAATTCTCTACACTTTCATTTATGCCCCTGTGATATGAATTTTTATGATAGTCCGTAATTAGTATTTCTTGTTCATCTTGTTCTTTAAGAAAATACTTGATAAAACAAACCTAGATTATGATCTGGAAATAGAAATTGGAATAAACTGATTGTATAGTCTTTTACAGTGTCCGAAATAGTCAGGATACTTAGAATCGAGTTTGATTGTTCTACCTTTTCGCAAGCACTCAGTCAAAGTTTTAGTTAGGTTTGCAAAATATTTTATAAATTTCCTATAATATCCAAGGAAAGACTTTATTTGTTTTGGCGATTTTGGCAAAGGAAACATTTAAACGGCTCTAATTTTATCAGGGTTTGATTTTACTCCATGTGGGGTAATAATATGTCAAAGTAATGATACTTCTTTACGTATAAGTTCCGACTTGTCCATTTGAATTTTTAGGTTTGATGTTCTCAATTTTTCAAAGACATCTCTAAGATTCTCCAAATGAATTGGCAGTGAGGTTATAAACATTATTATATCATCCATATAGACCAAGCAGGTTCTGCCTTGAAGATTCCTCAAAACATTGTCCATAACCCTTTGAAAAGTTGAGGGCGCGTTTCTAAGATCGAAAGGCTTACGGACGGATTCAAAATGGCCGTTTTCAATAGAAAACGGTTCAGGTTTGATTTCAATCTGATGAAATCCGAATGCAAGATCGAGAGTACTGGAGTACATGCACTTTTCTATTTTGTGTAAAATTTCCGTGATGTTTGGTATAGGGTAACGGTCGTCAATTGCCTTGTCATTTAGTTTTCGGTAATCAATTACCAGTCTCCATTTTTATTTTCCACTTGAATCTTGTTTCTTTAGGACGATCCAAATGGGGTAAGACCACGGAGAAAAACTTTGACGAATGATATCCTGGCTAAGCATGTCATTTATTTCTCTATGCACTTCATTCTTGTGAACATAACGATAACTGTAAGATTTGCTGTAAATTAGTACTGTTTACGAATATAGTTTAAATTTCATTTGTCTTAAAAAATTAACTATTTAATAATTTAATTGTACTTTGCATTTTTACTTTAAATGTACATAAGATTATGTTGTGACTCACTCTACATGTTTCAAATGATATCCTCGCGATATCAAATTAATTATAAATTTTGTACTAATCATTCGATACATGTACAATTGAGTTGAATAACAGATCACATAGCAGCACTCATCAGCCCACTCATGTAATCGTTTTTTATTCCTGTTTGTTCGCTTTTTCATTCGCTTTTTTTTGTTCCTTTAGTTCGTCACTGATTTACAAAAAATTTATTGGTCCTAAGTCGAGCCGAATTGAACTATCTTCGGACACTCCGCGCTTGATAGTTTTTCGTAAATTCAGTGGGAATAAGTTTTGTTGAAATACATACATATATGGTATACGTATATACGAACATATTCACACTCGTTATTCCGTGTAGCTGGACGTTTTCTCTTGCTTGTGTAAGATTCTCTTAAAACTTTCTCGTAGTTTCGTGAAATTCGTTACAAATTTCGGTTACAATAATGAACGATAACTTGGGTTTTTCTTCGCTGCGTTTTACATGTGCACACCTTAAAAGTTCCCTCACGAAATTAGCCACTTTTTCGGAAAACCTGAATGAGAAAACTACTATCGATGACCTGAAAGTGCGGTTCAATGAAACGTGTGAACTGTGGAATGAGTGTAATAAGACTCAGAAAAGAATATATGACTTTGCCGAGGGTCAGAGGAACGACCCTATTCAGGATTTCGATGAATTTGAAGCAAAATGTCTTGTCGTAAAATCGGCTTACAATCCGCCATTCGGGAATGCGAAGCCGTCCAAAAAAACAAAGACCTTATAGGGAAATTAGCTGAACAACAATAAGATATTATTGGAAACCTCCCGAAATCTAACTCTTCTGAAAGGAACATAGATTTTTTTCTCCCTAAGATCCGTATTGAACTTTTTTCGGGAAACTATTGCGAGTGGCCAGCATTTAAAGACATGTTTTTGGGCGCAGTGCATAATAAAACGAGTCTTACTCCGATGCAAAAATTTAATTTTCTGAAGTCGTGCCTCCGGGATGAAGCATCAAGTCCTCTTAATCATTTGCCTATTTGTGACGCTACTTATAATCAGGCATGGAATAGGTTAGAAAATAGGTATGAGAGGCCACGATTTGTTATAAATAGCTACATTAAATATTTTATGGATTTACAACCTGCACTTAATTCAGGTTCCTTCGTAACCTATTAAGCAAAGCTGATGAAATCGTCAGAGGATTAAAGTCAATTAATTCTTTAAATAGAGATTCACGGCTTATTTATATTTTATTAAATAGTCTGAACCCTAAAACACGAAAAGTCTAAGTATAGTTGTGGTGAAATTATGTATAATAGTATTCCGACCGATTGGATATCAGAAACCACACTCGTGTAGTAAGGTCGGCCTTCTGCTGAACCAGCTATTCACGATCGTGTGGGAATAGTCAGCTTTCTGCTGAACCAGCTATGCTGATCGTCTGGGCATCGGATCGCATGCTCGTGCGAGCGTAGGGAATATTATTAAGCTATCGACACTGTCGCATAAGAAAGATTGAAACAGTAATAAAAAAACCTTCAAGTGAACAAGTTGACTTTTAATTAAGCTTTAAACATTACATGGCGATCTTGCCAGGAGCAGGAAAATGCAAAACCTTGATTTGATACTAATTTTAATAAAAATTACAGAAAATTATTATTCTTATAAAATATTCTAATAATAACGGTATATAAATTGATTCACAAATTTAAGTAAGGTACACCGTGGATTATCGATTACATACAAGTTCCTTTGAATAGACTAAAATACCGCCAATTTTCTTAAGTTTCAAGATCATATCTATTACTACTTAAATAATTAAATTTTCAAACAAAAACAAAAAAAAAACAGTGAAATTGTGTATGAAAGGAGAAAGTTATTAAAAAAAGCCAATAAACTTGAAAACGTAATTTAATAGCACAGTCGATCTAAAAGGAGTGAACGTGAAGTTATAACCCATATGTAAATCTGGAACTCTTCTTCGATAAAAGTTCATAAAATGAACAGAATAATTAATTAAAAAAATTTGAAAGGAAAGATTAAAACAACCAAAGAAGAGAGACGACTTAGAAGACAACAACAGGAGAGGAAGAAAAAGCGACGTCGAAGGCAAGTCAACAGCAACGTCATCAAGACAAAAAAAGAAGAAAGTAAGTCGTACTAGGTACCACTTTTCATAGATATAATATATACATATTACCATGTAAAAACATTGTTCTAAAGAATAATGAAAAATTAATAAAAATTGTAAAAAAACAAAACACAGCGAATATCGGCAAACAACAATCTAAAATAGAAAGGCCGAGTGTCAACGTTATAAATGAGGTAGAAGTAAGATTAAGTCATGAAACATACCACCCATCTGACCATTAAGCTGTGTTCGTGGCAACATACCTAGCAAGAGCTGCATCCGTCGCACAAATTTAGAATAAAAAAAAAAGTAGACAAAGACCCATTACAAGATGATAGGATAGAAAGAATATTAATAGAAGAACAAAAAGCATATTTTCGCTAAAAACTTGAAAGTGCAATTAACTAGTCTAGCCGAAAGTCCTGATAGCTAGTGCTATAGCATAGATTAAAACTCGTAATTAGTTACCTGTTTAATAAATAATAATAATAATAACTGTAATCTTGGCTGTCCACTTGCTAATAAAAATTTAATCTTGGCACAAAAAGTCGCTCAAGAAGACCTACATGGCAAGAACTGCGTCAGTGTCACAAATCTAACAGAATCAAAAAGACGATAGCGTATAATGTGTATACGTATAATACATATATGTACTTGCAACGATGTAGGCGAGATAGATCAGGATCATTAAATGGAATAGCTACAGATCATAGATAAAGTACGGACAAATAAAGAAGTGCTCGTTAGATCCTATAAATGTCTAAATACAAATAGACCTGCAGGCCAGGAGAATTTAAATAAATACCTTGAGGTATTAGTAAGCCTTGAAAATATTACGGTAATACTAAAGGTAAACTACTCCAGGTTAACTAAACAACCTAAGGCCAGCGCACATGAAATTTTCAGTGACTGTAGGGACAAAGTCGTTAGAGCACCAGGAAACAGCATAAAATATATTCAAACACAATGCCGCAGACGCCTATAGACTTTCTAAACATTACTTCCAGAATCCTCCTCCTTCAGTGACTGTAGGGACAAAGCCGTTAGAGCACCAGGAAACAGAATAAAATATATTCAAACACAATGCCGCAGACGCCTATAGACTTTCTAAACATTGCTTCCAGAATCCTCCCGGATCTCGAAGACACTGCAGAAAACGGCTATAAAAGCTATGATAAAGAATTCCAAGGATGGTAAGTAAAACTTATCATGGATTCTGGTCACTTTAATAACATGAATGTGGCAGTAGCCCAATTCGTAAATAGCTGTACCGAAGCTAATGGCCAGTCAAATGTAATACTCCATTTTAGAAACAAACGCGGTAGAGGTTATTATCAAAATAATAATAACCGAAGTAATAATAACTTTCGTGGACATGAATACGGACGCGGCTAGGGTCGTGGACGTAGACGCACAAACTATAATAGTAACAATAATGGCAACAATATAAATGATTTTAGCCAACCCAGATATAATAGCAATCCCAATAGGAACAATAGATCCGTCAGAAGGACACAGCAGGGTCGGAAAACGAATGTTCCCCAAGTACTCAGTAGGTAACATAAAAACAAACAGTAAGATCTACAATATAAATTTGAATTTAACATCATTCATTGCACTACAGACGACATTAAATAATGATACAACAACATTTATAGTCGACACGGGAGCGGATATTTCTCTAATAAAGAAAAGACAGATTCAAAATTTAAATACATTAAACATATACGAACCAATAAGCCTACACGGCATAGGTCAAGAAATAGCAAATACATTGGGAAAAGTCTACTCTGACTTATTATATGAGAATAAACTAATAGCCTATGAATTTCATGTTTGTTGGTGATGACTTTCCGATCCTATCCGATGGAATAATCTGTCTTGATTTCATTAAGAAATACCATTGCTTACTTAATTATGACAAGAATATGAGCTGGCCAGATGATTTTGAAGACCAGAATACCAGCAAGATCCGAAGTTATTAGACAAGTCAAAATCCAATGCAAGGAAAAAAACGTGTTTATCCAACAACAACCACTCCAAGGCGGAATATATGTGGCAAATATAATTGCAACAAGCACCAGGGCATTTATCCGTATTATAAATACAACAAATGAAAATACAGAATTTTACATTTAAAACAGAAAGTCTAAACGACTATGAAGGGATATCATTACAAAATTGCCAATCCGAAGACCTAAAATTACAAAAACTGTCCAAAATTTTCCAGACTTCATAAAGTCTGATTTACATAAACTTTGCTCGGAGTACATAGATATATTCGCACTCGAAACAGATAAGATAACTGTTAATAATTTTTATAAACATTCTTGACCAATTAGGTAAAACCAAGTATTTCTTTTGCTTGGACTTAACGTTAGGTTTTCACAATATTGAATTAGATGAAAACTCCAGGGACATTACATCGTTCTCAGCAGATAAGGGTTCATATCGATGCTATGGCCTGACGATAGCACCAAACTCATTTCAAAGAATGATGACAATTGCAAGCATTCTTGTATATGGATGATTTAGTTGTAAAAAAATCTTCAAGTACACAAGTGGACTTTTAATTAAGCTCTAAACATTACACAGTATTTCGGAATAGACACCGACAATCGACCAGTTTCTAGATTTCCTTGAGCGTCGTTGCGAAACATTAGAAAGCTGCACGGCTAACCCTCGCAAAAGTGATGGGTCAAAAAACCCAGCCGTTAAAAGCATGCACGTTTCGTCTTCCAATTCTTGTCCAAAATGTAGCTTATCGCATGGACTTCCTCAATGTTCAGACTTTTTGAGCATGGATGTGCAGAGTCGGAGGGAATTTGTTGAGTCCAATAAACTTTGTTTTTATTGCTTAGGATGTGGACATACATCAGCCCGTTTCCAATCTTAGTTTAGATGTACGGCGTACAACACTCGGCACCATAGCTTGGTTCATGTCAATGCCTCATACATAAATAGTAACCACTCAACTAACACATCGTCTTCAAATGTTCCTAACTGGAGCCAAACCAAGGCATTTACACCACAAACTCTGACAAATACATCAAGTTCTTCATCAACACCGGTTATTTCAGAACATGTTATAAATAATCATTGATTCAACATTGAACGTTATATTCAACAAACTTTACTACCAACTGCTATCGGTAAGATTCTCGATATAAACGGTAAATATCAGCTAGTCCAAATATTTATTGATTCAGGCTCCCAGATTTCTTTTATTTCTGAGTCTTGTGTTCAAAGGCTTGGGATCAAGAGAAGAAACAGTAGGATACAGATTAGTGGTAGATCCAGAGGACTTATTTCGTTGGTTATAAGGTCACGCTGTGATAAGTTTAGTATCCCAGTCGACACATTTGTTCTATCAAAAGTAACCGCCAATTTGCCTCCCCATTCGTTTCCAAAAGAGGATTGGGATCATCTAAGTCAATTAGATTTAGCTGATCCTTTTTTTAATCAACCAGGCAGTGTTGATATTCTTTTAGGAGCAGAAAAAACATGGACCATTTCACAAGGCAATGTCGTTCGCAATAAGCGAGGCTATCCAATCGCTCATCAAACTATTTTCGGTTGGGTTTTGGCTGGACAGCTTCTATCCAACACAAAATTAAACGTCGTCTCTAATCATGCTGTAGTAGATATAGATATACAATCGTTCTGGATAATCGAGGAGATTGCTCCGGAATTTGGTTCATCTGAGGAAGACGTACTAATTGAAAAACATTTTAGTGAAACCCATAGTCGCGACATCTCCGGTCAATATATAGTGCGCCTTCCCTTTAAATCGCAACCAAATTTTGCTGGCACCCTGAGTGGCGCAGTTTGTCTGTTACAATCTATGGAAAGTAATTTCTCTCAAAATTATGAATTCTTCGCGAACTGTTCTCGTATTTTCTATGAGTATTTGAGCTTGGGGCACATGGCACCGGTTCCTTCATAGGACATAGGAAGATTAAACGTGTTTTATCTTCTCAGCATGCCATTCTTAAGCTAGATAGCTCAACAACTACGCTTCGGGTCGTGTTTGACGGGTCCTTTAAGGACAAAAACGACCTACTAATGATCGGTCCACCTATACAGCGAAATCTCTTTTCGGTATGTATACGATTTCGCCGCTTTCGATTCGTATTTACGGCGGACATCGTCAAATTGTTTCGCCAGATTTTAATATCAGAGGAAGATTCTTATTTGCAAAGGATAATTTGGCGGAAATCATCTAATGAACCACTTCAACATTTTCGCTTACGGACTGTCACTTACGGACTGTCACTTGCGCTCCTTTCTTGTCGGTTAGGATTCTGGAACACCTCGCCAAAGACTACGAAAAACAGTAACTGGTCGCGTCGGAAATCATGCTTAGCGATTTTTACGTAGACGATGTTGCTTTTGGAGCAGAAACGCTAGAAGAAGCTATCGTTAAGAAGCACCTGTTAATTGAAGCTTGATAAATGGCAAAGTAATTCCAGCGCTCTGTTTGATGGCAAAAATCCTTGTTTCCTAGACAATTTCTCTTTTGATACAAATGCCAATACGTGAGTGCCCGGATTAAGTTGGAACCCCAAAAAAGACATATTCAGTTTTCGTTTAAACTATACCGCGAGTGAAAAATTTGACCCTCTCGAGTTTCTCTCCCCATCGGTCGTATAATTAAAAATTCTCTTTCAAGAACTTTGGCACCAGGAACTTAACTGGGATGATCAGGTGCCTGATTCAATTGGCAAACAGTGGAGAAAGTATCGTAATGAACTCCAGCTTCTTACAAAAATTTAAATACCGCGAATTCTCGGCCTCGGGCAACCTACTTTTGAACTGCACGGATTCTCCGATGCGTCATCTTCTGCATATGCCACGGTCATTTATTCCCGTTACCAACTCCCAAGTGGAAAATTCGAGACCAATATCGTAGCCGCAAAGATTCAGGTCGCGCCTTTAAAAGAATTAAGTATTCCCCGACTAGAACTCTGTACCGCTGTGCTAGTCGCGCGTCTCTTTGTTGCTATTCAGAATTCCCTCAATATCACTTTTAAAAATATTTTTTTCAGATTCGAAAGTAGTTTTATGCTGTTTATCGTCCCCTCCGCGTCGCTGGAATGTGTGTATTGGTAACCGTACCGTGAAAATCTTGAATACAATTTCTCAGAACAGTTGGTTTCACGTCGCGTCCCATTCCAATCCTGCTGATTGCGCCTCTCGTCGCATTCCACCTTCACATGGGCCCCCGCCCAATTATCAAGGCTTCGCCCATCAATGACGTTGTCTAATAAAAAGCGGGGGCAGAGAATATTACTGGTCTTATCGGAAACATCTTCAGATAACGCCCCTGAATAGTTGCTACGACATAGGTCGTAGTCAAGTCAAGTTGCCGGTCATAGGTCTTGTTGACGGCTGGACCACCGGTATTCCATACCAGGACTTAAATCACGGTACCATGGGAGTCAGGAGCCCCCCGGATTTCGGTCGGGGCCTGACTTGTTGAGGTAGGCCCCCTTGTGCTCCAACACAGTTCCAAATTGGTATCAAAGAATTGACGGAGAGCGATGGCAAGGCGTATCCTTGCTCCCTATGGATGTATGGTCATCCCGTAAACATAAGGTCTACATGACAGGTGGCTTACGTTAAAAATCAAGAGAGGTTCCACCTTCACAATTAATCAGCCATCACCTTTGGTGAAAAGGAATGTTTTGGCTCCAGCAAAATGCAACAAGTTGGCCAATTATAATAAAACCAAAAGAAGACCCATCTTGTTTCTTGCTGGAGAAAATTGCATCATGCCTCAATTACCGATAATCACCCATATAAAATCTTATCTCTGCGGATTTCAAAATGGAATATCGTATTATCGCAAGGAGTCAGAAAAGAGCTCTGAAGAGATTATTTTCGCCAAAATCAGCGTCATAAAATGGTTACAAAGGAAATATTTCGGTGAATATGTCAGATTTTATAGCAAACATAGTCGTTTTCCTCAAAACTGTTCAATTGCTAACCTTTCTCCTATTCTAGACAATGATAACATCCTGCGAGTACGAAGGCGAATCGAAAACGCCAATGTTCAATTCAATGTCAAACACCCAATAATCGTATCCAAGGGTCATGCACGCACACTTTTAATCACTCTATACGCTTTTATTCACTTTATACGCCGAGGTATCAACCGTGTTTGCTCTTATCCGCCAAGAGTAGTGGGTGATCACATGTCGTAACTTACTTCGTAAAGTAACTCATAATTGTGTTCCCTGTTTTCGCCAATGAAAAATTACAATTTCGCAACTGATTGCGGATGTGATTTCGCCGACCCTGTTGACTTAAAAGTGAAGTCGGGACCCAAATCGACTTTTCATAAATCGAATTATTTGTGTGTCTAGTATCAAAAGCCATACGTTTAGAACTAGTAAATTCATTATCCTTTCGTCGCCTTGTTTCGCGTCGTGGGAAACCATCTCATATGTATTCCGATAACGCGACAAACTTTCGCGGATATGCTCGGTTATTATCTAAAATGCATAATTTAGTGTTATCGCAAAAATACAATAGTCTTGTGGTAGAATCGCTAGCTTGTGATGGTATTACGTGCCATTTCATTCCCCCTTCGGTACCACATTTTGGCGGTTTGTGGAAGGCGGGAATAAAATGAATTAAACAGCATCTACGGCGAGTACTTCGAACGAACATTCTCAATTTTGTAGAATACTACACTCTGCTGACACAAATTGAAGCGCTTCTCAATTCGCGGCCATTATGCCAGATTCCTGATGTAGATCTTGACCCTCTAACACCCGCTCATTTCGTTCTGGGAGAATCCTATTCCGCCATATCGGAACCTTTGATCGAGGTTCCAACCAATCGACTCACCATTTGGAAAAATCTTCAGGCAATATAAGGATACTGGAAGCGCTGGCAGATAGAATACTTGACGTCACTAGAGCAACGTCCAAAGTGGCGGCCAATCGATGGCAACATCAAAACCAATGATCTTGTCGTTATAAGAGATTCCAATTTACCACCAGGGAAATGAGCGATGGGGCGAGTAATTGAGACCCTCCTGGGTCCAGATGGTCTTGTACGAGTCGTCACACTTCGCACAACTAATGGCGCACTCACACGTCCAGTACATAAATTAGATGCATTGTCTTCCATATGGTGAAACGCCGTTTCATTCGCGGCGGAATGTTTACGAATATAGTTTAAATTTCATTTGTTTTAAAAAATTAACTGTTTAATAATTTCATTGTACGAGTACTTTGCATTTTTACTTTAAATGTACACGAGATTATGTTGTGACTCACTGTACATGTATTAAATAATATCCTCGCGATATCAAATTAATTATAAATTTTGTACTGATCATTCGATACATGTAAAGTTGAGTTGAATTACAGATCACACAGCAGCACTCATCAGCCCACTCATGCAATCGTTACATGGCTCACGTCATATTCCCTTTTCGCTCTCTGTTAATTGAGAACAATTAAATTCGTAAAAGTGCGTGAGTTGCGTGAAAGTTGATGGCTGTTGCTGAGTGACACTCTCGTTCACTTGGATTTAGATCACCAAAGGGGTAACAATAAATTTTGAATTTCATTCGCTTTTTTCATTGATTTTTTTTTCTCATTCGCTTTTATTATTTATATTTGGTTTATTTGCGTTTTCATTCGCTTTTTTTTTATTCCTTTGGTTCGTCACTGAATTACAAAACAAGTACGAATATGTACCTAAAATCTCATATTTTAAGCCATTAGGTACCGAAAGAAAAATTCTATCCTTCTTTAAAGAATGTATGTAGTATATCCCTATACATGTGGTAAAGATCTAATATCGGCGAGCGTTTTTCTAGCTTGAGATCATCAGACCGAATTATTTCAATAAAATGGTCTTTCCCGAGAGTTTGATCATTGCTTATAGAAAAGTTATGAATTTCCAAATAACAATCATTTTTTCAACTTTGATTAGCTGGTCTACTACAAATGGCTGTTGGACATCAAATTTATTTATTATTTATCACTTCTATGTAGGGGTACCAACCTCTGGATTCTAAAATTATAGGTTCCGGTGTTATATTTGTGGGTTTTAAATATACTGTTATGCAGGTGAGTGCACGCGGAACTATCTGTATGCAGTTTCAGACGATCAAATATAAAAAACAACATAGCATTCTTGTGAAAGAATACAGTTCTGCTGTATAAGCATAATTAGTTGCTAAGTAGGTCTGAATACAAATTTAAACTAAGAATAAAGTAATCGCTCGTATGAAAACATTAATAAAGTTATTGTAGCTCTAATAGTAACTCGGTCGTTTTCATTTATTTCTCTTCGCTTGTTCTCTCTTTGCTTTATCTTTTTCTTTGTTGTCGGTTTGCACTTCGGTCGTAGAAACACAAAGGTTAACACTGGGAGCAAAATCCCAGCTACAATTCCAGCCCGCGTGTGTTCTTTGTCTACCTTTATATTATTTATGTAAAACTCCCAGGAGTAACATAAAAAATTGGTGGCAGCGGTGGTTTACCGAGAAATCCTGAAATAAGAAAAAGACCTGTTTTGACTGTGAGTAAAATAACTGTATGTATAATAACAAAAAAAAAAAAACAAATTAACAGTGCTTAAAAAAAAAGGAAAATTTTTCCAAGTGTTGCGGTGAATAATAGAGTACTGCGAAAGTGTTCCTAGGAATCGTGCGATCCTGAGAATTGTTGTATTCCTGTGAGTTGCTGTTCTTCTGAAGCTGAAGATGAAATTCATCCTAGTTATTAGTTTTATGTAAGTCTACACTAAGAAATAAGCAGTGTTAATTTTAAGAGAGAATTTCGGCGTGCTCAAGTTATATTCATAGTTAGGAAATTAATTTCGTTGCATAAAAAAAATTTCGCCATCTCCTAGCAGATGTTTACAATCAAATTCCCTTCTGGAATAATAGAAATAAGAAGCCTTTGTTGGATAGAAAATAACGAAGGAAAGTATAAAATTCTATTAGAAAATTGGGTTACAAGGAAGGCTTTTATGTCAAGTAGCGGTAGTGATAGAGAAAAACATAGTGCATTAGAAGTTGCGAGTTTTGAAATAAGTCGTGAAGGTTTAGATAGGAGATTAAGAAACACCAAAATGTCAGAAATACCAATACACGTACTAACTTCAATAATTCATACTTTTAACAGTAGTAGTGAAGAAGTCTTCGGGTTTATAGATGCTTGTAATGACGCTTTAGAATTGGCAAACAGCAGCACCAAGTCAGAAGGACATACTCTTTAAATTTATCAAAGCAAGGATAAGAGGAAATACAACAACAGTGTTGATGAATAAAAATATACAAAATTGGGAAACGTTGAAAGCTGAGTGGAGTAACATATTCAGAGAACCACAGAGCAGGCTACACCTGCAGAAAGAACTTATAAGTATTCATCAGAGCACAAAAGAATCAATAGCGTTATACACCCAAAGAGTTGCAACTCTAGAAAGACGTTTGATGTAGGCCAAATTACATGACGTAAAAACAGAGCATCAGCAGGGGAAAATAGAGTACATTTGAAATGAGACGCTAACTGTATTCATAAATGGATTATTAGAAAAACTGTCATCCTACGTAGTCACACAGAAGCCAAAGGGTTTAGCAGAAGCAAGTCGTTGCGCAAACGAGGAAGAGCAATGCCTAAATCTAAAGCATTTTATTAAAACCAAGTGTTATAATTGTGACAAATTGGACACATCGCCCAAAAATTATCGTTTACTTAAGCAAGAAAGGGAAAGTCGAAATTCACAAGAATCAGGCCCAAGCACTATTTCAAATGCTAGAGCAAACAAAAGACAATTTAAAAACGAAGCGAACGGAAGAACGGTTAGGGACTTAGCAATATTCAACCAAGTCGGTAATATGGAAAGTCCTCATATCAATGTGATTATCAATGACGAAGTTTCAAAAATCATCATTGAGACAGGGGCAGAAGTTTCAATGACATATGCGAAATGCGTCTACAAGCGTGAAAGTTGATTTTACTAAAATAATACAATTTAAAAGATTGGGAGGTAGACCTCAGAAAACCATGGGAGAGAGAGATATCGTTAAGAACATTAGTTTATTTTAAAATATGAAAGGAAAGGTTAGGATAAGTAAAATCATAGAAAATGATTTACTTGGTGAATATGGTATGACGGTATATTGGGTACCCACTTTCTCGAGGAAGGAGGTTTATCAATACATTACAAAGAAAGTCTTATTAAGAATAGATACTGAGAAGTAAGTCTAAAATATATAAGTAAGGAGAAGTTTCTGAAACCTAGAAATGAAACATTTAGAGTTTTAAAAATTGAGGATGGCAACGATCTGAATGAAGACATAGTCATTCCGAAACAAGAAATAAAGCAGGGAATAATTATTCCCGAATGAATAACAAGGGTGAATGCTTAACGACGATACTAAATACTACGGAAGAAACGTTAGACTTAAGCAAAGTTAGAATAGTAGGTAGGAAGATGATTGTGAAATAAAATCTAAGCGAAAAGAAAGAGTGATATAATTAACCGCAAACATTAGCGTAGACCACATGAGTAATGAGGAAAGGGATAGTAAAAAAAATTATAGCGACGTGTTTAGCATTGAAAATGAAAAACTCACACACACAGATGTTACAAACATCAGATTAGGATTAGGATTAGGATAGCTGTTAAGCAGTTTTCATTAAGCCTTGCAGACACCCAAAGGTACACGAAGAAGAGGTGCGTCGTCGAATTGAAAATTTAAATTAAGATGGCATAATAAGAGATAGTTCCTCGTCATCGAGCTCCCCTCTATGAATAGTTCCAAAGAAAGCTGATCCAAGGGGCAGAAAGAAGTTGCGGATGGTGATAGATTATCGGAAGCTCAATGAACTAACAGTTGCCGATAACTATCCCCTCCCCAATATAAGTGAGATCCTAGATCAGCTAGGAAAGGCCAGATATTTTAGCACACTGGATATGACTTCGGGATTTCATCAAACTCCAGATGAATAAGACATAGAAAAGACTGTTTTTAGCACTCCGGACGGGCACTTTGAGTATACTCATACGCCCTTCGGGTTGAGAAATTCTACGGCATGATTTCAATGGTTAATGAATACAGGGTTACATGGCTTTGCTTTGTTTACGTCGACGATGTGATGGTGTATGGACAAAACCTCGGAATACAATGAAAAACTAGTTCAGGTAATTGAACAAATAATGGCACCTAACTTAAAACTTCAACCGGACAAGTGCGAGTTTCTTCGGAGAGAAGTCCAATATTTGGGGCACGTGATTACTGACCAAGGAGTGAAGTCTGACCCTAGTAAGATTGAAAGTGTGATAAAAATCTAACCTCCAGTGACTGCGAAGGGAATAAAATAATTTTTAGGAATGATTGGGTATTACCGGAAGCTCATTATAAACTTCAGCGAAATAGCAGGACCACTCAACAGACTCTTAAAGAAGGATGTAGGTTATAATTGCGATGTGGAATACCAGGAATCCATCAATAAATTAAGAGATGCATTCACAAAGTATCCAGTTCGGCAATACCTTGACTATAATGAAATATTCATGATTACAACTAGAAAAAATATCGATGGATTTAATCAGGTTAAAATGACTAACGATGGTTTTAAATTCGGTTTGACCACTAAAGACGATTTGTCCAAATTCCTAAAGTTCGTACCACTTAAAAACAAAAAAATTGAAACTGTAGCTAAAGCCTCTACAAATGAATGGATACTAAACTTTGGTTTATATATATAATATATATTAATTTATATTATATTAACCGAAAACGGCAATAAATTGTTTATAAATCTGTGCAGAATATTCAACATGAGAAACATATAACTACTAGTAACGCTTATCCACAGGCGAATGGAGGAGTTGAAAGAGCCCATTTTCAAATAGCTGAATATTTAAAAACTACAGGTACTACAGGCTACACACCATATGAATTGGTATATGGAAGTATAGCTAACCAACCAAGCGAATTAGAAGAAACTACCGAAAGAGCCATGTTTGATTATCTAGATGAATTACAAGTTAGTGCGGTTAAAAACACCTTAAAATCAAACGCAAAGTCAAAGATAAGATACGATAAAAAGGTCGGAAGACCAATAGGATATAAGATAGAACAAACGATTTTAGTTAAAAACGTAGCTAAAGGGATATTAGAAAGTAGATATGTTTCTGAAAAGTTTCCGACCGGACAATGATACAAGACTTTTTTCTCAATTTTTTATTTTTTTTTTTCTATATAGTCTCTTTGTAACTCTACACACTTCTCCCAGCGATGATCCCATCTCTCTAACCCGTCCAAATAGTACTTGGCGTTTTTCTCTGCAAAATAATTGCTTACGAAAGTGATTGCCTCCTCATTTGACGAAAATCTCTGTCCTCCGAGCGCAGTTTTTAGATGAGGGAACAAAAAGAATTCGCTTGGGGCTAGATCTGGTGAGTAAGGCGGATGGTCAAGCAGTTCAAACCGTAATTCATAGATTTTCGCCATGGCAACCACTGAGGAGTTAGACGGCGCGTTGTCTTGGTGAAACAGGATTTTCTTTTTCTGCAAATGTGGCCGTTTTTCCGCAATTTCTGCCTTCAGCTTGGCAAGTAATGATGCGTAGTATGCTCCTGTAATGGTTTTTCCTTTTTGAAGATAATCGATTAATATAACTCCTTTACTCTCCCAAAAAACAGTCGCCATCACTTTCCCAGCTGAAAAAACAGTTTTTGCTTTTTTTGGTGCCGGCTCGCCCACTGTTTTGACAGAATTTTTGTTTCGGGTGTATAATGGTGAATCCAAGTTTCATCTATAGTAATTAATCGGCTCCAAAACTCGGATTTATTGCGCCTAAACTGCGCCAACAGAGCGTTGGAAATGTTCATTCGAACACGTTTTTGGTCTAACGTAAGCAAACGCAGCACCCGACTCCCGGACTGCTTTCTCATGCCTAAATCTTGATTTAATATGTAACAAACACGTTCTTTGGGCATTTTCATAACCTCTACTATCTCTCTCACTTTAATTCGGTGGTCGTCTAACACCATTTGGTGAACTTTAGAAATGTTATCGTCAGTGGTTGCAGTTTTTGGACGTCCCGAACGTTCATCATCTCTCAAGCTCTTACGGCCACGTTTAAATTCAGCTGCCCAAAATTTCACTGTGGTAAATGATGGCGCAGAGTCCCCATACACAGAGTCCAACTCATTTTTGATTTGCGTAGGCGTATTGGCTTTCAAATACAAGAATTTAATAACAGCTCGATACTCAATTTTTTCCATTTTCACAAAATACACTCTCATCGACTCACTCAAACGACTGTTAATTAAAAAATGCACGTCCAAAATGACTGAAACTGTCAAAAGATGCACAACTAGCATTCACTAGCTTTTATTGACGGGTGTCGCTATCTTTACGTTGCGATCGGAAATTTTTCAGACAACCTTCGTAAAGGTCCATTTGAGATATTAAAAGTTCACGAGGATTATATATATTCTTGTAAAAATTAAGAAAAAGACACAAAAATACAATAAAGCTAACATTCAACCATACTTCGTAGGATCCTCTGGTCCCACAAGTCCACAGCCGGGAACATCGAGATTAAGAAGATAAATGGTAATAATGGGATCTATTTTTATCATAAGGGACAAATAAGAGAAATAGACAGTAAGCTTACGTTGGTAAACAAAATTAGTGTTGAAAATTTAGATGACTACGCAGAAAACATAAGAAACGTAGTTTACACATATAATGACGCATGCTTCAATTACCTCAGTAATTGTAGAAGTTTTCAAAATACAGTAACACAAAATGTACATAAGATAGAACACAAAATTGAAATAATATACAACATAATAAGTAGGAGGACCAGATCAAGAAGAGGTTTGATATAATAGGGACGGGATTTAAAACTCTTTTCGGCACGATGGATGACGAACTTTATGGCTTGCTATCGAATCTGGTTACTTGCATTTATGTAACACATACTGAGGAAACAAAATAATTAACACATAGTGAAGTCAACAATTCATTCAAGTTTAATCCAGTTTTATCGAACTACTTTCATAATTCACACAGGGTTCGTCTTTAGAAGTTGTAGTGTAAGGGGAGAATTATTAACTCTCAACTTCGTAACACGCAGGGAAAATCTTCAAATGCTATTTTCACTAAGAGAAAACATAGAACATCTGTTACGAGTTTGTCCAATTCTATAATAATACAAATAAAGGGGATTAATCGTAAAGCATTCAGTATCGTATCGCGAAATAGCTCTATGTTACCCCCACAAAACTTTACTTTTCTTCATGCCTTGGAAGTCAATATTAAACTGTACACTTAGATCCTTCATTTAAGCAAGCAAGGTACAAGCTAAACATTTTGCGCCCAGGCTAAATACCTACAAGTATTTGGTACTTATATATTTTAGAAAAAAACACTGAGGTGGATATCTATGTTATCATATAAGAAAGGGTTAAATAAAGCTCAAGCAATACGTTTTTATTGTGCGTAATGAATAAATTAGGTTTACAGCCCCGCTCTGCTAACTGACTATACCTCTCATAAGATACATGCTTTCGGTGTGGTTTTCTGGGCTGATCTGAATGAGTTCTCTGTTAGCTAAACAAAGGCAAACAAACAAAATTTGTGTACGTGAACCTTCAAATATGTATAGTCTCCACAGGATTTTCAGTCCGTTTTACCTTACAAATATTGACTTAGCAGATCGCTGCTCAGGCATCTTTTCGCCTTAAATCAACTTCACAGTAGAACAACAAGGCAACTGGCTACGCTGCTAACCTTAGTGCATATAGTTTTCTTCCAGAAAACATAAACTACACCATATCCTGCTTTCATCTAGACAGAGTTTTATGAACAAGAAATAAGTAAATAGTATTTTTAACGGAAGAAACATTTATTTTATTGTTTTTTTCGTCTTACAAACGTTTTCCTTATATTCAAGTTTTTACCTGTACTTAAATAATAAAAGACACGATGATTAAGTTTCTTTTAAATTTTTTATTTTTTCTTATTTTCTATTCGCTCATATCCATTAATCTTTGTAGTAAATTCCTTAATGGTCGACAGCAGCAGCATCTCGCATTTAAACGAAATTATTTTGTCTTACGATATACAATAAAAAAACCGATTATTGATTTATGTTATACTACGGTATGAACTCAAAAATTCTTCACAGTTCTATTCAGTTTTATATGTAGTTGGATATTACAGTTACGATGGTTACGATCGTATGATTCTCCTCATTGAATTTTTTTATTTTTATCAAGATATAAAATTTTTATTAAGTTATTAGTTTTTATATGAATGAAATTTGTTTCCTTAGTTGTCAACATACGATTGGTTTTCTCTTTATACGGTTATAGTTTCTCTTGTGTACTCGATTCTGTAAATTTGGAGAATTCAGCGATTATTATTTGTATTATATACACTAATCTTGTTGTTAAGTTACAGTGCTTTGCAACATAATTTATATTAACAATGTTATCACCACTTCTTCATAAATTTGAATGATTCGATCTGGGGCGTAGCAAGGGTACGAGCCGTGGGTGGATGACTTTCATTGAAATGCCGACTTATTGTAGGAATTTGCCGACTGTATAAATTATTAAACAGCGATGAATTTATTTATTATAAATAATTTATAACAATGAAATAAATAAGTAAATATTATTATTGCAGCAATTTATCTAAATAATAAATAATTTTAATAATAAAACCAATTATTGCATTATTACTGCAGTAGTTTATTTATTTATAATAAATTATTATTAATAATAAAATAAATGAATGAATTATTATTGCAGCAATTTAATTAAATTAATACTACGTTATATAAATAATATATAAAAGTTAGACTATTCCATGTCAGATTTTAATTCGGCGGTGTTTTAGTAAAGACCATTCGTCGACGACCTCACTAAGATGAATTTCGTTAACTTTATCTTTTGAAGAAAAAAACATCAATGCATTCAAGCGATCATCAGCCATTGTCACAAAGATGTCACAAGAGCAGTCAAAATGAAGCAAACAAGTTTGTGGGCTAAAGGAATACATTTTTTAACTTGAGCATCACTTTGGTAATGTCTTCCAAATTTGTACACTTTGTACATGAATCAAGAAGAATTTGCAACTCAGAAAGAAAACATTCAGGATCTTCTTTAAAAAATACGAGCTCCAATTTCACAATGGATTCCACTGATTCTATTATGGCATTGCCTCTGTCAATTGGAATTTCAAAAATCTTTTGAGAAAATTTGAAATTTGAAAAACTATCTTTTAAATTATCGTTTATACACGTGGTAAAAACTTGCAAAACCGTTCTAAATTCTTTTCTATAAAATGTTTGGAAATCGAAATCGAAAGCAGCTTCTGGATTTTCTTCGATTCTCCTTACTACACGGTACGTTCTGTGATGTTTCAGAAAATCATTCTCTGGACTGATCTTTAATGTCTCAGCAAATGAAGCTTAACTTTTTATTAATGCATGGATTTGGCCGTCATCGTCGTCCATTTGTTGCAATGATATTGATGTGCTTCGAACCAACAATAAAGCATCAATGACGTTCAACTCTTCCGTCAAATTTTTGACTTCAAACATGACATTTTTACAATATTATAAAAAACTGATAAAATCAAAATTCAAGATTTTTTTCAGCAGACTAGAAGCGGACATACGTATATTATTATCAAAAGAATTTGCATCATTTTTATTTCTTCTAAAGTATGCACAATGCCTTCGAAAAAATTCTCACAACCTTGAATGTTTTAGCTCTAGCTTTAGCTGCAATGAATTTTGGGTTCCTCACGCATAATTTGAAAACGTTTTGTGCTGCCATGGAAAAAAACAATGCCTCCAACACATTGAAAAACTCTTTAATCAACACACTAGCATTACATGCTGTTTAAATAAACATGTTGATCCGACGGGCTTGGCATGGAATGTAAGAGATTTTCTTACCGCATTTTTCTGACAGTTTTTGCAGCGTACCGTTATAATTCTTCGACATGCTTTTGGCAAAGACATAAGATTGAAAGACTATATTTTTCACAGAAATTTTTCTGAGAATAAAATGCAAGCAAGGAAAAATGCAGCACCTTTGTAAGGATTGTATTCCAAAAATGAATACTCGGAATACCGTGCTGGGTTGAATCGGCATTGATTATTAAAAGGTACAATGTATATGCATTGGTTGGATAAATGTCATGATTCGTCTGGTATGGCCCATTAGAACTTAAATATTTATGTTCGTTGGCAGTCGATATTTTGTTCCGTTTTCCAGGGTCATGGTCTACCAAAACTTCACTGCCATTCGTGCCCATTTTGTTCGTACGGGGCTGTGAAATTAGCACTAAAGAAACAGCAACAAATCGCCGAGGTCCAACGGAGGTTTTATAATGTGCGCCGTAGAAAATTCGTTTTTTTTTCATTTTTTTTTTTCTTTGTGTTTTGTTTCGGGGGAAGAATGCGGATTTCCCTGAACAAAACGAAGTAGGGATAGCAATATCTAAAGCTGAGATCCAACAAAGCAGCTGGACTTGAGGGCTTACCGACCGAAGTATTCAAAGCTGTTGGAAATGACTTTGTGGAGAGCATACTCATTTCTCAGATCTGGTCAAAAGAGTGTATGCCTGATGAATAGAATCTCAGCATCGTTTGACCGCTTAACAAAAAAGGAGATCTCACGGAACTGCGCCATCTATAGAAGCATAAGTCTCCTCAACATCGCATACAAGATATTATCTGCCATATTATGTGAACACCTGAAATCCTTCCTCAACAACTTGATTGGCCCCTATCGGCACCAGGAAAGTCCATAATCGTCCAAATTTTCATATTCCAGCAGAACCTGGAAAAAACTTAAGAAGTCCAAATCGATATCTACCATACTTTCATCGGTTTTAAGGCCGCATATGACAAAACCGGTAACGGCTTAACTAAGACATTTGATGTCAAAAAATGTTTCAGACCTGGTGACGCACTGTCATGTGAGAGGGTTGTTGTAAATAGAGCGTTGCACGAAACAACAATTTCATTCTGAGCAAATATTGAAGGTTTTCCAAACAAAATCATCTTCAGCGACGGGGCTCATTTTCATCATAGCAGCTCTCTAGTCGTCAAAATTGTTGAATTTGGGTTTCATAAAGTTCACGGGTGATTGTTGAGAAACAAATGCATCCACAATTTGTCACTGTTTGGGCTGAAGGCATCATCGGACAATTCTTCTTTGATAATGCGGCTGGTTAGTCTATAACAGTTAATGGTGTTCGCTATCGCGACATGATAACTCAGCTTTTCGTGCCTAGATTGTAAGATATGGATGTGGACGAAAAGTGGTTTCAACAAGGCGATGCCACATGTCATACAGCCCAAGAAACTGGTCGTTCAACTTCCCTTTTTGGTGATCAGAATTGGCCGTCCAAGTCATGCGATTTAAGGCCGTTGAATTTTTTTCTTTTGGAGTTTTTGAAGTCTAAGGTTTTTGCCAACAACCCCACGACCACTCACGACTTATAGGAGCCAAAGTTCCACCTTTCGAAAATGCCCATTAATTCGTAGTTATTTGATTAAAAAAAAGAAAATAAATGGCTAACTCGGTAAAATTTAAAGACTTCAGTCGGCAAATTGACCGATGCCGACCGTCCTTTTTAAAATCGAAACTCTGAGAATGTACCTATAAAGATAAACAAATATAAATTGGCTGCTTTATGTAGTTATTCGTGTTTTGCTAAACAAAATAAACTTGTTAACAATTTCAAATATGAAATTTAAATAACATACCTACCTGTTAGAATTACAAATTCTGCACCAACTCCCATACTCTGATATCTAATAATGAGTATGACCATTGACACTCTTCACGTATATGGTATTTCTTATCATTTTTTATCATAAAGTAGGTACTACCACTGCTATGTCTTACAGACACGAGAAATTCAACTTTGAAGAGCTGGTCAAACAGATCGCAGTCGGGCGGTGCGGTCAACAATTCACAAGCAAGAAAATAACGCCTCGTTAAAATTTATGTTGTAATTTTTTACAAATAACGCTAGACCGCGCTCTATTTGGCCAGGCCTTTAACATACATGAGTAACCTTTCTTTTTCTCACTCTATGACTTTTGCACTTTAAACCCGGTTGCCTTCGAAAATATATTATGAAAAAATGGTGTGACCAACTGCTTTCAATAAATCACATAAAAGTAAAAATATTATTACTAATATTTAGACAAACATGGTTTTATTTTATTTTTAGGAGAAACAAAATAAAGATAAAATCATAATTTTCATATTTTAGAATGATTAATTTATTTATACATTATTTCATTAAAATTCCTAATTGATAAAAAAAAAATCAAGCATCATAAACAAAACCAGTATTACGAAAAGAAAATCCTCCTAACACCAAGTAAGACAACGACCACAGAAATTATGCACACACGACACAAGCGATCAAGTTGGGTCGCTTTGAGAAAAGTATACTTATATCATATGAAAAAAGACTGCATACGAAGGAAGTCGCATGTGGTGGTTGGTAGTGCTGGGTATTGTGTAACTTTCCTATAATAAGCGAAAAACGATCCCTCTAAAGGATGGATGGATGCTCCCACTACTGGATGTTTTGTTTTGTTGGCTGCTTTTATTTGGAATAGTAGCAGTAAGCAGTTGCAAATGTGTAGAGAGTATCCCTATAGGTATATACTCATTATTAGATATTCCCTGTTATTGTAGATGATATTTTGATGAACATAATATTCTCCATTCGCACTTGCATTGATATTCACATTCACATCGCTTAAAATGAGTCGTTTCTCGTTTACTCAAACGAATGTCTTACCGTTTTACGTAAGGTTGATCCACATAGATTTATGAATTGTTAGAGATATTGTGGGCATTCCTTTGAAATGAGTGTGAGTTTTTGATTGTGGTAATAAGGCAAGCGTAATTCAATTCTTAATTATCTCATTCGGGACAATATCTACCTATCTACAATATATTGCTGTTCGTGGAGCAAAATATTTTTTATTGTTTTTAAACACCCAAAGTTTTTCCGATAATTTAGTAGTATCTATACATACTCGTAATATTGTGAAGATAACTTTTCAGGTAAGTTATAAGTGCGATGGATCATGGATGCAAATGTTGTAACAACGACCCTGGTTATTCAGGAAAGAAGTTTTGACGCGACTTTCGTCGCAGAGAATCTTGGTATTGAACTGAAGTGTATGATAGTAAATTGAAAATAATGTAGTGTTCTTTGTAGGTAAATAAACTTCCGTAAAATCAATTAAAGTAAAGCATATGTTTATTCCTGATGTTATTGAGATAAATTATGACTTTGGAATTTCCGTGAAATTTTTTTTGAGTGAAGGTCTAATTTTCCTAGACTATTTAGCCAGTTAAAAATAACAATGCTTATAGCACATTTTTTGTCAAAGCAGTCAAGAAAATATGCGGCCTAATAGGTGACGGCAATCAATGTAAAATGCATACCTATTTTTGTAATATTTCAAAAGAACACTGCAAACATTTTTCGGAACTTTTTTTAAAAATAATAGCAAATTCAGTTTAAAATAATTGGATTAATTTCAAGGATTTTTCGACTTAAAAATTGATAACTAATGATCATTTCTTATTGTTTTAATTTATTTAATAAGACTAGGTACGTAAAAACTGCATAAAAGATAAAGTTTAAGATCATAATGGATAAAACCAAAAGCATAAGAAATCTTATATATACCAATATAACCAATGTTATAACAATAAAATGTGAAAAAAGTCATAAGTACCCATAGTCCAGGCAAGTTAGACACTGGAATGGATGTCACGTATAGTAACTCAGATTTTTGTGGGATTCGATCATAAATAATTTATACAATAAAAGTATATACCTAGTTGCTCCGACTCAGAAATTGCAGGAAAAGTCGGAACGTGAAAAAAGTTACAAAATCATCCCCGTTTTTGTATTATTTTCCTCCATATGCAACTTAGGAAAACAAAACATTTAAAATTAATTTGTATGCTTGAAAATTCTTTACTAACATGATATTTGTATAAAACTCGCCGATGTTACATTTTCGGCGCTATTTAGGTATACACCAATGAAGACGAAAAAAAGTTACACAAAAACAGGGT
Organism: Volucella zonaria; assembly: GCA_963966105.1. Lineage (NCBI taxonomy): Eukaryota > Metazoa > Arthropoda > Insecta > Diptera > Syrphidae > Volucella > Volucella zonaria. Next base: position 40,291,468 of record OZ014533.1, on the reverse strand, counting down.
AGTTTTGGAGCGCTCAACGGACAGGTAAAAAATTGTGAAATTCTACCATAAATGTGGAAACAAGTACTATTCTAGAGTGTTATGAAATTCCAAAACCCGATCCAAATAGTTCTGATAATTTTGGCGTAAGTCGTATTCTTTCTGGATTACCAGGGACCCTACACTCGATAAATACATTCAAAATCCCAATTAAAGTTTTTCTTCGGGTTCGTTTTTTTTTAACGAAAAATGTATTTTCCTGTTGGGATTCAGTACACGTTTCATCCAAGTAAAACATACGAGTATGTAACTGCTTAAAAAAGTTAAAGTTATTTGAATTGATTGCTTTTCGTATTACGATAACAAAATATATTTTCAATAATTTGTATCTACGAGTATGTATAAAGACTGAAACGAATAAAATTTGGAAACTTCAAAGTAAAAAAAAATATTTTCATAATTCATGTAAATCTTTTTTATTTGCTTTAAAACTCTGTTTTTATTAAATTCATTCACAATTACAAAAAATAAAAAAATTATTTGGGTTCCCATTGTTTCCTCAACCTTTTCGAATGTCCTTCATAAGGTTGGTGACAGTTACATTCGTGATCTTTTTCTACGCTCTTTTCCATTTAGCACTAAAATCTTTTACGTCCTTTGCACACTGCTCACTTTTCCTCAATTTAGCTTTGACCAAAGCCCAATACTTTTCAATGGGACGGCACTGTGAAACACTGGGTATATTCATGTCTTTTGGGATAAAGTCGACATTTTTAGCAACAAGAAAGCTCAACGTCGCATGAGCATAGTGAGCTGAAGCTAAATCTGGCCAAAATAATGTTGAACCCTCGTGTCTGTTTAAGAAAGGAATCAACCGTTTTTTTAGGCACTCGTTAATGTACACTTCTCCGTTAAGTGTTCCCGTTGTAATAAATGATGAGCTTCTGTGTCCACATTGGCAAATAGCCTGCCAAACGAGATATTTTTACCCGAATTTTTCCATCCCAGTCGATGTTGTTGATTGCGGAAGAATCTCAGCTTCAAACGAGTTGTAAAACTGCGCACCTGGAAGAGTAGTAAAGACGGCTTTGACATAAGTTTCGTCATCCAAGACCAAGCACGCTTTCTTGTTGCCGATCAACTCGTATAGCTTTCAGGCTCGTGTTTTTATGACTTTTTTTTGCTTTTCAATAACTTTTGATATTGTTTGTTTTTTTCGTGTTTTTAGACCGTTAAGTTGTTTAGATCTTTATACCATTGCTTGGTTGGTATTACATTTCCGAGCAACATCTCTGGATGATATAGCCCAGTTTTTTACGATGGTACCCAATATTTTCCTGTCCAAATTTGTATCATGTGCTCCACTTTTAGCTCCACTTTTCTGTTTTCGCTAACCTGTCAACGTCTCCAAATATCGTTTAATAACAGAATCCACTGTACTGCGTGTTGTGTTTAAATTTTTTTGCAATGAAATGGTTTGGACGCGAAGTATTTTCGAGCCATTTGTCGATGATCTTTTTACGGCCTTCCTCTTGACTCATATTTTATAAATATTTTTAACCGCACTGAACTTAAATTAATAACAAACTGAAACTAGGGAATACACAGGATAATTTGGGTACAAACCGGGATTGCAATTTTTACGCATTGGAAGTATAGCCTGTATTAAAATTTACAGATTTTATTCGTTTCAGTCCTTAATGAATGTCGATAGCGTATACTGTCATCTACGATCGACTAGGTAATATTGATTAAAATGCGATTTATGAAGCATTTACGTTTATTTTCTTTCTTTTACGTTTTAAGTTAAGTTAAAGCTAATTAACTAAATTACTATTGTTTCGAGCAAATGAATTATATACTCAGAATTATCAATGTCCAAACGGTACGTTTGTATTGCACCTGTTTTATCCGACTGTCCGAATCTTTCGCAGAACGAAATAGAGACAAACGTCCCGTTCGGATTCTTAGCAATTATAATTCCTATTATTCAGTAGTTGTAATATAACGCATTTGTAGGTTCTGTTGAAATTTATAAGGTTGAAATTGCAAAGCCCCGCGGAAAAGAATAAAATTTTAATGCCAAGAATGTGAGAGCCAATTCGAAGATGACTACAAGACTCAACAGGAAATATCCAAACATAATGGGAAACATGTTAAAGTCAAAAATGTCGAATCTCCGTTAAACGCGTTTGAAGCGTCTAAATGAAAAAAATGTAATCCCATCTATCCTGCCTTCTTCATCTTCATCATATAACTTACAAACATTTAAAAACAATGTACATCGCTACCTGTCTTTCCTTCCTCCCTAAATTTCCTTCGCCCGCGCTGTGTACGTACATTTTAAGGGTACAAAACACCTTGAGCGTGCGCCGATTATAAAAAAAAAAAAATCGTGCCCTAATATTACTACACCTAAACTTTCAATTGGACCTAAACTTCCAGATGAATCTAAACTTCCAGCTGCAAAAGAAAAAATCGCTGAATCGTCTCCATTAGTGTTACTCGAAAGCAAAGAATCACGTCATTTTAATTCCAGTTTCTCCCCAACCATTAATTCTACAAGTAACTTCATCCTCGTCACTAATACCGTCTTCATCAGTGTCGCTGGAAACACAATGATCAGTTTTGCCCCAACCAACATCAGGGTCGTCATACAACGAAGTTGAGGTTGATTTTACTTGGATTACTTTTTCTCTCAAACTTGGAGAATTTATGACAAATTTTTAAAGAATGAATTAGATCTCGAGCAACCTGAAAAACGAAGCAGTTCCAAATTGACAGAATTTTTTGTCGATAATAGTATATACTGTTTGAGAAATATCCACAAAAAAAGTGAAGAGTTGTTGGAAATTGCAAAAAAAGAAGAAGAAAACTCGCACGTAATACAATAAAACTTCAAGAATCAAAAAAAAAAAGAATTTCTACTTTTTTCCTATACTGTACTGCACTATACTTATCTCTTATTTTGTATCCTTGCGGTGCTGTGCTCTTTACTGGTACGGTTCCTTACTCCTTCCATTCTGTTACTCCCGCTTCCTGTATCCTTCTTCCTGTCTTTTCTCCTTTTATTTCCTCAATATACGAATCGCACCAAAAAGGGTTGTATCTCGATCCAGCCATCCTCTGGATCTATGCCAATTTTTATCTTTTTGTCGCGGGTCCGTAGCTGCTGCTGCGCTTTCAGCTTTAGGGGGAAAGGGGACTGACCGTGTCATCATATTTATTTTATTATTTTGTTTGTGCACCCTTCTACCCTCTGGCCACATCCTTTTTTGTATTTGTTGATGTGGTTATTTTTTTGTATCGTTTTTGTTGTTGTTTGTTGTCGTTTCTATGTTTTTGTCTTATTACTTGGCCGTCCGCCTACATGCCTCAACTGCTCCTTCGATGCTCCATCGGAAGGGTCATCACCAATTGAACCTGACTTTTACAGTTAATGCGTCGTTGGGGTGTTCTAGATTATGCTGGCCGTCCACCTGCGCACCACTGTTGGGGTGTAACTATAAAAGACATCGTAGTCTCTTCACCCACCGATCGACTGGCGCGGTAATAGTTCTCTGGCAAGCTGCATCCGCATCAGTTGTGGGATGTGTTGCCGGTGTTAGTACCCACAGCTTGCACTCGGCCACTGACGTTACTGTATTTATCATACGGTACGAGCAGTGACTGAGTGTATGTAACAACTGATGGATAGCGGGTTTTGTGTGAAAATTTTGTTGTTGCACTGTTTCCTATTGTTGTAAGGGCATGAAACCTACAGCAACTTGAATCGGTAAACCACCGTCAGAATTTTCACTTCGCAGCCTTGCTTAGTATCGTCGGTGTTTTTTGTGTTTGCCTTTTTTTATAATGACTCGGGAAATCAGAGTAGATATTGCCAATATACACGGGCTAAAAAGTAATCACTTTTCTGCGTACATCCACGTCTGCAAATACAGACCAGCTGTTTTGGCACTTAGTGCAGCACAGGTAGATCCCCGCCCACACCTCTCAGATCACTGTGATCTGAAGCTACCTGGCTACGAACTAGTGCCACTATTCTTTCCACATCGCGGTCTCGCCATTTACGTGCGTAGTGATGTAGCTTACCAAACTCCACCACAATGTAGTCCCTGTACATTACACAATATACACAATTCTGGTTGGCTTTGACATTCTGGACAGACAACACCCGAAGGACTTAATCCAGCTTATAAATGAGCCCACACGAGTACTAGAAGTTAATAATCATACCGCCAATACCCTGGACTTGTTTTTAACTTCTCACCCTGACAAGTACTGCGTTGATGTGCTCTCCCCTCTAGGCTCGTCGAACCATTGTGTCATATCAGCTAAATTCTCGTACACCCATCACACAGTTAGAGAAAAGATTCCTAAAAGAACCATATGGCAATACGAGAAAGCCAATTGGAGCGGATTTAACAACTTTAGGAATTTTAACTGGTCGTTATGTTTCCTCAATAACGACGTGTAGCCGCTGCTGACATGATCACAGAAACTATTCTCTTTGGAATGAGATGCTTTATCCCTCATCGGATGAAGTGTATCAAACCAAAAGAAAAGGCATGGTACGACTCGAGCTGTAAAGAGGCTATCAGGGTTAGAGAATTGTTTTTTCGGCCCTATAACATCAAGCCGACAGAGGAAAACCGAAAAAAGTTCAAACGAGCCAGAAATGACTGCAACGTCTTTCTCAAGAGTGTGAAATTCCAATACGACCAAAAACTGAGGCAAAAAATACTTCTATGTCCCAAAGGCAGTAAAAATGTTTGGTCGTTCGTCAAAAACATTAGAAATTCTGCCTCTTCCTCCATCCCAACGCTCATTTACAATGACATTCCAGCTGTCAGTTCTTTGGACAAGGCCAATCTGCTTGCTACACACTTTGCGGCTAGCCTAACCCTAACTCAGATTGTGCTTTGTCCCCGTCTAAACGCTGATAAGCCGTCAACTCATGAAATATCTCGAAACAAGAAAACTTCTCAATGACCGGGAACATGGTTTTCGTAGCAAACAGGTCCACTTGTGATTTGATGGCATGTCTCACCGAAAAGTGGAACCAAAGCGTACATCAATCTGGCGAAAGCAAGATAGTTGCACTTGATATTTCTAAAGCATTTGACAGAGTTTGGCATCAGGCCCTTTAGTCGAAAATGCGTGCTTTTTGGATCGATACCTATCTTCTTCAATGGATTAGAAATTACTTTTAGTTATGTTCAATTCAAGTTGTCTTGGACGGTTTCAAGTCTGATATTCACAAAATAAATGCTGTTGTGCCCCAAAGCTCCGTTCTGTCTCCGACACTGCTTTTAATTTTCATTAATGATGTCATGTCTGCTACTTCTAATCAGCAGATGACAGCACTCTCTACTTTTCATATTCGTTCCCGGACTCACGTCCCTGCTCTCCGGCTTTAGAACGGGAACGGCAGCGTATGTTAAGCTCATTAAATTCCGATGTTAACAGCGTAACCAATTGGGCAACTATCAACCGAATGGAATTTAATGCTTCCAAAACTCAATGCTGTTTGCTGTCATTAAAGCGAAATTCAAATACCCAGCCATTATCCATGAATGGCACTTGCATCGACGAAACCGATAAACTTTCCATTCTCAAGCGATGTAAGAAATTTTTTATCCCCTCTGATCTGGACCCAAATATATAAAGCATTCATCCGCCCAAAACTGGAGTACAATGCCCACATCTGGTCAGGTGCTCCTAAAACATCTCTGCACCTGCTAGATAGGATCCAAAACCGTGCGATAAAACTCATTGGTAATACTAATCTTAGTCAATCAATTGACACCCTCGAACACAGACGTAATGTCTCCTGTCTCACTTTGTTTTATCGCTATTTCCACCACCAGTGCTCCATTGAAATCGCCAGTAGCATTCCGCCCATTCAAACTTTCAACCGTAACACCCGTCTCGCTATGAATGCCCATCAGTTTACCCTCAAGCCCATTTTCGAACGTACTCTAAAATATCGTGATTCTTTCCTAAGCCGTACAAGTCGCTTAAGGAATGCCCTGCTAATCTCTCTGTTTCCTGGTCGTTATAGTTTACAAACATTTAAAACCAATGTACATCAGTACCTGTCTTTTCCCAAAATTTCCTTCGCCCGCGCTGTGTACGAACATTTTAAGGGTACAAAAATCCCTTGAGCGCGCGCCGATTACAAAAAAAAAAACAAAAAAAAAAGAGGAGCGAAAACATTTTACAATGTGTTCGCTGCCAAAGGTTCGGGGACGCCGCGTCGAACTGCGAAATGCAGCCTCGATGCGTGAAGTGCGGAAAGAACCACAAGTCAGAGGAATGCGCTCTAGGCAAGGACGGAGCGACAGAAAAAAGCCAAGTCTCTTGTGCGTTATGTAGGAACACGGGACACACCGCAAATTATCGGGGTTGTCCCAAATTCCAATACATCAAAAGAATAAAACTGGCTCGGCAGCAGAAGGTGGAAGTAAAACGCCAACCCGTGCATATATAAATACCAGCCGTTACTCCCCAGGTTAACTGAACAGACTGCGCGTTTGGATCAAATATACACGCTGCTGCCTGGCCTAACGCACCTTTTGTCGTAATGGGTACGTGTGTGGCGGAGCAAACCCTGAAGGTCCTTGCAGTGAATGTTAATTCACTCATTAGGTTTGAACGAAGAGCCGATCTGTTTAAGTAACTTAAAGACCAAGCCCCTGATGTGCTTTTGGTTAGAGAAACTAAGCTTCCTAAAACATACAAAATGAGGCACAGAAGATATGAAATATTATGAAGAAACCGACCCAATTCCATTCAAGGAGGAGGTGTTGCGATCTTTGTAAGAAAGGGATTGCGTTTCAAAAGAGTATACAGTCGTGTGGTACGTAGGTTTCAGGTGCTGGAAGCATGCGTCATGTACATTCCTCTCCGTAGTGGAAAACGGTTGTACATGGTGTCTGTCTATGCACCTAAGGCTATTCAATCCACCTTATTCATCTCAGAGCTCGACACACTTTTTCGATTCATGAAGCTGGAATTGGGCGACAACTATTTTATTGTCGGCGGAGATTTCAACGCCAGGTATCTAAAACTAATGGACGAGACAATTAAACGAGCAATGGTCAAAACGATACCTCGGTATCAACATACTGACAACGAAGACTTATTCCGCAAGGCAACTATTGACGCACTGCACCAACACAAAAGTAGATTGCAGTCAAGACTTAAAACCATGTACAGAAAGTTAACTGACAGACATAACCCGGAGATCGTGACACTGATCAAAAACGTTGATCAAAAACCTCTAAATATTAATAAAAGAAAATTACAGAAATTCCGTAAGTTTGTACTGGAACAACAAAATTCGGCCTGTAAACACCAGCAACCCGAATATGTTCCCGCAAATAAATAAAATATTTCGGAGAAATAATCAGAACGACCTTTCGTGTCTTAAAATCGCCCGAACGACGGACAACGAGCACATACTCATAGCAGCAGGCATCGATCCAAATGAGGCGGTTGATGATGACAACTTCTTTGTGATGGAGGATCCGCAGGAGAAAGTAGAGGTTTTATTAGCGACTTTCCAGGAAGTGTACAAGACGAATGACATCATTGGCCCCAACCAAGACCTGGAAAATCGAGTTCTCGTGCACAATTTCTACCCCCCAAATGAGAGCTCGGGTTTCACCCAGTTCAGTGACGAAAATATGGCAAATAATGTCATCGCCGACGATAGGGTTCTACCCCCGTTCATTTCGAAGGAAGAACTCCAAACGATCTTCGAATCACTTAGAAGTAAGAAATCAGTGGAAACCGATTAAATATCGAACATTGTACTTCGACATCTCCCACTAGAAGCGGTGGACACTTATACCACCCTGTTTAATAATGCAATGAATAATGTACATTATCCAGCGCATTGGAAAACTGCGGTGGTACATCCCATACCTAAAAGGTATAAAGATACTTCCAATCCGGCGAATCTCCGGTCGATCAGTCTTCTTCCAAACATCAGTAAGGTTTTCGAGAAGGTAATCAATAGAGTCCTGACTAAGTGGGTTGAGGAAAAACATATAGTTCCGGATAATCAATTCGGTTTCAAGGCGGGGTATGATATCATTCATGCCGCGTCTAAACTGGTTTCTGATATCCAATGGAACAAAGGCAAGAACCAGTGCACTGGTGCCTGCCTAATTGACTTGGAAAAGGCCTTTGATACCGTACGGTTAGAGGGACTCTTCTTCAAGCTGGACAGGTTGGGCATTAGTAAACCACTGCTGTATATTCTTTTTGATATGCTCTCCAGTAGACAGTTCATCGTGAAAAATGGCGATGTGACTTCTGCTGGAACATTTAACATTAAAAACCGTCTGCAACAAGTTGCTGTAAATTCGCCAATCCTATTCAACATTTACACAAGTGATCTGATAGGTTCACTTCACCATGCCATAGCGTACGCAGACGACTTAATCGCGTACAGATCAGGTCCAAAAATTGAGGTCATTAATACACTTTTGCAATGTGACTTCGACAAAATTAAGCGATATTGCGACGACTGGAAGTTGAAAATCAACTTTCAGAAATCGGAAACCATTCTGCTTAGGACGCCTTTGTCTGGGGCCTCTAGGGATACCAGAAAGAATTGACGAAAGTTCTCTATCGTTGGACAACACGGACAGCCACTTGCTTGTCGAAGTATAGTCAGATACCTTAGGATATGGCTAGATCAATATCTGTATTTTAACAAACATATAGATGTTGCTCTGGCCAGAGCCAAAGGTGCTTTTGCCCTTACAAAGAGACTGTTTTACAACAGCCAACTCGATGCGAGAGTGAAGGTGATCTGCTACATGGCCCTGATCCGGCCCATGCTTGTATTTGGATGTCCTGTGTGGTTCAACGTGAGAGCAAGTTTATTGGAAAAGATTCGGGTGTATGAGAGGGCTTGCCTTAGGGCTTGTCTTCGCTTATACAGAACACCAGAGTCTGAGTACATAAAATTCTGTCGTAATGAGGTCTTATACAATAGGGCGAACCAAATAAGAGTGGACAATTTTGTTATTAAATTGACTGGAAGGCACGTTGCAAGAGCAATGACATCATCGAACAACCTGATCTCTGGGGCTTACTACCCTAATTATATGTATCATGAGAGAGTTCGCTTTCACGGCTATGTTCCTCCAGAAGCGTTCCTCTACCTAGATAGCAAAGGTCTGATACAGGACAGATTGGCTGTGCCGTTAATCTTCCACGTTGCTCGAACAGCTGCGGACAGGCGACTCAACTACGACAGAGACGTCGCACACAGCAGTGCGGAGCGTCTCCGGTTCAGTAGGGCGGTAGGGAGTCGCGACAGAAGGGATGTTGCTCAGCAGCACCAACAATTTTGGTGGCTTCTTGAGGGAGAGGATGCTTCGTCGCCGAATTCCTAGAATACTTGGTAGCTTCATGTGAGGCAAAGTGGGTCGCCAAAGTTTTTTTAGCCATGGCTGGCTTACACAGTTTTAGCTAGGAGTAAGTGAGATTTAAGAAAAAAAAAAATATATAAAAACAAAAAAAAAAATTATAAAAACAAAAAATGAAAAAAAAGAACATATATATATATACATATAGTTTTTTTTGCAAAAAATGATTTCTTAGTTTTAATTATAATGAATAGAAATAGTATAGTATAGTAGTAAGGTACGTCGAAAGACATAATTTAAGTGTTAGGTTTAACTTAGAGTGCCTGCATGGGGTCAGTAAGCTAGAATAAGATAATTTAAGTTAATTAAGCTAATTTTTAAGCATTTTTTTTCTAGCAAGTGAGAGTAAATTAAGTGATACAATAAAAATGCATATAAACTGAACTGAACTGACTTTAACGTTTAACTAGCTTAAAATTTTTAACATGACGTCAGTTGGTGTGTATTTTATATTGCGCGCATAGCTTTCTTCTGTAATAATTGGAGTTTGTTCAACATATTTTGATTCTCTTGAAATAGGATCGAGAAACAATATTCGAAATGAGGTTTAATGGTGACATTATACCATAAATGTTTATTGAACATATTGTTGAAATGTTCTTTCGAATTCTTTTAAAAAAAAAAACAATTTTTTTGCTATTACTATTGCTTCTTTTTTTTCATTCAGAACAAGAGTCTTTATTACTTTCTAGAAAGATCTTTGGTCATCAGCGTTATTAAATTTGCTGTATGTATTTGCTTTTTGGTTTACTAATTTGCAGTTTATATTTATTTCTTATACTCTTAAAATAGTACCATTCACTATCGTTATTTGTCAGTTGACGAAAGAGATTCCTTTAGATGCATAATTTCGTCATACATCTTCTGCATAATTATTTTGGATGATTCACATTCAGCAGGTGGTGGTGTCGACGAAAAAGAGAATTTTCGCAAATTACGAGTACTTCGTCTTTTCTTCATGCAGTCGCGTCGGCACAATTACATACGTAGTCCACATGGGATGGATTAAGATTTGCGTACTCTAGGTGCAATAAGTTTTTGCACTCGTGTCACTTAATTTTGCACGATTTTCTTGAGTTTTTTTTTCGCTTTTTTTGCAGGAACTCATATTTGTGTTGTTTCTTGGATAAACTCGAGCTGGTCTATTTTTGAATTCTAAAAACTTTGGAAATAGTATTCAGACTATAGTGTTTTTTAGGGCAAGTGAAAGTGTGTACGAGGTTCTTTCTCTTCTGTAGTTCGTCATCTGTAAAAGATTGCTGCTAAACGAAGAAGTGTACACCGTAAAAAGATAAGTAATCAGTTCGATTATAAAGTGCCTAAAGTATCAGCGTCCACAACATCAGCGACAGGTACTTGCAGCTTTATGTCAGCAAACATCATTTACTTAGAAGTGAGTCTCTGGGGTATGACTTATTGGATTGTTTTGCTAACACACTCGTCTGATTACTGCACAGTTTTTGCTTTTGAATTGCAGCTGTTTCAAATTATGAAATTGCCATTTTTACAGGTGGTAGACGATCCGCCTATCCAATGCAAGTGTTATCACTTTCACTTGATTTTGTATACCAATAACACAATAGTTTTACACCGTTTGTATCCATTTCCTGAAATTTGTAAAAATATTACCAGATGTGATGATCTTTTTAACACCAAATATCAATATAAATCCTAAATTCCGGTGGAACCACCTTAAGTAAATCTATCACTAAATTCTGGATTTAGTTTTGGTGGAGACATAGCATTATGCAAAGACGGGCATTCGCAGATGAAGTGCTAAGCAATGTGGTCATCACTCTCACATTAAGCCTGTTATAAGCCTGGCGCACTTATTTGGAAATCAAAAACGTAGCGCCTATTTATCACTAGAAAGACCAGACCCGTCAATTTGACGGTTTTTGATTTTCACACGTCTGTGTCTTTGTATCGGCTTGACATGTGATAAAACGGTTTTCTGAATTTTATTATTTCATTATTTTGTATGTTCTCGCAAAATATCACGAGGTTATACTGATATTAAGATAAAGTAAGTTCTAACTAAAAAGACCAATGCCGTCAAGATGACGGCTATATACAATCTTATGTTATTTGAAGTGTTTACATTGGGCTGAATTACAACATCAGTGACTGAACTCAGGTTGTTTGTGAAAATTTATTGTGGATTGACGTATTGTATAGGTAAAATTATTTTGGAATTTTGAATTTTTATATTGAATTTGTGATTTGTGAAATTGAAGCCAGGCAGGAAACCAATAGTGAGAACTGGACCTTGTCCTTTGAAGAGTTAGAGAATTTCTTGGTAGTAGTCTATGCTAGAGGTGCTTATAATGCAAGTCATGTGGTCAACACAATGGGCCCGCCAATCTTTCATAAGACAATGGCAAAAAACAGATTCAAGGAAATTTTAAAATATTTACGCTTTGACTTGAGGAACACTAGATCATCTCGCCTATAGACGGATAAATCTGCCCTAACATCCACCAATTGGAATAAATTTATTGATAATTGTTAACTGAATTATACACCAGGAGAAAACCTCAGTGCTGATGAGGAACTTTACCCTTGTAAAACATGGTGTCCATTCATACAATACATGGCAAACAAACCAGATAAGTTTTGTATCAAATATTGGTTACTGGTGGATGTAAACTCAAAATATTTGAGTAATGGATTTTCGTATTTGTGTCGAGAAGTTTTTCAAACAAATCCGAGTATGTAATTCTAGAATTAGCAGAACCCTATTTGAATCAAGGATGTAACATTACAATGTACAATTTTTTTACGTCAAGCAAATCAGGAGAAAAATTAAATGCTAAAGGAACAAGCCTAGTTGGAACCAAACGAAAGGCCCGAAGAGAAATTCCAAAAGAATACAAATCTATTCTTCTCCATCGATATAAAGCTTTTATATAAAAAAGCAGTAACAACACAACATTGAATGTCTACCAAGGAAAACCTGAAAAGAACGTTATGCTTGGACTTGAAACTGGTCCAAAGAAATTACCCGAATTCGTAACCTTCTACAACAATACAAAATATGGAGTTAACGTGTTCGATTAAATGCTTAGACAATATTCTGTCCGAGATAGCACTAGAAGATGGCCTATGCATATGCTGTACAATGTATTAGGTATGGCTGCCCTCAATTCCTGGATAATTTATAAGGAAATTACGAAATCTAATATTTCTCGTCAAAATTTCATTTTCCAACTTGTTCAAGAATTGACAAAAGTAAGTGATCAGCAGCAGAACATGAACTAACAATTGCTAGAACATCACAAGCCGCTCCTGTTGTCTCTATCATTCAAAATAACAAAAGAAAACAATGCAAAATCAATGCAAACTATAAGAAAAATCGATCATCAGAAAGTTGTGGAGAATGTAATAAAGTTATGTGTGGAAAATATGTCAAAAGTGTAAGAAAAATATGTGACAAATTTCAACCTATGCAAAATAAATCTTTTAACAATAAAAAGTAATATTTCCAAGACTTTTTTACACCTCTTTTGATATTATTGCCTTTATAGTATAATAATGCGTTTTCAATATAACCGTCCAATTGACGGTTCTGGTCTTTATAGTTGGACAAAAACTTTGATCTTTCTAGTGTTATGACGCCAGTAAAGAGAGGAACAGTAGAAAAGATTAAAGACTGAGACTAATGTGACTGTCTACAAGGGAAAGCCCTGTGTCCTGGCTAGTAATTTCATCGACGATTTCATTTTTCTATGTAAGGCGCAAGCTTCAGTTTGCTTCATCAAACAATTGACGTATAGAATTTAGTTTTTCATTTACCAATAACTTTTTTCACGTAAACATTTAGAATATTTATGTGCGTAATAATGTTGAGCTGATCTCATCTAACCTTAATTTTCACAATAAGAATGCGAATGTGAAACGGTCGTTAAGCATGATCCGTCATACCCACATCACTCACATAACCTGATCGAATGGGTTAAAACCGTTAATAGCGTTTAGCAGACAGCAGACTAGTAACCACCATAGGAGTAAAGACAGTGTAACCCATTACAAATTGACCGTATCACATGTTTGAAGCATCCACAACCAAGGTTATGTTCACTAAGCTAGACGAGTAAAGGAGTAAGGGAGTAAAGACAGTGTAACCCATTACAAATTGACCGTATCACATGTTTGAAGCATCCACAACCAAGGTTATGTTCACTAACCTAGACGAGTTTGGGCATACTCAATGTCGAACTTTTAATATTCGTTTTGTTCATTCCGTAAAGACGCCTACCTTCAAATTAGCAATATCTATTTTTTATGATAATAAGTAGCATATGTCCAACATTTCATTGTCTCCTTATGAACTTGGCACGTCGACTAACATTCTCTAATTGAAATTTGAACAGATTCAGGGCATATGCGTAGAAAAGAATTTGTGAGATAAAAATACAATTTAAGGATACGTGATTTAGAAACTTTAGGTAAGGGTAAATTCTGTCGTTTTTTTTATTTTAAAAATACGAGTAGTGCAAAATTTAGTTTTCTTCATTAGTTAAAACTGTTTGCCTGTGTTGTAACTGCTTACTTAATGCGTTGGAAAATAAATCCTCGTCTTTGGCGGCGACCAACTGTCAATTATTCGCCCTCAAAATTTAAACACCGATTACTATGAAGAACATGATAGTGCAATATTAGGAGAATATGAAAGTTGCCATAAATTCTCTCAACTCAGCATTTTTTTTTGACAGTTTACCTTGCCACATGTAGAATTGCGTTGTCGTGATATAAGACTACGCTCGTTCTGTTCCAAAGATAAGCGTTTGCTCTAAAATGAAATGTTCAAAATATCAGTTTAAGTACAGAGTTTACCGTCTTATTTTGTTTAAATAGCTCGTAGTGTACCAAATAACTGCAGGCCACTACCATCTTGTGAAGCACGCCAGCTTTTGATGTACTACATATATGACGGAGATTCCACTCAGTAAAAATACTCGTTTCTGTCAACATTTTTAAAAATTATCCATTTTTTATCTTCAGCAACTAAGTGGCCAAAAAACGGCTCCCATATTGAAAGTTTTGACACAAAATCGAGTCTTCGATGCAATCAAACGTAGTCGTCTGATCAATTCCAAGCCTGAAGGCTAATCTGCGGAAGTTATTGTAGGCCTTGTTTGGATAACACTGCGTAGCACTTCATCGTTAACATCTGATGATTTTCCTGAGCGGGGTTTTTCTTTCAATGAAGACTCGCCCGAACTGCCTTTTTGGGTCTCCTAGAGTACTTGTGAACAATTAACAAGTTAAGCTTAACTTTACTCATATTACGGGTTCGAAAGTTAAACTGTTATCGATTAACATATGCGACTTTACATATGAATATGACATGTAAACTTTACAGAAATCACACACTGCGTGCTAGTCTAACATAGGGTGAGTGCATAAATGTAAACAAATTGCTGTACATTAACTGCTTGAAAACTTGAAAGCATTATGGAACACAGCTTCAGTAGTTTACAGCTGTCAAAATTGTAAATAAATGTATTACAAACATTTTAGCGGTTAATGAATGTAGAAGACGCGAAAATTATTTTTCAAAAAGTACAGTGTCTCAAAAGCTTACTTTTTCTGCCGCTAATATAGGTTTTGTTTTCGCTTTTCTAAATTTTAAAACTGCTATTTACATTTTTGCTATCCTCTCGGATAACAACTTCATAGTAAATAAAAACTACTGCAAAACAGTCATTTGACATTTATGAACAGAAGTGATACTAAAACATGATATTACATTCATGAACACAAACTTTGCACAGCTGCAGTATTTTTACAATTATGAACTCACTTATTCATAGTCCGGGGTTTTATCTGGTAATCTACCATATATAGACTAAAAAAAGTGTGAGCAAAAAAAACGCCTATCGAAGCTAACAACTGTCATCATCGCAATTAGGCAGCACTTGCTTCATGGTGGTTTTTTCTTGGATTTTTTTTTGGAAAGAAAACAATTTGAATTTTGATTGTTTCTAAAGAAAGTAACATGGAAAATGCAGAGGTAGATATATATGTGAATAGTGCTTCTTTAATATAGTAAAACTCAAAACTCAAACGTATGCTTGTATGATAATTACTCGTTTCAGATGATTTCGTTTTTGCTAAAGGGTTCAGCAGAAAGTTTGGACCACAGCATTATTCTATCGCATTTACAAGCAATGGTTTCATTATTGGCATCGGATTCCAGCTCCAGCAGCGATTCGGATGAATCTGGAGTGGAGAAACAACATAAATGCGTCAATTTCGTCAAAACATTTGATTCATTTAGTAATGAGGATTTTAAGTGGCACATGCGAATGCGGAGTCAAACCATGGAATATCTCATATGCAGGCTCTCTTTTACTTTTTGCAAATGCACATAGACATTACTTTGCTTTTTGCAAATGCACACAGACATTACTTTTGCTATTATTTAAATTTACAACAAGGGATTCTCAATCCGTGAGTTCACATGGGATAAGTTCTAACAGAGGTAGAACCGAAATTGATCCCAGGATGACGGTATACATGTACGTCTGGTACATAAGCAATACCGTTACTTTCAGGTTGCTTGGAAATTTGTTCGGGGTCTCAAAATCATCAGCACGGAATACTGCCCGGAGAGTTACCTCATGCCTTATTGGAATTGGTCATGAGTTCGTCAAATGGCAGCAAGGAAGTGACTATAACTAAGTTCCAGCAGAGGAAAGGGATTCCCGGCATTATTGGGACTATTGATTGCACCCATATAAAAACCAAAGCTCCAAAACTTGGCATAGAATGTTATTTTAACAGAAGCCAATCCTATAGCATAGTTTTGCAAGCTGTCGTCGACCCGAAAAAAAATTGTTTAGACTTCACCTGCTGAGAACCAGGGTCTCTTCATGCGAGTAGGGTGCTTCGGAGATCAGATCTGTACCTTAGAACGGAGACCAACTATGAAGATTTATTTCCCAATGGATCTTTTGTTATTGGTGTTTCAGCTTATCCACGCACAAGCTGGTTCATACCACCTTTCAAAGATTATCAAAACTTGACTGAATCGCAACGCAATTTTAATAAAATTCATTCTGAAACCAGAATAGTTACAGAAAATGCTTTTGGTCTGTTCAAAGGAAGATTTCGCAGACTGCTGATGTTCACGGAACAAACCGATCTAAGTACGATTACAAATATCATCGTGAGCGCTTGAGTTCTGCACAATATTTGCATTTGTAATGACGATTTGTATTCCATATCCTTACCACCAGAAACAACGAATCATAACACGTTTCGACAAGAACTACTATTTAATTACCTACTTGAACATAATTTAATTTAACTACTTAGACTTAAACACTTATGATGATGATTTCAACACATATGTACATACATATGTACCTACATATGTGTGCAATTTTCAAATAAATAAATATCAAATATCTATGCAGAGTTTTTTTTATTAAATTTTTTCAAAATTTCTTCCAGCGGTGTGTTTTTTTTTTGTTCAGCTTTTCGAATTATCTCCTGCTAGGCCGTCAAATTCTCCTGAAGACTTTTCTCAAGTTTTTCGAAGAGACACGTCTTAAACTCTTACTACTTCGCGCAGCTCACCTTTTGCGACTTTTCCGTGCGGTGGATGTGGCAGCCTCCACCCTAAGGTGTGAGTAGTGGTTTAGAAAATGCGTAGATGTAGATGAGCAGTCCTGGGGAAGAGGTGGAGACGGAGCAGGCTCGTTGAAAGGTGTTGGCGTCCTTTCTTTAACTGGAGTTGAACTATAAAGCGGCAAAGGTGGTGTGGGGCCACGTCCGAGATGGAGAGTGTGAATATTTGAAATTATAGGCTTGTCCTCAGAAATGTCATCCATCTCTTTCATATACGGGACAATGGTCGGGGTTGCACCCGTTTGGTTTGCATTGTCCTTTGCCGCTTTATACGCCATAAGATATGTTTTCATCTTTCCTTCGATGACACTAACTGTCGTGTCGGCATTCTAAAATTTAAAATGAGGAACAAGCTAGTTAGGTTACGAACAAGAAATGATCGTATCTTACCGTAAACCCCCGGAACACCATGTCTTCTAATACATATGCATACGCAAAATTTTTCTTTTTCTTGTGTGTTGTAATTCATCCCTCCGTTCCAGGTAGCACTGTAGATGTCCCAACGCTTCCACCTTTCGCCAAGTTTTCCGTTTGCCGGCTTCCAAATGACTTTTGTGTCACTTTTGACACATTCGATAGCATTTTTCGATAACAATTGGAAAAAATTAGTTCGTTAGCACAGTTTTTATCGTGGCTAACGAATTAAAGCTGAATAGTTACATCGATTTCATAATTCTGTATAGGCTTAGTTGTTAGTGTATTTAACATGGGAAATATGTTTTAAGTCTATATAGATTACCAAAAAAAGACGCCTAATATCAGATTATTATTCTAAAATCCACAATGTATAAATGTATTAATAAGTGACAGAACTTGTAGTTCAATTCAATCGTAATGCGATTTCAACCTACGAAACATTTCATAGGGAAAATGTTTTTAAACAAAAATATATTTTTATCTTTTACTCAAACATATGTACTTTTGTCAC
Source organism: Volucella zonaria (assembly GCA_963966105.1). NCBI lineage: Eukaryota > Metazoa > Arthropoda > Insecta > Diptera > Syrphidae > Volucella > Volucella zonaria. The sequence goes on along the minus strand of OZ014533.1, from coordinate 40,273,474 downwards.
TGTTTACCAGTACATAACTTTAACAATTTTAATAATTTATCAAGAACATTCTTTGTACCTAGATACTCTAAATTGTGTTGCCCATTTTCACATTTATATTGTGGGATGTCACAATGCTTAAAAAACAAATATTTAACAAAGTTAATATGTCAAATGTTTCTCTTTGTTAAATTATTTTTGTTTCTGATTTCCCAACGCAGTCGCTCAAGATCATCATGGGACGGATGATCTTAAGTAGCTCTGTACTTTTTCTTAGCATAAAAATCTGCCATATACTCGTATCATGTTTGATAGCATAATATTCTTTTTTTTTAATCCGCAAGTGCTCTGAAAAAATGTAAACGTTAAACCAAGATAAACAGGCCTAAGAGGAAGTGAAATCTTTAAGAAATTTATTCTAATTGAAGTAGGTACGTTCCAAAAAACCGAATGGACGTACGTAACAACTTCAGTTGTTCATAATACATATTTGTGCTTACGAAAAAATTTCATTTTTCTTGATTACTCAATGTTTTCTCATATCTTTGCATTTTTGTTGATTTATCTCACCATGGAATTAAATCTCAATTTCATATTATCATAAAAAAACAGCATGTACTCCTTTTTGTAGCCAGTCATCCAATTAATATATGTCAAAACTGAATAAGTAATTGGTATGGCGGACTTCCAAGTCTTATCACACGTCGTGTTTGAAATATAACTTATATGTGTCTACATTAATACTCATGCACTTGCATAATATTTTTCTTAAAAAACACATAATCATGCTTCATTACTGAGATTGAAACTTCCATCCAAAACTTAGCAAGTAAATAGCATAAAATAATTGAAAAGTACGGATTTTAACATAGAATCGAGTTTTAGTAGTCGAGTATTGCTTGTTAAGACGCATTTAAAAGTAAACATGTCATGTACGCATGCATATAGAAAATATTGATTAAATAAAAAGATTTGGCTTGAATTACAGAAAAAAAATCTAATAATTTCCGGTTCGGTTTAATGTAATCGAAGAACAAATTACACTCTATAATAAAATAAATATGTAGTTCCTTTCAAGTTTTTCGTTTCAGCCAATTCATTTATATTTTTTTTAAACTTGAATAGAACTAACCGGTCAATAAATTTCGAAAGGAGCTCATATCAGATATTTTTTTCTTCTACTTCTTTTTTTACATCTAATGTTAGATATTTCTTCCACGCATCTGTATTGCTTCTGCGGCTTTGCTAAATTTGCGAATCTTTGAACCATTGATGCGTTGTCTAACTCCGTACAAAGAATTGTATCCTTGTATCACTATACTGAAGTCGTTACACAATTTTGAGTGGATTTGACATTCTGGGTAGTTAACACCCGAAGGACCCTGTTTTGAGATTTTCGTCAAAAACACCAGAAATCCGGCTTCATCCTCCATCCCAACGATCATTTATAATGACATTCCATTGTCAGCCCTTTAGATAAAGCAAATCTGCCTGCAGTACGGCTTTCGTAGCAACAGGTCCGATGCTAATCTCACGGAAAAGTGGAAGCAAAGTCTATATTAACCTGCCGAAAGTAAAATAGTTGCACTTGATATTTCCAAAGGAAACTTTGACATAAAGTCCTTTGTCGAAAATGCATGCATTTAAGGTTGATGAATCTCTTCAATAGATTATAAATTACCTTCAGAACTTTAAATTTTAGTTGTCTTTGACGACTTCAAGTTTGTCTAGCTACTGGTGTGGCTTTCCATATTTGTAAGTGAACTCATGTCCCTGCTCTTCGGCCGTAAAACTGGAACAACAGTATGGTTACAAAACACCCGGCCATTATTCATGAATGACACTTGCATTATGGAAACTGAAAAACTTTCCATTTACGATATGTGTGTAAATGACAGTCTATGTTGGAATAACCACATATGCTGCAAAGTGTATAGGTTTCCTCAAATTCTTTAAGAAATATTGTAGTTTTCATGCTCTGATATGGCCAAAATATATATGGTGTTTATCCACTCAAAATTAGAGTACAATGCCCACATCCAGTCAGGTGCTGCTAGGACTTTTCTGAACTTGCTAGAAAGGATACAAAATCGTGCGATAAGACTCATAAGTGATGCTAATATTACACAGTCAATTGACACCCTCGAACACTGACATGATGTGTCCTGCTTTACCTTACCCTATAACTATTAACACTAGCAGTGCTACATCGATATTGACATTCCACCTCGTCAAGCCTCCAACAGCAAACCCGTCTCGCTATGAATTCGCAATTTTAGAAGTACTCTTAATTATTGTGATTCCTTCTTAAGTCGTACACCCGCTTATATAATGCGTTGTCGAGCTCTTTGTTTTCTGGACGATATAACCTGGAAAAATTCAAAACCAGCAAACCAACATGTGGTACTTGCTCCTGTTTTTTATGTATTGTATATTCAGGTTATATAAAACTACAGTTAAAACTTTAATAGAAGTTTTTTGAGATACAAACGTGTAGACATCAATATTAACTTTTCGTCGAACTGCACAGATGTTTATCAGTTCTTGACAACTCTCCCTGCGTTCAGTTTTTACTCCTTGCTGAATCAGCCTACTCATTTTTATTCTTGCTTCGACCACATATAAGCACGGGCTCATTGAAATAAGGGAATGGAGTAAGACAATACGTCAGATGATTTAAAATTAACTGACCACAGCTTAATTATTATTCAAATGGACTGCATTATTCTACATCCGACAAGAACTGTGGAACTTTGGATAGAATCAATTTTAATGTTCTCAAACTTCGTTTAAATTTTGAACTCTGGCAAGAACTTTCGTTTTTCTCTGATCCTTCAACAGCTTTCGACCAAATTCCTAAAAAACTACAGATTGGCATTGCCAATAGAAAAGTGATAATTAATAGTTATAAAAAACGAAAATAAGTGTTTGAAGCCATGGATGAATCTGCAGCTATTGGAAACAGTCTGTAAAAAACATAGGCTCTGGGTTCGTGTTGGAAAACACCCAAATAATTTTAAACTTAAACTGTTTCAATGGGCAAACCTCGGTTCGAATGTCGGGAACCAGGGGAGCCCCTCAGGATGGAGTCATACCTCCACTCCTGTGGGTGCTGGTTATCAATGGCATCCTCACAAGCTTAGTACAAAGTGTATAAGTGTCCCGGGATATGCTGATGACGTTGTGTTAATAGTGCAGTGAAAATACTTACGTATTTTAAGCGACATTACGGAGGTGGCCCTGAAGATAATCAGCACTTGGATGCCAACTCTTCCAAAACGGAACTGCTTCTTTTTACCTGAAAATAAAAGATACCGCAATTCAAACTCCCAAAACTTAACGGAGTGGATCTGTCCCTTTCAAACAACGCTAAGTACCTGGGGGTGATTCTGGACAAAAAAATGAATTGGAATGCTAATGTAGCGGAAAGAACCAAAAAGGCATATAATGCTCGTTTTATCTGCAAAAGAAGAATAGGAAAAATTTGGGGCTTAAACCTGCTATGACGTATTTGCTGTATACGGTGGTGGTAAGACCCATATTACATAGGGCGCTCTAGTATGATTGAAAGCAACAAACAAGAAAGCGATTTACGGAAAATTCGCCGCGGTTCAAAGAACGGCTTCCATTGTAGGTGCGCTCCGAACCTCCCTAACGGCAGCATTTGATTCCTTTTTGCACCTAACATCGCTTGATTTGCAGCTCACTATTTGAGCTGCAGTTTCTGGTATGGCACGGTCCTAACGCAGCTACTGCCTGGCAATCTAATCTTGATGGATGAAATTCCTTCCTATATCAACTTCGGTATTCCGTATGATATAATATATCCGGGGAGGAAGGACTGGGAAAAAGTGCAATAATTAGGCCAATTGGAATTGCAATTTTAATAGGTAACTCAAAAACAGAGGAAGGACCAGGTTCTAGTATCTTCTCAGAAGACCCAGAACTAAGGGTGTCTATAAGACTACCGGATGCAAGCAGTGTCTTCCAATCAGAGGTTCTGGCTGTCCTCAGGGCGGCCGAGCTAAAGCAGATTACTACATTGATAGCCATTCCGCATTCAAGGCAATGGAATCAACCAACATCAACTCTGATACAGTCAGGGACTGTCGCACAGTAGCACGCATTTTTTTAAGTGATTGCCAATACGGATTTAGGAGCAGAAAGGGTACTGAGATCGCACTGTTAAAATTAACTGGTGAATTGTATCACAGTTTCAATTTATCAGAAATCCCAGTTTCCTTATTTATCGATATCACCAAGTGGTTTGATGTGGTGGATCACCCTATGCTATTAGAAAAACTTTTCCATATGGGTTTTAGGGGCTTGTATCATTTTTAAAAAATTGCAGTAAATGGTAAAGATCGGGCATATTAATAGCTCTCCCAAAACCAAGGAACTTTGTGTTTCTCAGAGTCCAGTTCTAGGCCCTGCCTTTTTCCTGATATACGTTCCCTATTTGCTCTACCTTTCCAAAGTAAAATCACAGCGTTTGCCGATGATACTACTCTTTCCTACTCAAATAAACGTTTGCTTAATGTTTATTCGAATGCAAACTAAGACCTCTATGTGCTAAGAAAATGGTTTGTAAAAGACAAACTTATTATCGCAACAAAATTAGATTTATGTTATTCAATATGAAAAATGAAATACTTAATGACTTGCCGATAATTTACCATTCTCTAACTTGCACAAGATGATTCTTTCCATAGTTCAAACCCTTGTTGTTGACATGTTTCCTATTTAGAATGATCAAACTCTTCGAGCGATTCAGATCCAGCTTTGGCCAGATCTGTTTGGTCGCTATACATGTTGATCCAAAAGCCTACCTAAAGTCTGTTCTTTTGTTAGCTAAAATAGGTAGAGTGAAATGTCTCTGTGGCCCGGCACCCAACATAGGTGAAGGTTGAACTGCTCTGCCATCTCCATAAGAGATGATTGGCATTTATTGGCATTCTAGAATTTAATGAGACTGAGTCAAGAGACTTTATATCTGACTGACTATCTGAAAAGGTGCGAGTAACCTTTGCAGATGTCGTTCAGCCAGGACAAAGCTTCTTTAATCGTCAAATTTCCTGGAACACACTACAGCGGTTCGGAAGACGGAAGGGGACGCTTCGATTTAGATTATCTGAGAAAACACCGCTGTCATCCCAGCTATCAGTTTTAGATTCATCTGTGCGGAAGTGGTATTGACTTGTCCTCCATGAAATCATCTTCCTCCCAGAAAGATCTAGAGGGGAAGCATACATGAAAGTGTTTTTCAAACCAAAGTACGTGTATAGTGAAATCGATGTTCTCTGTGAGGATTCCTAGTATATTAAGAATATTAGCGTGGCCAAATAAATTATTTGTCCACTGTGTAATCACTTTAAAGCGAATGGCTGTGGTCGCAGCAACTTGCATACTGAAGATGTCGTTGAGTGTCAAGTGAGACAGAATGTCCAGTGTCGAGCAGGGAGTAGAGCGAAATGCTGCGCTTATGCATAGACATGCAGTTTTTTGGACTCTGCTTAGTTTGCTGCAGTTGACTGTATTGTCTAAGGCCGTCCACCAGACAACAGCCCCGTAGGTGGGTAGCAGTCTTATGACCGAGATATATAGCCAGTGGGTTATGCGAGATTGAAGCGCACATTTATTCCCAATGGCTTTTTTGCAAGAGAATAAAGCTACTGCTCGTTGGAGAGCTTAAAAAAGCGTGTCATAAAATCACGGAACAAAATAAACCACTACTCCGGTTCATTTTCAACATTATAATGTATATTTGTGTTAAAAAGTATTCTGTTTGACAATGACATATTTCTTGTATTTCTCACATAATATACTTACTCGTATAAGCAAACATGTTTATTTAGACAAATAATAACTTTTTTTTTTTTTTATAATTTACGCGCGCCTAAGGGGTTATGAATACCCTTATACTATTGCTAGGGCGCGGGCGGAAAGATAGAAGGAGGAGAAAGGAAAGTTTGTGATGTAGTGGTTTGAAACTCAGGTGTGTTTGGTTTCGATATTGACTCTCCAGGGGTGGGAGTCCGAATAGGACGGAGAGATTTTTCTTCTCCCAGAATGTGAGGTTGTGAATTTTTTTTAACGGTTGTTTTGTGTTTGAAAACCCTACATCAGCCAAATCTACATGTCATTGTTATGCCTTCACACGCAGATTTTTCTGACTGAGTTCCAATTACACAAATGAAAACTTGCTGTGGCTAGGATTCGAACCTTGACCTTCCGAGTGAGAAGCGATAGCTAGTACCACTACACCACGGCCACCCCCAAACTAACAAATTTATAGAGTTTACATTCGGGGTTTTTATTTTTTACACGAGTTGAATTTAATAAATTTTAATCTGCAACATTCTGCCGTGAATGAAGTTCGCAATCAATTTAGTCTTCCAATAATGTTGAATCGGAACACCCTGTGGCTCACAGATCTACTACCTTTCAATGCGACTGCACATGAAAATTTACTGCATTGTGCTCTTCAACATGTGTTTGTTAAAAATCAACCCATTGATAAAGCTGTGGAAATTAAAAACATCGCTAAATCGCATAGCATGTAAATATATTCATAGTTTTTTTGCAGTGGAACACTTCTTTACGCGCGACTGCATGGGAGTGAAATCTATATATATGAAGATCATAACAAAGAGGAGGCCAACAAGACCAAAAGTGAAACGGTGGAAAGCGCATGCGCCTGCATTCGCTTTTGTGTTCTTTCCCTATTTTCAAGTCTCTTTTCCAAATAATTGGGAAGTAGTACTTGTACAGGTGTATGATGGTATGGATAAAGATTTTCTCCATGCAGAATATTAGATATTTCATATATGGAAACATTGAATTGCAAAGCTAAGGGTCTGATGCTGATTGATGGATCAGTTGTAACAGCTTCCAGTACTCCTTCATTACCGGAAATCCTTCTCACTGGACGAGCTCCCGCGTTAGGTCGTATATTTGAAACTGATCTCGAAGCCTTTGATACGCATTTCCAAATAGTCCTTTACTAGGAAGCCGTTGGTTAGGATAAAGTTCATGGTATCTTTGCCGCTCACTTCCATTGAACTTCCATTACACAGCCCTTAAACCTAAATAGGGTCTGCGTATTTTTGGTTTGTAAATGCTGACATTTCAATAGCCTTTCTAAGTAACTGTAACCTTAGCTTAAAATATTAAACTGATGAATTACTTTTTTTCTAATCTTGTATACCATTTTTGTTTGGTAAATTTTTGAAATAGGCCTTCAAATCCCGAACTTAACTTTTTCTGAGAACTTTTAAGGAAGAAGGTAAGGAAATGAGGGCTGTGACAGGTAGACAAATAAACGGGCACGCTTTAAAACTCGTTAATATCTATGCAATTTTAAAAAAATATTGGAAAAATAGTAATTCTTGCAAAACCACTCTTACGAGTATCTATTGTCAACCGTTGTTGGAAACGTTGGTAAAAAATCATAAATTCCTTTTTTACCTGCTGCATGTTCTCCCAAGTATCATAAAAATCATATCTATGCAAACTTGATGACGATTTGTTTTTTTATTATTGTTACATTCATAAGAAAAAAATATTTATTTATTTATTTGTTTATTATCAAGGGAACGATACAAATTAATTTGTAACGTCCGGGATTTAACGCCGGGGTACTATGCCCATGTGGGGTTTTGTCTTTGTCAACAGCGCGCGGAGTACCGAATTCACATGTGGTCACCCACCTACGGTGAAAATGGAACAGGTTTAGAAATTGGATATCTAAAGACACTTTACTCGTTAGTTATTAAGATTTCAGAATGACCATTTGCTCTTTCGTGGACTTTTTTTCTCAGGTTTTGCTGTGTAGTTTTTACTTTGGTGGTTTTTCTTTACTTTTAAAGTTTTTTTTTTTCTACGACGTCGTTTTTTTTGTCCTGATCATACTTTCGACTTTTTTTAGTAGTTTAGCAATATGGAAATTAATAGGCTCGGTGTGGACGAGTTGGAGGCCCGCGGTCTTCCCATTGGCACCTTGGATGCCATGAAGAAGTTGTTCAGATCCGCTCATATGTTCGAACGCAGGCCTCTGAAATTGGACTCGGGCTACAAATTTACATTTGCAGAGAACCGAAATGCTGTACGGGCAAAATTAAAGCAAATTGAAGAGCTCTGGGAAGAACCTCCAAGTAATCTTAAGTCGAAGAAATACTTGAAGATTTTTACAAAAATCGAGAGTGGAGAGTGCGAAAGACACTTTTCCTGAACAAACCGAGAAGAAGTGTAATCTCAAGCATAGGTGGATCGTACTAGCCGGAGAGTTAGCCGGTGATACGGAAGAGGATTCCAAGGATTTCAGCAAAGAAGGCAAGAAAGCTATGGACTTTCGGGCCAACAGGACGGGAGCGCCGGCGCAAGTAAGGGATAGGTCATCTGCTGGAAATCAGTGGGGGGATATAGTAGTTCATCTTGGGTTTAGGCATCTATATGTTCATAAGTAGGAGTTAGTATTTACAGTTAAGGGATGTTAAGTCTTTTAGATAGTAGCGCTTCTCGCGTTTTAATAAGGGATTTTGGATGACGAATATTTAAAGATTTGGGGTTTAGATTAGGCTAAGACCAAGTTAGGTCTGTCGCTTTAGCGGACGGAAAAAGCATAGATGTCGTGGGGGTTGTGTGTCTACCAATTGAAGTACAAAGTCAGTTTATGTACATTGAATGTCTTGTTATCCCAGCGATACTACATGTCGTGATCCTTGGTGCAGATTTTTGGGAACTATGGGGGATCGTCCCGGATTTAAGATCACGAGATCGGGCTAACAGTCGGTTGCCTCGATGATCGCAATTCGCGAGATCTCAAAGTTGAACGTCGTCGAAGCAGGGCAGATGGAAGCTTTGGTCGAAGGTAGTATTTTGCAGTCAATGCCCGAGGGATAAAGGTGTACTCATTTGTTAGAGCATAAGATCAGGGCATCGGCAGAATCTATTATACAACGGTGTTATCCGGTTTCGCCCTCAATGAAGAAATATATTGATGCAGGAGTCATCGAGAAACTGAATAGTCTACGTGCATCTCCAATAGTCCTTATCAAGGAAAAAGATGGGTCGTTTAGGTTCTGCGTCGACTATAGAAAAGTTAACAAGGCAACAGGTAGTTATGCTTATCCACTCCTATTTTTACCAGCGACATTGGATAAGCTTAAGGACTCCAAATATTTGTCGTCATTTGACATGCTGGCAGATCCGCACGGAGGACAGATCGCGCTCACTCACAGCCATCGCGGTTCCCAGTAGATGCCTGTTCCAGTTTAAGCGAATGCCTTTCGGGCAACACAATGCGCCTGATACGTGGCAAAGATTTGTTGTATTTGTTTTTTTAAAGAACTTAACACTCAAGTGGGTATGAATACACTTATAATGCCGCAGCATGTGTTAAGTTGTTTTGGGAAATGGGATAGAGAGAGAAAGACGGATATTTGGGCTCAGTTATTATTTCGCTCCATGGGTGGCATCCAACATTTAATGGGGAGACTAAATTCTTAGTGGAAGTTGGCTTGTTGTTAATTGCTAGTTAACTACTCATTGTACTTGGTTTTCGTTAACTGAAAAAAATTAATGTCTTTCGGGTGAGGCTGGGATTCGAACACCGAACCTTCCGATTTGCAAGCCAGTCCACTACCAATTGAGGCACGGCCACCCTGGACGATATTATCACCGTCACAAACACATTCAACCAACACCTTAAGATACTGGCCCTTAAATGATTGTGCGTGGCAGGGAAAAGTGTAACTTTTGTGAGCGATTGAGAATTTGCGGCCATACATCCAGGGTGTGTGTGGCTGAGTAACCTTAAAGAATCTCAAGGGCTTAGCAACTTAATTTTCAGATAATCACAAACGGAAAATAGCACGTTGTTCCCGACATGCTTTCGCCAGGAAACGTGGAGTTGGCTGGGATCTCAGAAGCGGATCAAGACACTTCGATTAGGTAAATTGTTGCGGCAGTGAAAGCTAACCCGTAAGCCTACCCTTTGTGGAGAGTAGAGGCGGCGAAACTCCACAAGTTTATTAAAGATAGGCACATAGTATTATTTGACGATAACAATAACGAGTGTCAGCGAGTGAGTAGTGATGCGAGGTAGATTAGGGATTTTACAGACCTGCCATGAAAATCCATTAGCGGGATACATGGGCGTCCGCAAAACATTTGCGAGAATAGGAGCTAGGTACTACTGGCCGAAGGAAGATGCTGTCAGAAGTAGCCAAATATGTGTGTAAAAAATTGTAAGATTTGCCAACAGGTGAAACCTGTGTACGAGCGATCCGCTGGTGTGATGGTTGAGAGGGTAAGTATGTCAAGGTGTTGGGAAATGGTATGAGTAGACCTGGTAGGCCCATTTCCCAAGTCGACTCGTGGTTATATATATATTCTTACCGTAGTGGACTATTTTTGTAAATTTCCCTTGCTCTTTTATCAATGTTCGGCAACTACAAGGGGAGTGTGCAAAGAACTAGAGGAAAGTTCTTTTTACTTTTCGGCGTCCCAAGGTTGTCGTGTGTGGGTTTGTTGCAGTAAATCTTCCCGCAACACGTTTGCCTCTTTTTCCCTTCTGAATTCCTTTCGGTCACTTTTTTCTTTGAGTGGGAAGACCGACCTCTAGCGGAGGTGGAGGGCAGCCATGGTCCCATCAACTAGTGGTCCACCAACCCCAGACCTCGGAGAACAATACACATAGGTTTCAAGGGCGGTTTTCCATGCAGAGGAGAACGAAGACGTTCGGTCGGTGAAGCCCTAAGGACAGTAGGGAGATTCACGACGAACCAGGAGCCCAAAATGCGACAGGAGGTCCACCAGGACGTCCGTTGGGGGAAGGCGATCTCTATGGTCTTGACCCCAAGGAAAGCCAAGTAACATTAGGCCTAAGGAACACCCCATCCTGCAACCGACGGTTTTTTTTTTTTTTAATTGGCGCGCGCTAAAGGGGTTTTGTACCCTTAAAATTTTCGTACACAGCGCGGGCGAAGGAAATTTTGGGAAAAGACAGGTACTGATGTACATTGGTTTTAAATGTTTGTAAACTATAACGACCAGGAAACAGAGAGATTAGCAGGGCATTCCTTAAGCGACTTGTACGGCTTAGGAAAGAATCACGATATTTTAGAGTACGTTCGAAAATGGGCTTGAGGGTAAACTGATGGGCATTCATAGCGAGACGGGTGTTACGGTTGAAAGTTTGAATGGGCGGAATGCTACTGGCGATTTCAATGGAGCACTGGTGGTGGAAATAGCGATAAAACAAAGTGAGACAGGAGACATTACGTCTGTGTTCGAGGGTGTCAATTGATTGACTAAGATTAGTATCACCAATGAGTTTTATCGCACGGTTTTGGATCCTATCTAGCAGGTGCAGAGATGTTTTAGGAGCACCTGACCAGATGTGGGCATTGCACTCCAGTTTTGGGCGGATGAATGCTTTATATATTTGGGTCCAGATCAGAGGGGATAAAAAATTTCTTACATCGCTTGAGGAAACCTTGACATTTCGCAGCATTATTGGCGACATCGAATATGTGTCACTCCAACGTAAGTTGTCACTGACACACATACCGAGAATGGAAAGTTTATCGGTTTCGTCGATGCAAGTGCCATTCATGGATAATGGCTGGGTATTTGAATTTCGCTTTAATGACAGCAGACAGCATTGAGTTTTGGAAGCATTAAATTCCATTCGGTTGATAGTTGCCCAATTGGTTACGCTGTTAACATCGGAATTTAATGAGCTTAACATACGCTGCCGTTCCCGTTCTAAAGCCGGAGAGCAGGGACGTGTGTCCGGGAACGAATATGAAAAGTAGAGAGTGCTGTCATCTGCTGATTAGAAGTAGCAGACATGACATCATTAATGAAAATTAAAAGCAGTGTCGGAGACAGAACGGAGCTTTGGGGCACAACAGCATTTATTTTGTGAATATCAGACTTGAAACCGTCCAAGACAACTTGAATTGAACATAACTAAAAGTAATTTCTAATCCATTGAAGAAGATAGGTATCGATCCAAAAAGCACGCATTTTCGACTAAAGGGCCTGATGCCAAACTCTGTCAAATGCTTTAGAAATATCAAGTGCAACTATCTTGCTTTCGCCAGATTGATGTACGCTTTGGTTCCACTTTTCGGTGAGACATGCCATCAAATCACAAGTGGACCTGTTTGCTACGAAAACCATGTTCCCGGTCATTGAGAAGTTTTCTTGTTTCGAGATATTTCATGAGTTGACGGCTTATCAGCGTTTAGACGGGGACAAAGCACAATCTGAGTTAGGGTTAGGCTAGCCGCAAAGTGTGTAGCAAGCAGATTGGCCTTGTCCAAAGAACTGACAGCTGGAATGTCATTGTAAATGAGCGTTGGGATGGAGGAAGAGGCAGAATTTCTAATGTTTTTGACGAACGACCAAACATTTTTACTGCCTTTGGGACATAGAAGTATTTTTTGCCTCAGTTTTTGGTCGTATTGGAATTTCACACTCTTGAGAAAGACGTTGCAGTCATTTCTGGCTCGTTTGAACTTTTTTCGGTTTTCCTCTGTCGGCTTGATGTTATAGGGCCGAAAAAACAATTCTCTAACCCTGATAGCCTCTTTACAGCTCGAGTCGTACCATGCCTTTTCTTTTGGTTTGATACACTTCATCCGATGAGGGATAAAGCATCTCATTCCAAAGAGAATAGTTTCTGTGATCATGTCAGCAGCGGCTACACGTCGTTATCGAGGAAACATAACGACCAGTTAAAATTCCTAAAGTTGTTAAATCCGCTCCAATTGGCTTTCTCGTATTGCCATATGGTTCTTTTAGGAATCTTTTCTCTAACTGTGTGATGGGTGTACGAGAATTTAGCTGATATGACACAATGGTTCGACGAGCCTAGAGGGGAGAGCACATCAACGCAGTACTTGTCAGGGTGAGAAGTTAAAAACAAGTCCAGGGTATTGGCGGTATGATTATTAACTTCTAGTACTCGTGTGGGCTCATTTACAAGCTGGATTAAGTCCTTCGGGTGTTGTCTGTCCAGAATGTCAAAGCCAACCAGAATTGTGTATATTGTGTAATGTACAGGGACTACATTGTGGTGGAGTTTGGTAAGCTACATCACTACGCACGTAAATGGCGAGACCGCGATGTGGAAAGAATAGTGGCACTAGTTCGTAGCCAGGTAGCTTCAGATCACAGTGATCTGAGAGGTGTGGGCGGGGTTCTACCTGTGTTTCACTAAGTGCCAAAACAGCTGGTCGGTACTTACAGACGTGGACGCAGAAAAGTGATTACTTTTTGTCCCGCGTATATTGGCTACCTCCACCCTGAATTCCCTTGTCATAATTAAAAAAACAAACACAGTAAAAACAAACACCGACGATACTAAGCAAGGCTGCGAAGTGAAAATTCTGACGATGGTTTACCGAGTCAAATTGCTGTAGGTGTTATGCCCTTACAACAATATGAAACAATGCACCAACAAAATCTTCACACACAACCCGCTATCCATCAGTTGTTACATACACTCAGTCACTGCCATTACCGTATGATAAATACAGTAACGGCAGTGACCGAGTGCAAGCAACAGTACTACGACCAGGAGCGGGAGAGGTGTAGGATTCCCACACTGTGTAATAATTTTTGTTTTTCTTTTTAATGGCACTGTGCACTGATTTTGTTTTTTTTTGTTTTCACACGCACGCGGTGGTTCGGGTTTTTTTTTTTATTTAACACTGCGCATAGTTGTTGTTGTTGTTTGTTTTTTTTTGGTTTTTTTTTGTGTGTACCGCACGAAGAAATACGAGTGCACGATGACGTGTGCACTCGTCGGTGGTCGACACGGTCATTTTTTCCCAGTGTACAACCTGGTAGTCTAGGACTTTTATGCTCCTTAGACCATCCAGTTTGCTGTTGTGACTTAGCTGGACCAGGAAAAACGGTAGTTTACGCTTCTCCCTTTTGGCTCTAGCCGTGACAAATGGCTTAACCCCCACGAATTTGGGCTCTCCTTTTCTTTAAGCAGCGCAAGGAGTTGCTCCGGATCCGTAGACGGTTCTAACCCCCTCAGCAGCATAGTTTGCAACTTCTCCCCCTTCGGGGTGTAGGAGAAAAATTCCGTCGTCGAATCCTTCAACAAATTTCTAACTTTATGATAGCGCTCCACTGTGTTACAGTGGATCGCATGCCTATCTAATGATAATCTTTTTATAAAAAAGTTGTTGCCTAAGGCCGACTTACATAGTTCTATCGTCTCTTTGAGTTCCATCTTGTAAGTGTTTATAGGTGGAACCCTTATTTTTGAAGTCTTTTGTTAATGTTGTTGTTGTTTTTGTTGTTTCTGTTGTTGTGATTGCTGTTGTTTTCGTTGTTGTTGTTGCTGGCTCTTCTGCTGCTGTTGTTGTGGTGCCTGCTGAGGCTGCTGTTTTGATTTTCCTTGTTGCTGTTGTTGTGGCTGGTGATAATCGAGGAGTTCTCCTATCTGCTCCTTCTCCCTTCTTGCTATTTGCTTAGCTTTAATAGCTAGCACTTTTTGCTGGAGCTCCTTGATATCGTTGTTAATTTTTTGTACTTCCTCTTCTTCATCATCTGACTCAGGAGCCGCCAGAGATGCGAACATATTTTTATTTTCCGTTATCTTTTGCCTCATTTGCTACTGTACTGCTGCCCTTGTTGTTATAGTTTGCGCCTCTTCCCTAGCTCCATCAGGCAGCTTTTCTCTTGATGCTAGCAGGGAAGTGCGCTTCACTGCGTTGGGAGTAGGCTGCATCTTCCTCCTCCTCTTCATCCTTGGCTCGACCATTACAGCTGGTTGGTTTGAACCGCTGGAGATATCGCCTGACTTACCAGCTGGTCCCGCTATTAGCATAGCGGGCCGCTCTCCAAAATGCATCGCGTGATGTTATTATGCACTTTATTTATTTTAAATTAAAAAAAACAAAGAGAAAAAAAAAACACAAGATCTTTTCGACTCGGAGTCGAAACCACAACCTTCAACTTGACAACCGGGCGCACTACCGCTGGGCTATTTTGAGCCCTATATTAATCTCGTCAAATGTCGTTTTTATCAGTTGCACTACTCAAATTAAAGCCCAATCACGTCTAATCTCCACGGAGGTCTATGAACGACTGAGTTAAACGTTAAACGACGAATATATATGAACGTCATAATTTTCGTCTATAAAATCAAAAATAATTGCATGCCTGGGTATTTGTCCAAATATGTGAATTATATAGGTGATGTCCAGCCATACAGACCACGAAATGCAGACAACTTAAGACTTCCATATTTTTAACAAGGAACGCAACAAAACCGACTTACATATAAAGGATTCCAACTTTTCAACAATCTACCCGTGACTATAAAAAATGAAACAAATTTATACGCTTTCAAAAAAACTTTGATTGATTTTGTAAAACATAATTGTTAATTTATTATAGAATTATTATTCTAAATAAAAACGGTTCGCAGAACTGGCAAATGAAGTCAAAGAGGACAACCAAAAATTGAGAACAAAGTTAACAGCAACTTCACGGCACAGAGCGGCTGATTCCTGCCAATTACTTGGAGCTCTGCAATGATGTGGCGAATGAATATGTGAGTGAGACTGTTGTGAAAATCTTGGATACCGGACTTTGCTCTTTGCTATAGAAAAAAAACTCGCTTAAATAGAAAATCCTCTAATTCTGATGTTGTGTTTCTGAAGACGCTGAGGAGATGCAGGAAGGAAATATTTTTTTTGCGGCATATGCCGAACAACAAAAATCAAAGCGAATCTGATTGTTTGCTCTACAAAGGACAATGTATATATAATTAATGGTTGTCTGGCGAAATGAAACATCTTCTTATGGACGCTAAAGCTGCGAAGAAGCGGCTGAATTTTGAATACTCATAGCTGCTAAGCGAAAGAACAATGATGAGAGGGAAAACAGGATGGTAAGTGAAATTCTTCAGGAGTATCGTTAATCTTCAACAACAAGAAAATTCCTGTGCTTATTTAGATATAAAAGATAGATTTTGAAAAAAAGATATTTAAAATAAATAAATATTCTCTATTGGGTTATGATACATATCCAAAGTGCAATGATAAGTATGCAGCGGTGGGTACAGTGAAAAATGGATTTAAATATGATATTATATAGTATGGTTTATCCCAAATATGGAAAATGTCCACTGCGTTGTCTTAAAACTGAAAGTGGGTAAAGAATTCCAGTTTTTCGTGTACGTATACCGACTTCAGTTTGCACAAGTTGATAATTCTCTCAAAGAGTTCGAGGATCTATTGTACTGAATTGACTAAAGGGATGTCTGTTTAATTGTGGACACCCTTACAAGGGCCATTGATGGATATACGTTTTTGCTTTTGTCAATGGGTTTTCAGTCGTATGTTAATATACCAAGTAGAACTACTAATTATACCTCATACTCCATTGATCATACGAGTGTCTTTGTTAGGTCCAGAAATATACTTAATACTCATCACAATACGTAGTATGTTCGAGAGTGAATGGACGCAATTTTTTCTCTACTCCGGTAAAAACAATTGAAAGTCGATGTCGTCTGCAGCTAACACCAGTGGAAACCTAGCTCGAGCGCAACAACAACATGCAACCGTCTCGAAACCGAATTCGCTGCACATTAAGTCCAATAAGACCATCGATGATAAAGCGGAACAAACACTTAGCTCATGCACACCGGCAGCCTCAAGACACACATGTCTTTCCCTTGAAATTCTCCATGAAGAGTTTAAGCGGCACACTGACACTATCATTGCAACTTTCAAGGGAGAGTTGGATAAAATTCGCAACGAATTATCACTCAAGGTACATAACATCGAAATGCGACTGACCGAAAACATCAACTACACTACATTCGCCAACGACTTGACCCAACGCACAGCAGCAATGGAACTCAAGGTAAACAAAGCTCTGGCCGGAGAGATTTCTAAACTGCGTAATCGTTGTTACATGCATGAAAAAAAAGAATTCTTAACTGACGCTGTTGTTTTCCGCATCCCAAAACTCACTAATGAAAACTTGCAGTTTACTTACAATAAACTCTGCGATATCATAACAAGCACAATAACAATGACGAACCACCTGTCATTTTCCTGTTCACCAGCGTTGGAGAAAAGAATAAAATGCTAAAAGTACTACGAGGGTTGTCTGAAAAGTTTCCGACATCAACGTAAAGATAGCGGCATTCGTCAATAAAAGCTAGTGAATGCTAGTTGTGCATCTTTTGACAGTTACGTACCGAAGTTTCAGCCATTTTGGAGGCGCAGTTTTTAGTTGACAGTCGTTTGAGTGAGTCGATGTGATTTTGTGAAAATGGAAAAAATTGAGTATCGAGCTGTTATTAAATTCTTGTTTTTGAAAGAAAATACGCCTACGCAAATTGAAAATGAGTTGGACTCTGTGCATTTACCACAGTGAAATTTTGGGCAGCTGAATTTAAACGTGGCCGTAAGAGCTTGGGAGATGTTGAACGTTCGGGACGTCCAAAAACTGCAACCACTGACGAAAACATTGCTAAAGTTCACCAAATGGTGTTAGACGACCGCCGAATTAAAGTGAGAGAGATAGTAGAGGTTATGAAAATGTCCCAAGAACGTGTTTGTTACATATTAAATCAAGTTTTAGGCATGAGAAAGCAGTCCGCTCGTTGGGTGCCACGTTTGCTTACGTTAGACGAAAAACGTGTTCGAATGAAAATTTCTAACGCTCTTTTGGCGCAGTTTAGGCGCAATAAATCCAATTAATTACTGTAGATGAAACTTGGACACACCATTATGCGCCCGAAATAAAAATTCTGGCAAAACAGCGGACTGCAAAGGGCGAGCCGGTTCCAAAAAAAGCAAAAACTGTTTTTTCCGTTGGGAAAGTGATGCGACTGTTTTTTGGGATAGTCGAGGAGTTATCTTAATCGATTATCTTCAAAAAGGAAAAACCATTACAGGAGCATACTACGCATCATTACTTACCAAGCTGAAGGCAGAAATTGCGGAAAACGGCCACATTTGCAGAAAAAGAATATCCTGTTTCACCAAGACAACGCGCCGTCTAAAACCTCAGTGGTTGCCATGGCGAAAATCCATGAACTACGGTTTGAGCTGCTTGACCATCCGTCTTATTCACCACATCTAGCCCCAAGCGAATTCTTTTTGTTCCCTCATCTAAAAACTGCGCTCGGAGGACAGAGATTTTTGTCAAATGAGGAGGTAATCACCTTTCTGAACAATTATTTTGCTGAGAAAAACGCCAAGTACTATTTGGACGGGCTAGAGAGATGAGATCATCGCTGGGAGAAGTGTGTAGAGTTACAACGAGACTATGTAGAAAAATAAGAAAAAATGTTGAGAAAAAATGTCTTGTATCATTATTCGGTCGGAAACTTTTCAGACAACCCTCGTAGTTTGCTACCAAAAAAAGATAAAGCGACCGGTCTCATTACGCGACACTGGAATTGCTTCAGACAGTCATGTGTTTGTAAACGAAATCTTGACACTACGAAATCGGACTCCTCTCCAACATGCAGTACGAATGAAGAAAAAAGGCCAACAGTTTTCCGTGCAAACGAACCTTGAGTCTGTGTTGGTGAAATCTAGCGTAGACGGAAAGAGTGTACCTGTTGCTGACCTTGACTGTTTACACGCCGTTGCCGAGAGACGCTAGATGAACCATGATGATCAGCAAAGAAATACAATTCATCGTAAACAATATTGATTTGTGTTTATCTTTACCTTACAATAGTTACAGTAATTATCTTTCTCTTTTACGAGGGCGGGTCAATAAGTCCGGATTAAAACACAGATTTTTTGATAAAAAAATAATTTTATTTTTCAACGTAGTCTCCTTTGAGCTCTATACACTTTGTCCAACGCTTCTCCAATTTTTTTATCCCTTCCAAAAAAAATGATTTGTCGAGGTCCTCAAAATAGGCCTTTGTTTGCGAGATGACTTCATCATTGGAGTCCAATCTTTTTCCACCAAGCCATTTCTTCAGGTTTGGGAACAAGAAGTAGTCGCTCGGAGCCAAATCTGGAGAATAGGGTGGATGAGGGAGCAATTCATAGCCCAATTCATGGATTTTTGCAATGGCAACTGCACATGTGTACACCCTTGCATTGTCTTGGTGGAAAAGAACTTTTTTCTTGGCCAAATGAGGTCGTTTTTTTTTCAAATCGTCATTGAATCGGTCCAATAAGTTGGCATAATATTCCCCATTGATTGTTCTTCCCTTTTGAAGGTAGTCAATGTGGATTATCCCGCGTGCATCCCAAAAAACAGTCGCCATAACTTTATTGGCTGACAAACCCACCTTGGCCTTCTTTGGCGCCGATTCACCCTTAGAAACCCACTGTTTTGACTGTTGTTTGTTCTCTGGTGTGTTGTGATGGACCCATGTTTCGTCTACGGTTACAAAACGGCGCAAAATCTCCTCCATATTGCGATTAAACAACGCCAAACCTTCCTGTGAAGTTGTTACACGATTGCGTTTGTGGTCGACTGTGAGCAAACGCGGCACCCATCTTGCGGAAAGCTTTCTCATGCCCAAGTGATCATTCAAAATTGAAACCCCTGAGCCATGCGAGATCCCTACGGCTTCCACAATCTCTCGCACTTTCAATCTTCGGTCGGCCAACACCATATCGTGAATTTTTTCGATTGTTTCGGGTGTAGAGACCTCAACTGGGCGTCCAGGACGTTCGGCATCTTCAGTGCTTGTACGGCCACAACGAAATTCAGTAAACCACTTTTTTACCATTGAAATCGATGGTGCAGAGTCCCCATAGTATTTATCAAGCTTAGCCTTGGTCTCGGTAATGGTTTTTTTTCGCAAGAAATAATGCTTAATAAGCACACGAAATTCACTTTTTTCCATTTTCTCCTCAAATTAGTGAGTAGTCTGATAAAAATAGCTGTCAAACACAAACTAACTGACGCAGCAAGTTTAAATTTTGACAGGAGTCAACTGACAGATGCCTGTTGACAGGAGCAGTGTTGCTGTTTCAGTAAAGAGGTCAGAAATTCAAAAAGACTTATTGACCCGCCCTCGTATTTTTAAATATTCTCTCTTTTACGTTTGTACATCAACGGCCAAAGTTTATTTATCTTCCCTTTTTATCTATCTCCGTTTGCTTGTCTTTTTGCTTCTCCTGTATTTGGAGGTTATTCCGTTTTCACCGCAAATGGAATTAAATGTTCATGATAGTGGGTTTAGTTCTAGCGAGAGTGATATGGATGTTAGACTATACGAAATGATTCGTGTACTGCGTTCACAGATAAAAGCATCCACGTCTGCCATTAATGCTCAGAGTCTGAAACCAAAACTGGATGAATTTCATCTGCTGTTCATTAAATCTAGTGTTGACTTAGTTTGTGTATCCGAAACTTGGTTTTTTCCCGACTTCCCGAATAAGGTCTATAATATGGATGGTTAGAAGCTCCTTAGAGGTGATCGAATTGATCGATTGGGTGGGGGTGTGGCTGTTTATGTACACAATGGAATACGAGCTAATGTTGTCTGCAATTCAGCTGCTAATTGCACAACCGATTACTTGTTTGTTAATGTTTTATGTGGTGTTGAGTGTTTTCTAGTTGGAGTAATTTACAGACCAAATAAAAACATAGATATCTCGCTCTATTTTTAGTGTACTGGATGGGATTTCTTGTTCTTATCGTAATATTATTATTACTGGCGATCTAATTTACTTTATGTTCGTGTTTCCTCTCAGCTAATTGAAAGACTCAAAACCAGTGTCTTGAAACCTGTTAATATATCGACTGCTACACATTTTGCAAGCGACCCTGCTACCCTTCTCGATGTGATCTTTGTCAACGATAGTAGAAAAGACCTGCTCTATAGTCAAGTCACAGCACCAGGTTTCTCCAAGCATGATCTGATATTCTTAACATATGATATCCAATTCGATGCAGCTTAGCATGTTATTGCTTATAAGATTTTAAAAACATTGATTACCAGTCATCAGTTAATCAGCAAATATCATTTCTGGAACAAAATATTAAAACACTCTTTGATCAGCATGTCCCGTTACGACATAGGCCCTGTTACCAGATCCCCCCATTGGCTTAATAGGGATTTACTAGATCTTGTCCATAACCGTGATACTGCATACGTTCGTTGAAAACGATACAAACTCTACGACACTTATCGGTTCTTCGTACAAAGCAGCACCACTATGAATATTTCCTCAATCCTGAAACCCAGCCTGGGAAAGTTCTATGGCAAAAACTGCGCAAACAAGGCAATGGGAGACAGCGTTCAGGTGCAACTGACGATGCAGACTGTAATGCTCTCAATTCGCAGTTCGTGTCAGTCTCTGAGCCGCCAACTCAATATCAAGACTCCGCACAGAATCAGTCTAGCTACTATGATAATATAGCAGATTTCAACTATATTCGCTTTATGGATGAAGAGGTAGTAGAAGCCGTGCTATCGGTTAAATCTGATGCGATAAGTTTGGATGAAATTCTAATTTATTCTTAGAATACTTCAATAATAATTAATGTACTAAACACTTGTCACTGTTTATTACTTGCTTTACGAGTAAATATGCAAAATATGTTTTTTAGAAATTATTTTGTGAGAATTAAAATTGTAAATTGTAAAATTGTAAAATTACAAAATAAATTTAATTGAGCAAGAAAAACAACCAAAAATATAAAATTCTGCTAAAAGTGGCTACTAATGTAAATATGTTCAGTGTTCCATTTGTTTTAGCACATGCACATATGCACTTGACACACTATATATGTATTTACAAACTTGTCAAGGAATATCATATGTTTCTCATATTAACCCTTAAAAATCTAGAGGAGCATTTATTGTAACAATCCTTTTTTTTTGAAACGCAACAGCATTTCTACGATAATTAAGTCCTGTGGTTAGAGGGCAATCCAATCGTCATTATTTCATTATTATAAGCTGTTCTGCTAAAAATTTTCTTATGATTTTTTTATTCCACTGTATTATACTTGTTGACACATGTGACGTCACCAATACGTGTTTACTTTACCAACGCGCCCCCGCATCAATGCCCCACACATCTGGCATTTATTTCACTTTGCTGTATATATAGTATGTTTATATGTTGTTAAAATGAATGTTAAGCTCAACGTTACAGCTGTAAAATAAAATTTTTTTTGGACATTTTACTGTTGTGCTCATCGGTTGTTTAATTTTGATTATACTCTGTCCAACATAAATTTGCAGTACACGTCTTATAGGGAAGCTTTTTTCAAAATCAGTAGCGTGCCATATTTTTGCACCTTACTAAATTGAAAGAAACCCCACATAAAAAGTGTATACCCGCCAATGAATTTCCAATTGCATCCAACACGTCATATTCGGCCCATGTTTGAGTGTGCACTGTGCATTGATTGGCTCTGGCTTGTGGATGCTGCTATTCAACCCCTATTAAATGTGCATTTAGACTTGCCAGTGCCCGTTTGGTAACTCATTCAGTTTTTTTTCAGGAGCTTTTGGTCTTAGGGCTTTGACAAAAGTTCTTAATGATGAGTGTTATTGTGAAGATCTTGTTTTGATCTTTTGCATTTCTTTTAATGTGTGGAAAATACGTTAATATGCAGTTACGAAATTGTAAGCTGTTTTCTTGAAGGAAAAAGTTACAACAAGTCATTTAAAATGGCATAAATAAAAATCCTTTTTTCAACGTTGACGCTGAAAAATGGGACCGGTGTGTCCAACAGGTCGAGAAGGCGGTTGAGCCAAAAATGAGGGAAATGGACATTTTTTCGGAAGGCGCTGCAGAGAGTCCGATTATAAATCTAAATGAAGAGAGCAGCAGCAAGAGTAATTTCTCATATGAATAAAATATTTTGTTAATATTGGTATTTAATAATATTGGTTATTAATAATTTAATTTATATTTATTTTTGTTATACTTGTTTATTTAATTTTATGCTATATTAATCTTAATGAATAATTTTTTTATTTTTGTTTGTTTTTTATTTAAAAGGGATAAGGCCTACTGGGGATAACCTTCAAAAACGCGCCTTTTATCTTAGCTCTTGGTCGTGTGGAATAAGATAAATTTGTTTTATTTTTTATAAATAAAACAAATATAAAAGTAAATGAAAATTTCAATCTAAAAAAAAGGACGGTGACCCTGCATACTATTCTTTCTAATTTTTGCTAATTTGAAATGTTTACTATGGAAACCCAGTAAAAACTTTTGTTGGAATAGCACGGAAAACAAAGGTGAGAATGAGAGACAAACATCCCTATTTTCCCTGTATTGCCAATTTATGTTGGACAAAGTATAGTTGCTTATCTTTTAAAGTTCAATAGCCGAACATTTTGTTCCTTAGCGAGCCTTCATTTTTACCAAGTTTTTAAAACAGACAATTGTTAGTTAAAAGGTTCCTTTTGCGTAGCGTAAACAAAAAAAAAAAAAAAAAGTCCCACGCCGTGACATTTCTTTCCCTTTTTGGCTTGGAGGTGCAAGTTGTGGAGTACCAGAATACCCAACGGAGTGGATCATCAGGACAAGGAATATTTCCAGGAAGAAGTTCAGAGTAGCACCACTTCATCAGATCAACAATATGTAGTGAGTCGAATAAGTGTGTGTGTGTTGGAATTTTTGTTGAACAATAAACATTTTTTTTTTAACAACCTAAAATGAGCAAAAAGTTATTAGAGATGTTTTTGAATAAACTTAATAAGGAATATACAAATTTTCAAAAGACTGGGCCAGTCCATCGGACTTATAATTATCTCTCTGGCCGTATGATGGTGCTGGAGAAATCCTGGGATTCAATCCCATGCTGTCAGATCTGGGCGAAGTAGAATCTGAGGATTTCGTAAAATCGGAATTAGTATATTAGCAGGTACAGGAAATTTATTTCAATTACCGGAGGGATTTATTAGATGCGTCGGATAAGGTTAAACCTATGGCGGAATTTTCCAACATGCGAAGTGCAAACAATAGTAGTGGAACTGCACCGAATGAGTCATGGTAACGTGTATCTCAGATTACCAAAAATTAACTTGCCAACGTTTGAGGGTAAATACGAGAGCTGGCGTTCATTTCGCGATCTCTTCGTTTCGCTGATCCACAATATTAGCGGCTTATCTGAAATAAGAAAGCTTCATTACTTAAAATCCAGTTTGCGAGATGAAGCTGAAAAATTATTAATTTACCTTAGTATAGACAAGGACAATTACGAAAATGCGTGGTCAATACTGAAGGATCGGTACGATCACCTTAGGGTTTTAGTTACCACGAAATTTAAGTTTTTTTTAATCAACCGTAGATGCAACACGAAAATGCTGAAGGGTTTGATCCCTGCTCGATACGTCAACAGAGGTGATACACAGTTTAAAGAACTTAAAGGTCCTAGTACAATATTGGGACGTAATAGGATTTTTCTTTTACTGCAGAAATTACCGGTCGAGACGCAGAATTTGTGGGAGGAACGTTTGACGGCAAAGCAAGATTCGAAAGAACTACCAAGTTTCGCAAATTTTAGTCAATTTCTGGAAACGAGGTTCCGAACATTGAATGCAGTGAGTCACCACAATCCCGTAGTACAGCTAGATCCAGATCAACAGTTTCCAAAAGTAGTTTTTTTACGGCAACTACAACGCCGAAATTCTTTTTCAAGCTGTGCAACAAAGGTCAACATCCCATCAGGAAATGTGGTTTTTTGAAGATGAGCGTAGGTGATTGACGTCGGATTGTGGAGAAGTTAGGTATTTGTAGTAACTGTTTAGTTTACAGTCACTTTGCTGAACAATGTTCAAGTAGTCACAGGTGTTACTATTGTCAGCAACCGCATCATTCGCTTTTACACATCAACCCAAGAACTTCGTGTCAAACAGCCTTTGACAAATCATCAGGTCCGTCACAACGAGGAGAACTGAACATCGCTGCTCCCAGTTTTCAGATACACAATGTTGCGCAGCAGTCAAGCAGTTCGGCCATCAACACATTTCATTCCAGGTCAACTACAGCGACACAGGATGCTAGTAATAACACTCGTTAAGGTGAAAGCTTCGTCAGGAGAAATTTTGTCATTTAGAGCGCTATTAGACTCTGGTTCGCAATCAATGTTTATCACCGAATCGGCCGTACAAGTTTTGCGTCTAAGACCGCAAACTGCTCATTTTAATGTATCTGGGCTGGGTTTGGTCAGCAGCGGCACTTGTCAATGTAACACTTGCACCGCATCACTCATCTTTTGAGACATCTACGCAGGCCTTAGTTTTCAAGTCGCTGTCGAGGCATCTTCCGGCCCAAACCCTTCCAGTATCACATTGCGTGCACCTAGAAAAATACATTTTAGCAGATCCACGATTTTATAAGCCAGCTAAGATAGACTTCCTGTTAGGTAGCGATATCCTTGCTGAAATACTCATGTTAGAAATTGTCAAATCGAAGAAGGACATGCCCGTCATCCAGAAAACTCGTTTGGGCTGGATTTTATTTGGGAAGACTCCAGTTCATCGCTTTTGCAAACAGTGGATATCAACGCTAATCTTCGAAGGTTTGGGAGTTAGAGGAGTCTCCATTTGAAGTACAACAATCATCCGAAAACGCAGACTGCTAGAAGTACTTTGTCAACACCATATGCCGAATGGCGGATAGCAGATACGAAGAAACTCTTCCAATTAAAGGTTTCAGCCTTCCAATTTCAGGAGCGCTACAACGTTTCAGGAGCCTGGAAAGGCGTTTGGTGCTGAATCCTCGTTGGATAGAGCAATATACTGCGTGCATAGAGGAATATGCAACTTTTGGGCATATGGAGGAAGTGGACGAAGACCGCATACCTGACAACGATTACTATTTATTACCTCATCAGGACTGAATTCGATGCTTCTTTTAGAACATCCAATGGGATTTCGCTGAACGATCAACTGATGGCGGGACCAAGATTGCAGCAAAACATGATAGACATCATCTTGCGGTGGGAGTTCTACCGTTTTACATTCACGGCAGACATCGAGAAGATGTATTGCCAAATTTGGGTAACGGAACGCGATTCGTATTTTCAGCTTATCTTCTGGAGGAAAGATCCTACGGAAGTTCTGAAGATATACCATCTCAAGACTGTCACTTTGCCATTCGAACGTTGAAGCAACTAGCAGATGAGTCCGCCCATCAATATCCTCGAACAGCAACAATGGTGAATGAAGAAATGTACGTCGACGATCTCATTTCCAGCGCAGACACTATAAGGGAAGCGAAAACTAAAATAGATGAAATCAGGACAATGTTTTCAGCAGCAGGATTCATCTTACGAAAATGGACAGCCAATTCAAGGGAACTTCTTACTGGGACTCCGCCCAAAGACCGTGAGTCCTCATTCTTGGTTCCATCCGAAGAGTTGGATCAGGTAAAAATATTGGGCATCCAGTGGCTTCCGACTACAGACGTCTTTTCCTTTCGCTACATTCCGTCAAATACTCCGCGGCCGACAAAAAGATTTATCCTATCGAGGATTGCTCGCTTATTTGACCCAATGGGGTGGATTGCACCGTGCATACTTAAGGCTAGGCGTTTAACGCAGCTCCTCTGAAAGGAATGAAATGCATTTTTCAAAGATCTCGAAGAACATTCAGTTACCTAGGTGGATCCAAACGACCAGCCAAATAGATTTTGTTGAACGCCATGGGTTCAGTGATGCTTCTGAAAAGGCGTATGGAGCTGTAGTCTATCTGCGCATGAAGGACAGTCAATACAATGTCCACATGTACCTCCTCCTGGCAAAATCTAAAGTGGCACCAATAAAACCATTAACGCTTGCAAGGTTGGAAGTTTGTGGAGCTGTTCTGCTGGCGAGGTTACTCCATTATACCGAGCGAGTGCTGAGAAGAGAAATAACATCTTATGCTTGGACTAGCTCAACCATCACCCTTCACTGGGTTTTATCATCGACTAATAAATAGGAAACTTTCGTGCAAAACAGGATAGGAGAAATTCATCGCTTAACAAGACCCGATATTTGGTAGCACATTCCATTTAAGTATAACCCAGCAGATCTGGTACCACGAGACGTACTTCCATCAGCATTGTTACACGCAACCCTATTGTGAAATGATCCCACCTTTCTCCAGCAACAATGGACATTTGAACTCCCAACACAGCTGGCAAGCTCCATCGCCCATGAAGAATGTAAGATCCAAGTCCACTTCGCTGATCTAGTTAAAGGTCCGATAAGCCAACTGCTCCATAAGTCATCCAACTTCACGCGACTCACAAGGACCATAGCCTACTGTCTTCGTTTCGTCAACAAGGCGCGCAAGGCCGCAGATGGATTTTCCGGCACTCTCGACCCGAGGGAACTCAACACAACTACCAAGGCTGTTATTCGTTGTGCCCAGCAGGAAATGTTCCCGAATGGTATCGGAAAATCCCGAGGAATGGCTTCCCTAGCCCCCTATATCGACGGCGAAGGGATCATGAGAGTGGGCGAACGGCTTAAAAACGCAGAAATACCACACAACCAACGTCACCCAATCATCATCGAGTCACGACACCACCTAGCTACACTCATCTTACGCGACGCACATCAGAGAACACTTTATGGAAGCCTTCAGCTGATGATCGCACACGTGCGCCAAACGTATTGGATCGTCAGTATAAAACTTATTAATAGCTGTGTTACCGGTCATCGTTACCGTTGACCGACGGCCCACCAATTTATGGGCAGTTTACTATCGCCTCGGATCACTCCCTCAAGAATATTTTTGCACACTGGGGTCGATTACGCTGGGCCAATCAGCATTCGCGGCTGGAAGGATCGGGGAGCCAAAATGCTTAAAGGGTATTTGGCTGTATTTGTTTATCTGTCAACTATGGCGATTCATCTGAAAGCGGTGACAGATCTAACCACGTAAGCATTCTTGGCTGCTCTGCGGCGATTTGCCTCACGACGAGGTGTCTGCAGCCAGATTTACAGCGACTGCGGGACCAATTTCGTTGAAGCTGAAGCCGAGCTACGTCGACTTAGACAAAACGCCGGTCATGACTGGAAGGAAGTCGCTGCGGTCTTGGCCTCACAAGGAACAAAGTGAAACTTCATTCCCCCATACCTTCATACCTCCTAAGCGGGGCGAATTAGCCCCCTCTCCCATAGTGAAAAATGCTTGTATTGAACTGTTCTACAAAAAACCGTTATTATTTTTTGGGGCCTAAGTTGTGGTACTCTTGCCCATATCATTAAAAATAAATTAAAACACGGCATCCCTGTACAATCACACAAGTCCACATTATTTACAGTCCATATCATTTGCACTCCACTTTGCTCTATCACCCCACCATAAACAAATGCACAGTGCATTATCTAACCCAGTACGTCATTCAAGTAAACATACACACCCTGCGTTACCCAAGCACGCAGTATCTGCGGTACTCAAGCAGAGATTACCATTGATTCACTCATTCCCCTTCGCTACACACACACACACAGAAATTTCATGCACACGATTTCCCAAATTCATTTATTATCCACACTACACACATACACACTCACATTCGCGAACTCAACCCATTTGTGAAACCCTAACCGAAATTTAATAAATATTTATGCAAGCTTATAATTATTCTTAATCAACTAATACTCACCTGGATCACACACCACCGTCAATTTAACAACACTTTTTAACATTTAAGCAATTAAACAATACTATTAATCACAACGTAAACAAACTCACACGAACTCCTCGCAGCCCTGATCAAGTATGAGCACCAATTTGCCAAGGTTCGAACATACTTACATCCGCAACTCATGCCAAGAATCGAAAACGCTAGTGCAGCTGAGGACTTCGTCCACCGGGGGGAGGATGTTGACACATGTGACGTCACCAATACGTATTCGCTTTACCAACGCGCCCCCGCATCAATGCCCCACACAGCTGGCATTTATATGTATATGTCTATATTTGTAACTAAAATTAATGTTATACTGAACGTTACAGCTATAAAACAAAATTTTTTCGATATTTTAACGTTGTGCACATCGGTTGTTTAATTTTGATTAGTAACCTATCTTTTACCTATCTTTGAGACAAAGTTCAATTGCCGAACAGTGCTTGCACTTCTATATTATTACAATTTTTTTAATACTCGTAGATTTTGTGATTGTGGCGTGGACAAGTTGGAAAGTTCACCAATTACTGCACAAAAGCTTCTGGATATCAAAATACGGTCAACACTGAAAAGCAGAAAGATATCTAATCCTCGACTAGAAGAAAAATGTGTAAATTGCTGCTTCGGTTCAAGTGCCAAGATGGTGAGACTCACCATCCTGTCTGCAGATAACTGATTTATCCAGATGGACTTAGCCGAGATGAAAAGCCATAAACGCTTGCGCTCCGGTAGGATAAAATGTGGTTCATATGCGAGGTGTGTTTCAATGTATACCTACATACCTATATATATGTACATATATATATGAGTACATACACTTATCACACCACCAGGAATCGTCAAGTCCATCAGCTTATCAAGTAACTGCATCTCATCAAAGCTATTTTTTTCTTGCATCCAGTTAATCGTACTTTAAAAATAGTACTGTAAAAACCATCACTGTGCTCTTAATCTTTTTCTTCATAATTTGAACGTCATTTGTGTTATTATTTTTGATTTTTCGACTACAGCTGCTGTTCAAAATTATACAATTATGTGAAAATGTGTGGAAAAAAAATTTTATTTAAGTAAAATCTTGCAATTGAAGTGTACATAGATATACGAGTACATACATTGGCGATCAATATGATGAGGCCATACATTTTGCAATCTATTTTCATTCTTTATACCTGTTTCAAATTTTGTACCCTCAAACTTTTACTACATATTTTCTCAACAGGAAGTCATAAAATTAACGGGTAAATAAGAAACGAAACAAGTGTCCTTGTCTTCAAATTGTCTGCCGATTTCATACACTTTACGAGATAACCATGCCCAAACATTTTCGATTATGTTTAAGTCCGGTGAATAGGGCGGCCATGGCAAAAGTTCCACGTCTTCTGATTGAATCCAACTTCTAACAACCCAGGAAGTGTGGATGGGGGCATTGTCTTGTTGGAATATCCAAGGCAGGTGTCTCTGTATAGTACCACTTTTTTGTGTTATCCTTCGGACCGTTGCTATGCTGGCTGATACTTCTCTGTTGGCCCTTATTTTAGTCGCTGGTAGAGTAGAATTTGGGGCACGCCGTAGAATTAACCGCTTTTCTCTCAATGTTGTTGCTTCTGCCGTGCGTCCTTTTTGATTTTTCCCATAGTTTTGTGGATCCGCAAGATAACTGTTTACAACAGTCTTACTTCTGTTAAGCCTCCTTGCAATTTCTCGGCCTGAGAGTCCTAACTCATTGAAAGCATCTATTTTTAATCTTTCTATCGCTGTCAAAGTCTTTCCGGAACCCATATTTTTTTTTTAAGCTAAATAAAAACAGTTCTTTTCAACGCTTTTTTAAGTATTCTTAAGAAAACTTTGAAAAAAATCGCTGCAACGAAATATTCGCAATGGCCTCGTGATTTTGGTAAATGAAGCAAATATGTTCGAACTGTTTTTACACGATTCACTCACGCAATGGCCTCATCCTAGTGGCGCATCTTTTTGTATGCTTTTCAAGAAGTTCATTGTTTGTTCATGGGGAATTCCAACGGTCGTTTCTAATTTACCCTTTAATTTTATGACTTCCTGTTGTGAAAATATGTACTTGTTCACAGGTAGTAAAAGTTTGAGGGTATAAAATTTCAAACAGGTATAAAGAGTGAAAATCGATTGTAAAATGTTTGGCCTCATCCTAGTGATCGCCAGTGTATATGTATGTATGTGGGGGCCCAGCAATCTTAAGATAAGTATTTCATAAACAAAACACTATGTGGGCCCAGTAATCTTAAGATGAGTACGAGTATTTCGTAAACAAAATAATCATTGCATAAACTCAATAACGGCGGAAAACAGCAGAAGATACACGGTGTTCGCTAGTCAGACGGTCAATATAAGTTCGTGAAAGTACCACTTGGTCTATGCAATTCACCAGCTGCGTTCCAGATCTTCCGGGAGTTAGTGCTACAAAAGTATCTGCTGATATATGTGGACGATATCATCAGTTTTGTGAAGAGGGAAGGCGATTTGCTAGAAAAATTAAAAGTTGTGCTAAAGGTGGCAGCGGAGTACGGACCGAGGAGAAAATGTTAGGATTGTAAGTTCTTGTCACGTACAGTAGAATTCTTGGGACATGTGGTAGGCAACGGAAATATAAAGCCATCAGAGGAAAAGGTAAGAGCGCTACAGAGGCTCCCGGTACCAAAGAACGTTAAGCAGATGCAGAGTTTTCTGGGATTGACAGGGTTCTTCAGAAAATTTGTATTTAATTATTCGAAGATAGCAAAGCTGTTATCGGATCTGTTAAGAAAAGAAAATAGATTCGAAACTGATGAAAAGGAAATGATTGAATTTAATGAATTAAAATCTTGTCTTTGCAGTGAGTCAGTATTGAAACTGTTCAATCCAAGTCTGCCTACAGAACTCCATACGGATGCTAGTATGGAACTATATGGAGGTGTGTTACTGCAATAGCATAACGACGGAAATTTTCACGTAACGTTGTTTCTGAGTTTTAAGGTCAGTCAGTCTGAAATGAAGTTCACCAGCTACGAATTAGAGGTTCTAGCAATCATGAAGTCTATTGCTAAGCTGAGAGTATACCTACTAGGAATGGAATTCACGGTAATTACTGTAAAGCGTTTGAAGCCACAATGAATAAAAGGGATTTGTGCCCGCGAGTAGCAAGATGGGCGATCATTCTACAGGAATATTCAATGAAGGTCATCCATCGAGCTGGAGCACTCAGTAGGTCCCCAGTGGTGATGAGCGTAGAAGATGGCCTCATACGCCGAATAAAGTATGCACAAGGAAAAGACAAACACTGTCAACTAATAATAAATCTTATTACGGCAATTGGTAAGTACAAGGATTATGAGGTGAGGAGCAGATTATTATATAGGAATGAGCACCTGCTGATAGTGCCGAAGTCGTTACAAAGAAATCATCCGAAATGTGCATATACAGGGGCACATAAGTGCAGAAAAGGTGGAAGCGATAATCAAACAAGATTATTACATACCGAAGCTTATGGTATGTATAGAAAACGTACCAGCGAACTGTGTGGCGTGTATTCTGGTGACGAAAAAGAATGGACGGGCGAAAGGGCTTTTACACTCGATCGAAAAGACCGACATACCGCTCCATACGTTGCATATCGACCACTTAGGACCCCTACCATCAACTAACAAATTCTATAATTACCTTTTTGTTGTGAAAGATGCGTTTACGAAATTTACATGGATATACCCTGTGAAGACGACAAAGTGCGAAGAGACCATGAAGAGACTAGGAGCGCAAAGCGAGATATTTGGGAGCCCAACCAGCCTGATTTCGGACAAAGGGACTGCGTTCACCGTAAATGCTTTCAAAGAGTACTGCAACTGAATGGGAATTCATCACATACTGACAACCACAGGAGTGCCAAGGGGCAATGGGCAGGCAGAGAGAATGACTAGAATCATTATTGAATAACTTGCAAAGGTGACAGTAGCAGAACCCACTAAATGGTATAAACATGGAGGACAGGTCCAGCGGGCTATCAACTCAGCAATATATCGAAGCACCAAAAGAAGTCCTTTTCAGCTGATGTTTGCGTTGCGCAGAGAATCACGAAATGAAGAAGCTGCTAGAAGACGTAATCCTGGAGGACTTCGAAACAAATCGAGATGATTCTCATCTCATATAGCAAAGGGGAGATAAATAAAATCCTAGCAGAAAATCAGAATACCTACAACAGGAAACAGAAGCCTGCGCAGGAGTACAAAGTCAGCGATTTGGTCGCCGTTAAGAGGACGCAGTTCGGAACTGGGCTGAAATTACACACCAATTTCCTAGGGCCATACGAGGTGACTAAAGTAAAGAGAAACGAAAGATACGAAGCGAAGAAGGTAGGTCAACATGAAGGGCCCAACCTAACTAGTATGGCAGCCGTGGCTTGGGGAGGATGATGAGGAGCAGAACGAAGACGATAAAGACGACCCCTCAATCGACTGAGGTCAGTTAATTTCTCCAGGATGGCCGAATATGGGGGCCCAGCAATCTTAAGATAAGTATTTCATAAACAAAACACTGTGTGGGCCCAGTAATCTTAAGATGAGTATTTCGTAAGCAAAATGCTAATAGCATAAACTCAATAGCAGGTACTATTTCAGACCATCAGGTTAGCATTCCAATTAGAATCGATACGATGACCAACGATAATAATGAACTAATAAGCTTACACATCGCGATATCGATCCAACGGCACGACGATTGGCGACAGCAAAACTACACCCTCACAACTAACGCCGAATAAGCACCACAATAGAGACGCGGTACCAGAAGTGTGCATAGGCGACGATTGATGACCCAATTTTAAATCGTTTAAATAGACGTGCACATGGAAGAAGAGGAATAAACACCGATATGTCGAGACAATTATCAATACTGCTGTTGATATTGGATATGAAACGGGGTCTCTGGGTATCCAGGTGCAGTTGAAAAACCACGTGGAGCGACGAGTCGACGACGACGATCTGAAGTATTGAAGTTATATTTGCGAATAAAAACATTTTTTTAACTTGTTTTAAGTATCGTACGGGTTTCATTTTGATGCCTTTAAAAATCCTACATATACATATATGTATATAAGCTTGTGTTTGTGTATGTACGAATGCTAGATTTGTGCCAATCAAGATACTGAAAAAATTTAAATACTTAATCCGACCTACATCCACAAATGAAAAAAAAAAGAAAAGGGAATTTAACGAACCTACAGACCTACAACAGCGGTCTATAACCTACAGACATACATACGATATAAACGTGAGTAACTATCAGCTTTCTTTACTTTCTTTGGATTATGATTTAAAAATTTATAAAACGGAATTAAAATATACAATTTTTGAAAAATCATATGAACAAAATCCATGACCTATTTTGAAAAAATTAATAAATAACAAAAAAATAAATAAATAAATAAAAAATAAAGATTTTACGTTACAAATTAATTTAAATATATCTATATATACATATATATTATTATGCCTGCAGATACACTTTATTGAAAAAAAAGATATTCGTCGAAACTCTCGTCGGGCCAGTGGATCTCTGGGTTGAGAGCTGGTGTTACCATCAGAGTTTTAGGGCGCTGATAAGAATCTCTTAATGTTGCGGTGTAATCAAGGTTTATTCTTGATGGTGTGTGTAGACAAGGATCTACTTATATTAGATTCGTGTGTGTAGGCCAGGATCTACTTATATTAGATCTTTAAATGCTGATGTTAGTTTTAGAAATTCATCTTTATCTTCTTACGAATGTTAAAGAAACAACTAAATTCACTTGTGAATCAAAATTATTTACTTTATTATTGATCACAATTAGAATGGCTTTTACATGTCTGAGTTCTGATTCCAACTTCAACGAATTTGATTTATTGCACCTCTATAATTTCGATAAAAGAAAACTTAATCTAGACGCTAGGTCAGCAAGTCCCACGGTACGTTTTCTCACGTTGGATTTTTGTGGTGTCTTGTTGTTGTTTTTTTACTTGAACATACATAACAATATATATATTGAATATCTTTAATGTAAACTTACATACCATATACTTGAATTTGAGAATCAGTGGATTTCGTTTTTCTCTGCCTGTGCATACATATATACATATTTAAACGTGAATGAGCTGAAATTTTGTATGAATTTATTTTTTTTTTGCGCTCCTTTTACTTTGTACTAATATATGTGTATACCTATATCCGGGTAATTATGAATAAGCGAATTGATTTGTAATGTGGTGGTGGATGCCACCCATGGAACGAAATAACCATTGATCCCAAACATCTGTCTTCCTCTTTCTATCCCATTTTCTGCATTCTGCATTCATACCCACTTGAGCGTTAAGTTCTTTAAAAAAAAAAAAACAAAAACAAAATGCTGAAAGCGATTGCCCAAACTTATCTTCACAGTTAAACATGTAAAATAGCTGCCTTGAGGAAGGTATCTTCTCAGGAGTTGGAAGACGCAAAGTTTGGTGCTGATCAGCAAAGGCAAAGGAGACCTGGATTTACTATCTGCGTAAAGACCAATTTTTATGCTGGACACCGGAGGGAAACTCGTAGAAAAGCTGTGAAACTACGGTTCACAGCTGTAGTAACAAGATCGTGTGACCTGTCCAGTATTCCACTCTACGACCGGGAGTATCGGAGAGTTGTCAAGGCATCAGGGTAATAACTGCTCTAAGCAAATTGTATTGTTGCCAACTCTGGATCTACGAAACGCATTCAGTTAAAACAGGTGGAGTGATTTGCTGAATGCGTTTGAACATACCTTCAACATTCCGATTTACATCTTACGGATGCTGAAAAACTACCTCAAAGACGGGGAGCTGATCTACGATACCACGGAAGGCCCTTGAAGAAATAAAATTACTTCCGAAGCAGCACAGTCATCGATCCTGGGACCTAAACTCTGGAACATCTCTTACGATGGCATACTTCGCTGGGGATATCTGAAGATGCCTTTTTGAGAGGGTAAGTAGGTGATATCGCCGCCATGATTATGAAAAAAAATGTGGAGGACGCTCAAATTAAGCTGAACCAGGATATGAGATGGGTGAACTCATTGATGAATGAACACAGTCCTAGCCTGGCTGCTGAAAAAAACCCAAGATAATCCTTATGACCAAGAATAGGATCCCGACCATCGTTAACCTCCAAATCGGGCCCGAAGTTATAACAAGCAAGGATGCAGTGAAATATTTGGGACTGACTATCAATACGAAACTCGCCTCGTTAAATACGAAAAAGCCGGCTCCCAACGGAGAAAGAAAACGATACCACTCTGAAGTAATGCGAAAGCAGCTCCGGACTGGATGGAGTCAAGATGAAAGTAGTTAAGGTGGTTTTGAGGTGAGAGACAGTCGTTGACGCAGAGTGGGACTAGTTTTCGTCGTTATTAGCTTACCCATCATCCCCTAGGCAAACAATAAAAAAAAATCGTTTTGTTAAGGTAATGATATAGAACCTAAAAAACATGCCAGAAAATGAACCTTGGTATGATTTCATATTCAAAAACGATGAAGCCTCCAATGACATTTGGTTTTATTAAGGACATCTTTTTATTTTCACTTAGGAATGCAATCAAGTGTGTATATGTACTACAAACCTATTTTCGTGGGTGGTGTTCACCGAAAGAAATCTGGCTGTATCTACGCGCAACATTGAACATATTTGCATAGGAACGCCAAATAAAACAGTGGACTGCTTTCCTCCGCCAATCGACATGATTTGACTATAACCGAGAATGAAGGTTATACGCAAAGTCGATTTAAATTGATTTACGCGCTTATACCTGCATATCAATTTTTTTAACCGTCTGAAAACGCCTTAATTTATAACTAATATTACAAGATGTTTATTCAGATTTGCAACTGATTTATTTTTCCAACTAAGCCACACATTTCTGATAGGTAGCTTACGTCTTGACTACAAATTTTGACAAACTAAAATGTTATTATAAAGGACTTCCACTTTCTTCGGAACAAACCCTAAGTGCAAACTCTTACATAAACGGAAACAGGTGGACCAGAAATGTGTCCCCTCCGAAATATGGAGCTTCAAGCGTAACAAGCACAAACTACTCGTACTAATAATCGTTTTATGTTTTGCTTTTTTTTCTCATATTTACATATGTGGCCGCGAAACTTGCTTTTTCGAGTTCAGGATAAGGGCTCTATGTAATTGCTTCTAAGTTTTTTCAAATATCGCGTAAAAACTTCTTTCACTGGATCTTACATATTTCTTCTAAAAATATACGTACATTGTATTTTGTCGTCACCCGGAACATATTTTAGGCTACTCTTGTATTTCATAGTCACAAAGTAGAGCAAATACTCTTCTGAATCAACATTCGATCCATAATAAATCATTAACTCTTTCTTGGGACATAAACAGTCCTTCCGGTGGCTCGAAATTTGTACAGTTAAGCACATCTTTGCTATAGTCAAGAATTTAGATTTATGCAAGCTTTTACTTAAATCGACAAAAATTTGATTTCCTTTGCACTACATTCCTGTGAATCTCTCATTTAACTTGCTTAGTTGCGCTAATGTTAACTCTATTTCTAATCGACGATAATATGCAATTTATTTTAAGCATCTACATATCGTACATTATTATATAAATTTGAGATCGAATGTTTCTCATAATAGTCGTATATTTGGTTTAACTAACGTCGATAGGTAGAAATAATACAAAACCAAATAACACTTACTGATATCGCTTTGGTCTTGATAAGAAATGAAGAATCTTTTTCCAGGAAAATGTATTGGCTTAGACATTGGATATCTAAAGACTCAAGCAAGATGTCAACTTTATTTAAACGCCGTTATAAAGGCTGGTATTTCTTCTATAAATAAAGCCTTACACGCAGTTTTGACCATTGTACTAAGAGAGCAATTCCCGTTAACAATCTTGGGTACACCAAGATAGGTAAGGTAGGTAAGAGTGGCTGTTGCATATACCAACCCACTTGGGCCTAATGGCTCCTTGTTTGAGCTTCTGACGAAGCGAAGGAGACTGTTTACGTTTACATTTTTCAGATCGTTTAGGTCGTTGTAGAAGAAAGCTCCTAAGTAAAGTTTTCTCCTCTGGGAGAGAGGTGGACATGTACAGAGTAGGTGGAGGATTGTCTCCACCTCCTCCTCGTCCATGCAGCTTCTGCAGAAATCATTTGTAAAGGCGCCAAGCCTTCTTGCGTGCTTGCCTATAAGGCAGTGTCCAGTGATGACACCTATGATGGCGCTGAGATGTTCCTTATTTAGAAGGATCAGACACTTAGAGCGATACAAATCCAGTTTTGGCCAGATTTGTTTGGTCGCTAGACATGTTGGTCCAACAGTCCACCTAAGGTATGTTCTTTTGTTCGCATCCAGCTTTAATATTAGTTTGCACGCAGCGATTGGGATCCCTATTCTACCCTTTTCCGGTAGAATAGGTAGAGTGGTTCCAATTTTGGCGAGCTCATCAGGTTTACAGTTCCCTGGAACGTCTCTGTGGCTCGGCACCCAACAGAGGTGAAAGTTGAACTGCTCTGCCATCTCTATAAGAGACGATGGGCATTCAAGGGCGGTTTTAGACTTTAGTGAGACTGAGTTCAGGGATTTGAAAGCGGCCTGACTATCCGAAAAGATGCGGATATCCTTTGCAGATATCACGTTTTTCTTCAGAGAGGACAGACTTCTTTAATCGCCAAAATTTCCGCCTGGAACACGTTGCAGTGATTTGGAAGACGGAAGGAGAGGCTTAGATTTAGCATGTCTGAGAAGACACCGCCACCAACCTCGCTATTGGTTTTAGATCCATCTGCGTAGAGATGGATTGACTTGTCCTCCATGAAAGCATCTTCCTCCCAGAAGGATCTAGAGGGGAAACTTACATGGAAGTTTTTGTCAAACCTAAGTTCAGGTGTGGTGTAATCGATGTTCTCTGTGGGGATTTCTAATGTATTAAGAATACTGGCGTGGCCAAATAGATTATTTGTCCACTGTTTAGTCGCTTTAAGGCGAATAGCTGCAGTCGTACCCTGCTACCACCCGCTTCCAGGTATATCAGCAGTTCATTTACTACTAAGTTCCAGAGAAGGGGATAGAGGACACCTCCTTGCGGCGTACCTCTGCTGACACATCTTTTAGCAGAAGTCTCACCCAGTTTGGAGTTGATTATACTGCTTTTTAGCATAGGACTAATCAGTTCCCCAAGTGAGTCGTCTACCTGCAGAGTTGACAGCGCAGCCGTGATTGCGGATGTGTTGACGTTGTTGAAGGCACCCTCTATGTCCAGGGAAGCAACCATTGTGTGCTCTTTATATTGTAGGGATCGTTCGATGTGGATAGTCTGTGAATGCAGAGCAGTTTCCACCGACTTTAATTTACAGTAGGCATGTTGAGCCGTTGACAGAAGTCTAGGATCAATCTTAGCTCGTATATGGATATCAATCAATCGTTCTAGAGTTTTCAGAAGGAAAGATGATAGACTTTTAGGTCTGAGGTCCTTAGGGACGACATGAGAACATTTTCCGGCTTTGGGGATGAACACTACATTGACTTCTCTCCATGACAATGGAATGTGGATAAGTTCTACACAGCTCCTCATAATATTTTCTAGTGTATGCAGAATAATATCTGAGGACCTCTGTAGCTCGGCAGTTATTATACCGTCCGGACCAGCAGACTTGTATGGTTTGAAGCTATGCAGCGCCCAGAGCAGTTAGTCTCTTGTGATCAGACCATGGATTTTGGTCACAGCTGCAGTAGGCCTGTTTGGGTTGCTACTGACCGCGAATTGAGAGTTATCTGGAAAGTGGGTGTCCAGTAGCAGGTTGAGTGATTCATCACTTGAGGTTGTCCAAGAGCCATCGGTTTTTTTCAAACAGTTAGGCATCATAGGATTTGTAGAGAGGATTTTTCTTAGCCGTGATGCCTCAGAGGTTTCCGGAATTTTGTCACAGAAGGACCTCCAGGATTATCGCTTTGCCTTCCTCAGTTCTTTTTGGTATAATTTGAGGGATTCTTTGTATGAGTCCCAGTCAGTCACTTTTCTTGTGCTCTTTGCTAAGTTGAAAAGTTTTCTGCAAGTGTTTCTGAGCAGTCCCAGTGCTGCCAATGTGGCTTTTTCTTGCTTCTATGTTGAATAAGAGGGCAGGAAGCGGCCATAGCCTGATTGAGAGCCAGAGTGAAATCCCTGACCTTCATGTCAAGCTCATTGGTGTCACACGGGGGGCTTGATAGTTCAGAGGATAGTGTTTCTGACAGTACTCCTCTGTATTTTGGCCAATCAGTTTTCCGGAAGTTCCGGAATGATGGTTGACTAGGAGGAACATCATTCAGGCTGAATTGGCTGAAAAAGAGTGTTCAGACGATACCATCCAGTTCATTAGCATTTGAGTGATGCTGTCGGAGACAAGAGTTATATCTGGCACTTCCTGTCGGTTTCTGGTTATGGAAGTGGGCTCATTGCCAATATTGCAAATAAAGAGATTAGTACTTATAATATAGTCAAAAAGTGACTCACCTCAGCTATTAATGTCGGTGCTGCCCCATACCCTGTGATGCGCGTTAGCGTCATATCCGATATGTGACAAAGCCTCCAGTACCACGTGATCGTGGCCAAGGTATCCCAACGCTAGTCAGTAGGAGCCTTTGGCAGTCTCTAGTCTAGCAACGGTTAAGTCGGGGTCGCTGAGATTAGGAAGTAGAAGTGCATTAAGGCTACGTTTCGCTAATATACAAGTTCTGTTCTTACCTTTGTCTCTTGTATAGAGCGGAACGAATACGGGTGTCCTAGATCACGAACCACGCCTTCTACAAACCATGGTTCCTGGATTAGGATAATATCTTCTGCGTTTTTTGAAAGACGTGCAGCCGAAGCCTTTTTTGAGTGATATAGATTAATCTGGAGAAACCGAATCATTGCTACAGTTTTCCAGATTAGCCTCCTTCACGGTATTGTTAAGATCCTCCGATTCTGAAGATGTGCCCAAGAGCTCATCTTCTTTCTCTGATCGTATAGGACCTCGTTTCCATTTCTGACGGGGTGTCAGATAAGGAAAACGACCGCTCAGGGTACACCAACGTAAGCCGATAATAATGTCAACATTGGAGATAGACGTTTACCGTAGAACGATTTTTTTCTTAGAATATGCCCAGGAATCACTTCTCAAATTATCGTCATCGAATTACGGGACACCCTGTATAAGTACATACATATACATACCCTTGTGTAGAGTGAAGGTCAATATTCTTTGCCTTACCAAGTAATAGACATTACTTATATCCAATTGTGTTAATCGGGATTTCCGCGCCGTGCAATAAATAATTTTTACTCATCAGCTCCTCAAATCCTCATCAATCACTCCGGACTGGATATGTAGACCTCCGAGCAAGTGGAACAATTGTCGCTAACAGGGTAGCGAGATTCAGCGACCATCAACATCGACGATTGGAGACACATTCCAACTGAACAAAACCCCTCTGACTTAGCTTCGCGAGGCTTGGCTCCATCCGCGTTAGGATTGCAGTATATGTGGTGGAGAGGTCCAGGATTCTTAAGGAATCGCTGGCAGTTTTAGGAACCGAGGCAACCAGACAGTTTCGACACTGAAAGGGAGGTAAAAAAAATCAGATCTCACCATGTCACCACACACGATACGAACGAGATACTAAACGTGATAGACAAATTATCAATACTTTCGAGTGGTTCGGGTCCTGGCGTACTGTTTGCGATTTTTGCAAAACTACAGACCTGGTAATTCGCAATGCACATCAACAATCGCATCATGGAGGTATTCAGCAAATGGTATCGTATATCCCGTTCAGAGGAGGAGTGTTAAAAAAGTATATACACCAGTGTATTGTATGCTTCCGACACAAGGCACAACACATGCAGCAATTGATGCGGAGTTTACCAGCTTCTCGAGTTAGAATGGCGCGAACCTTCAGTAACACCGGCGTTGACTATGCAGGACCTATAGAAGTTAAAACTTAGAGAGGACGAGGAGCGAAGGGTTTAAAATGATATTTTGCCATTTTTATCTGCCTTTCAACCTAGGCAATTCACTTAGAGACTGTTTCCGACCAAAGCACGCAGGTTTTCCAGCAGATTTTCGTCACTTTACGGCTCGACGAGGAATATGCTCGCAGCTTTATAGCAACTGTGTGACGAATTTCGTCAGAGCTTATGCCGAACTCAAGTCGCTAAACACGACTGGAAGGAAATTGCCGAGATACTTTCAAGGCAAGGCACAACATTGAACTTTATTCCTCCTGCTTCTCCTCACTTTGGAGGTTTGTGGGAAGCAGGGGTGAATTCAGTAAAACACTACCTTAAGCGGGTTAAGGATGAAAGGCTCACATTCGAAGAACTTTGCACACTTCTAACACAAGTAGAAGCATTCTTAAACTCAGTCCAGTCTAGGATAATCCCAATGACCTCCAAATAATCACTTCCGGACATTACGTTATCGGTGAATCGATCCACACTATATCACAAGGAGACACATCAACTGGCAAAGTAAGCTACATAAACCGCTGGAAAAGAATTCAAACCGCAGCGAAAACGTCTTGGAAGAAGTGAAGCGGAGAGTATCTATCTCGTCTACAACAAATACCAAAATGGCAAAAAATCTAAGTCAACCCGAAAGTCGGTGACCTAGTAATTGTCAGAGGCGAACGATTACCGCAGGCCCAGTGAATGCTTGTACGCATTTTGGAAGTCCATCCTTGAACCGATAAGCTTATTCTCGTAGTCTTTTTAAAAACAAAAACCGGACAACTCAAACGACCAGTAACAAAATGATGATGCCTACCGTCAATCAAGGGAAGCCCGGAAGACACCCCTGTTCAAAGGAAACAAAAAATATTTATAAAAATAAAAGAATAAATAATACAATATATTAAAGTTATTAAGTGCTGAAAAAGAAAAAAAAATCATTCAATGTTTGCAGTTCAAATGAAATATTTGAAGTTTATACCATTTAACCCAATTCTTTATCTTTCAAATTAAATTATTGTGAATTAATCCCATATTACTCGTA
Source organism: Volucella zonaria (assembly GCA_963966105.1). NCBI lineage: Eukaryota > Metazoa > Arthropoda > Insecta > Diptera > Syrphidae > Volucella > Volucella zonaria. Next base: position 40,230,832 of record OZ014533.1, on the reverse strand, counting down.
TGTGTACAACAAACTAATTCTGTCAATTATCCGATCTAACTAAATTATGTAAAATGATTATTCGCATTTTTACCACCAAGTACAGAACACCTTTTAGAACGAGCTCGGAAGAACGCAGTTTTATTTAAATATATGTATGACTCGAAAACCCAAGTCTATACGTGCGAACCCCAGATTTTATTTTATACCGCTTAAACTGAACTAAAACTAATTCACCTATGGTGCTAACAGGTACATTGTTGAAACTAGAATTATGTGTCATCGTTAAGTGCATTTCAAATTTACATAATTTAAGTGATTCTTTAGACCCTAATTTAGTTGTGCATGTAGCCTTATTCTATCTTAGAAGTGGTGTCGAATTATACAAAATTTAAGTATGATTCGGATTCGGATTATGTACAACGTCTTTTTACACAATGAGCGCATTCCTCGCATTCGAAAACTTCGCGATATATGGTAGTCTTCAAAGCGTGACGATTATGTTTCATTTATTACTGTCTCAGACTTTCAACATGCATATATTGTATATACATATATACATATACCTATTAGTATCGTGTGGATAGAAAAAGGTAAAAGCATCTGGGTATCCAAATGTACGTAAATATGGGCTCCACTATTTAGAGGTCAGTATCCATAATCACGTACAATTTCGTATTAAAACACCAGATATATATCTACGTGGAATTTTATGCTTTTATTTTATTTTATATACTACTAAAAAGTAAGACCCATACTATCCATCCTTTCACCTGTTGTTCTATTCTTTTTTTTTTAATAACTAAATTTTAACTGATATTTTGTACAGAAATTGGTAATTATTGTGGAGAAAATCAAATAAATAATGAGATCTGTGCTTTTCTTTGCTTAGAAGTCGAATAAGTGAAGATGTTCACTTCTAAGCCCATCCATCGCCAGTTTTGAATATCTTTCCCTTTTAATTTTGGGTATGTCCGATTAATACAAATCAGAAAGTTCTTATTTGGGGCTTTACTCGGATTATTTAAATAAAATGCAAACTGAACTTATATTTTACCATCTTCTACCTGCAAACAAAAGAAGGTATACCAACAAGGTTTTATTCTTGCCAAATCAGAAATTCACTCTCTTTCTTCCCCATTTAAAGCATAAAAAACTTTACAACAACACTGATGTCGACGGCAAAAAGAAGATAGTTCACATCTTATAAGGCGGCCTTGAGTATTTATAAAAGGGGAAGTAAAGTTAGTCCTGGTGTAGATTGTGCGAAAAGCTCATCAGCACAAGTGAACTCCCCAGATTACTGTAAGTTCCGGCCGAAACACCACGAATTGCGAATATCTTAAGTATTCCAGAACGGAACGAATGTACAAGTTGTGAAGTTTTTCTCGCTAAGCTTATTTCCACCTTTACAAACCGGCTCTGAAGTAACTAAACGTGTTGGTTCAAGTGTTTTTTTGAGGAAAATTTTATACACCAATCGTTCTATCTACCTACATAATACCCCATCTTCCAACCCGAAGCCTCAGAATTCATCACGCTACTACCTGGCTCTAACTAGGCCGGTAATTATACACTGAAATACGAGTATTGTATTTGTGTTGTGGTTGATTGCCTTAAAACAAGAATAAAGTTATAAAGATATTTTTTTTAGAGTAATAGAGATTTCGATATAAAAGCCAATGAAGTCCAAATTATACAAAAAAAAATCAATAAAGAATGTTGCACACGCTCATCTTCATACTCATGTGCAAGTTTTCCAGAAGAGGTGTCTTAAACTTGAGATTAAGATTAAGATTATTTAGCAAATATTTGTTTGTATTATTTTGTTGGTAACCAAATCACTTTAAAAGAGTTCAATCCAAACTGGCAGTTTAATTTACATTTGTATATGATTTTAAATAAAACATACCTCAGTTCTTCAATTTAGTAAAAAGAATTATAAAGTGTAGACAGTTTTAACTAGAAGATGTATTGGGAGTAACTACATAACTGCAAATATTCACAGTTTATTCTACATACCTATAGTGTAGGAGTACTTTTAAGGAAACGGATTTGATTTATTAACTTCATTCATACGCAATATATTAAAATTACCGTAATCCGAAAAAGATTGCGAAGCGATTCATATTGATGCAATAAAACAATTAAAACAAATTTTGAAATATTACATTCGTTCCTCAATTTAATCCAATGTTTTATTCAAAATATATTTTTGCTGCAGAAAAATCACTTTCCTGGCATCGGCATGGGAATGCCAGTATTATCAGGAATTGGAGGCATTGGAACAGCAGAGTTTGGTTCAACCTAAAATAAATAATTAGTAGATAATTTTTCCCACTGAATTTAGAATATCACCAATTGAGTTTTATTTAATTTTTTTCATTATTTATAGTCTTATAATTTTCATAATTTGTTTATCTTACCTGATGGGGAAATACTCGTAATAGAGGCGATGCCGTGGCACCAGATAAAACAACAATCAAAATTGATGCCATGCTGAAAATTATTTTCTGAATGAACTTCATCGCAGTTAACACTTGAACAAATAATAAACATATATACTCAACTAGTTATAATATTATGTCGATTTTCGCATCCCTTAATTCATTTTATACTCGTTAGATTTTCTGTTTTTCCTTACTTCTTTTTATATTTGAGTTAGATTGCATTTTTTTCCAATTCAATTATCTTGTTAGTGGTGAGGTTGCATGTACTTATCATATTATCTAAATTGAATTGCATTACTATTTCTGACAGAAAAACAATTGAAATTTCTGTTACATGTCATCTTGATAATATTGATCGTCTATAATATTCCTGATTGTAAAGAGGAAGTCAGCTCATTTAGATCCATAAAACATTTTTTTATGTTACTGTTTTATTGAAACGGCAATTATAAAACGTTGGATAAAGATATGTACATTATCTCATAAAATAAATAAGTCATAAAACCTTTTCTTCCTAACATTATCAAGAGAGAGTTTCTTTAATACAGTAGAATTACATACTTAACAAAACTTTATTAATATAGTTGCAATGCCTCTGAATAGCATCTGATTTTGTAAGAAAATTAAAAAAGCATTAAGTTTGTAATTCTTAAGATCGCTTATTTAATACTTACTTGACTGAAACCAATTTGATTCCCGACATAAAGAACCAGGAATTGTTCCCCCCTACTTTTAATGTTTTTCGCGACGAAGATCCTACCTGCCGACATGATGATTCCCCTTCTCGAGGCGTCCTACTGGCGATCCACAACAGCCTTAACTTTTCTCCCATTACCATCTCCTCATCCTCTAAAGTCGACTTTGTCGCTATAAAAATATCACTCCCCTTCAAGTCCCTTTACGTTTTATGTTGCTACATCCTGCCAGCTCAACCTACCGAATCTTACCAAATTGTTTTCGATGCGATCGACTATTTAATTGACCTGTCTGATATCTTTGTTTTCGGCGACTTTAATCTTCCTCAGCTACAGTGGATTCCATCAGACGATCAATCGTTCTTCATCGCTTCAAATACCAACTCTGCTAAGGAATGTCTCTTCTTAGATCGCTTAACAGACTCAAGTCTATGCCAAGTCAGTGGTGTATCCAACTATACGGGGAGGCAATTGGACCTTATTTTCACAACAGATTCAATTAACTCCTCAGTCTAACTTTGTCCCCTATATCTCTCTACAATCGACAACTACCACCCCGCCCCCCCCCCCCCACAACTCTCTCATCCTACGACTTTCATAAAGCAAACTTTCACAAAATCAGTGACTATCTTAGCAGATCCCCCTTTAACTTTCACAACCTAAGCGTAAATGATGCCTTATCCATTTTTTATAAACAAATATTTAATTCTTTCAGCCTTTACGTTCCGTTTTCCCGCCTTAAAACATCATCTAATAGTCCTCCCTGGTATAATCGCAAGCTTCGTTCCTTATGAAACAAGAGAAACAAGTTATGCGCTGTTTTCCTGCGTACCAGATCCTTGTCCGACTATTCCAACTACCTTGGTGCTTATCTTCATTTCACTGAACTTTACGATTCCCTTTACCAGCGTTACCTTAACAATGCGCAAGTCAACCTTATAAATGACCCTAAGTCCTTTTACCAATTTGTTAACTACAAAAGAAAGTCCGATGGTTACCCTCCTTCCCTCTCTTTCAACAACAAGTCATCAACCGATCCACTCACCATTGCCAACCTATTTGCCAGCTTCTTTAAACAATCCTTCACCAACGACTCCTTTGTACCAGATCCATCCTATTTTCGTTACCTACTGAACTTCTCCAATGGCCCAATTCTCTCTCACATCTTGGACCCCTCCTATATCGAATATAAATTACACCAACTCAATGACGAATTTTCACCCGGTCCAGATGGCCTCCCTGCCATATTTCTTAAAAAATGTTCTTCGTCTCTTTCCCTTGCCCTTTCTGATCTCTTTCGTCTATCCCTTTCACAAGGAGAATTTCCTCAGGCTTGGAAAACCTCCTTTATAACCCCGATCCACAAAAAGGGATCAAAGAACGAAATAACAACGAACGTCTAATCGCTAAACTCTCCCATATACCTAAACTCCTCGAAAGTATTTTGCATAAAGCTCTAAGCTTCCAATGCAAATCACTTATTTCCCCTAGACAACATGGCTTCCTAAAGGGTAGGTCAACCACCACAAATCTCGTTGAATTCGTATCCTTTGCCATCTCTGCCCTAGAGAACGGCAACGAAGTCGATGTAGTTGCAACCGATTTTAGCAAAGCCTTCGATAAAATCTCTCATCGATTAATACTCTTCAAATTGTCTGCCCTCGGCTTTGAGCCCATACTGTTAAAATGGATATCCTCTTACCTCGAAAACCGTTTTTACAGTGTTCGTTTTAGGTCAGCCCACTCCGCTCCATTTTTGGCCACCTCTGGAGTTCCTCAAGGCAGCCATCTCGGTCCCCTTCTCTTTATATTAACCATAAATGATCTCGATAGGATCATCAAATACTCGTCCGTCTCCCTTTACGCCGACGATAATAAAATTTTTCAAAATCATTTCCTCTCCCCATGACTCCTTCCTTCTTCAACAAGACCTTGATAGTTTTTCGATCTGGTGCCTCAAAAATTGTTTGGAACTTAATATCACCAAATGCCAGTCCATCACCTTTTCACATAAGCGGCTCAAATCTCCTCCCCGACTCTACCATCTCCACAACCAACTTATCTCCTCCTTAGGTTTTGTAAAACGATGGTCCAAAGAATTCACCAACCCATACGTGACCAGGTGCCTCTATATTACATTTGTTCGTACCCTCCTAGAGTACGCCAGTCAAGTATGGTCCCCATATCATCGCGTTCGTATCTCGAGAATCGAAAGCATCCAGCGCCGTTTTCTTCGATTCGCTCTTCGAGGTTTGCCCTGGGATGATTCCTTTACTCTGCCCCCCTATCAAAACCGTCTCAACCTTATTAACCTAAACACCCTTGAGCAACGCAGAGATACAGCTGACTTTCTCTTCATTCATCGACTTCTTTCAGGTTAGGTTGAATGCACGTCCCTTCACAATTCTATTTTCCTCAACACTAACCCTCGTAATCTACGTACCCCTCGTCTCTTCTATCTCCCAACCCACCACACCACATAATACATTGATACATGACACATTCTCATTCTCATTTCAGTAGCCGTCGCTATCGTAGCAACATTAAACTCAGTAAACTGAATAAATCGTCGTTGTCTTTCATTTATAAATAATAGGAATGAATAATTTTCACAGGTTATGTGCCCAGTTTACGTGGAAAAATTAAAAGTAATTTCTATTAAAGTAAAATATAAACTATATTTTTTGAGAAATTTTACGGTTTGCGTGGTATGACGAAATACATGGCTGTACATTGCGAAATTCAACAGGGTATTGTGAAATTCGATACAGTATATTACGAGAGTCAATATGAACGGTTCGAGTGGCACAGCGTTTGAAAATTCATTAATTTCACATCGGCTCGAAGGCAGTAATTTCAAGACATGGAAATTCCAAATAAATGCTATTTTGAGAGCAAAAGATTTGGAAGATGTTTTCAATGGGACGTTAGCAAAACCGACAGAGAGTGCAGAAGCTGAATATAAAAAGTAGTTGCAGAAAGACGGTATGGCAATATCGGTGTCGATATGTCGATCAGAGCGTGCTGGTTTTAGGTTGCAATTCGTCAAAGGAAATTATGGACTTGTTGGAGTGCATTCACAACAAAAAGAGCGATGTAAAGGTGATGGGACTGTACGAAGAATATTTTGCAGGAAAAATGTTGGAAGATGAAAAAGTAGCAGCGTACGTGCCAAAAGTCAACAATTTGGCTCATGAACTTGAGGAACAAGCAGAAAAGTCGACAAATAATCTTAAGTTATGTCGAATAATCAGCGGTTTATCTTGAAAATTTAGTAATTTTCGCACTGTTTGGTACAATATCGCCAAATGTCGTTCAATGGATACACTGTTGGCAAAATTACAGTTAGAAGAAGATTCTGTGAACAAAGTTGAGGGGGAATCAGCAGCGTCAGTCGAAGCAGCATTTAGTGCGACAAAGTTTGACAAAAATAAGAATAAGAAGAAGTTCAAAACGGACGGAAAATCGTCTACTTGTCTACTTGTTTTTCTTGCGGAAAAACTGGACATTAGAAAAAGGACTGTTTGTCAAAAAGAAAGCAATCGAATAAAAAACCAAGTAAAGAATCAAAGGGAATGGCTTTTTCAGTGATCGATACAGTTTTGTCGGCGAGCTACGATGACATATGGATTGGTGATTCAGGTGCAACACAGCACATGAGTATGCACAAAGATTGGGTTACTGAATTTTCAAAAACGGGTGCACAACGCGGTGTAAAGATTGCGAATAGTGATTCACTTAACGTGTTGGGAACACGCAAAGTCGAAATTGAGGTGCTCGTCAACAATTGATGAATAAAACGATACTTGGAAAATGTGCGCAATGCACCAAAGTCGACGGTAAATTTGTTTTCGATTGGTCAACTCACGAACAAGGGATATTCAGGTCAATCCAAAAAAGGAAAACACTGCATTGTGGCCAGTTCATCGAATGAAATTGTCGCAATGGGAATGAAACATGATGACGGGCTTATACGTATGATTTTACGTATGCCAGAAAACAGAAAATTGGAGTCATCTTTTGCCGTGACAGAGAATATTTCACCGAATTCTTTGCAGCAATGGCACAGACGATTGGGTCTCATTAAGTGATATTGATTTTACTAATGAATGAGATTTCTTTTCTGGAGAATGCCAAGTGGGAAGTTTCAAACGAAGCTCATATCCGAAAAACGTGCTATCGAAGAGGGCGATGATGAAGCATCAATATTCAGAATGGTTTATTTCCCCGCACAAAAGTCTGAAGTCGATGAAAAGTTCAAAGAATTTTTTTGTATGTTGGAAATTTCTTGAATACTAAAGTCAAACGTATTCGAAGTGACAACAGAACAGAGTTCACTCGTGGCAGTACACAAAAGGTTTTGTCGAAGTGTGGCATTGTGATGGAACGTATTGCACCATATGCTCCTCAACTAAATGGTGTCATTGAAAGAGAAAATCGAATTGTTCAGGAATCAGCACGCACTATGTTATTGTCGAGCAAGTTAAATAAATCATTATGGCCAGAAGTAGTACGCACGGCAGTGCAATCGATCGACAAATTCCCGAAGCCCGAATGTAACACTGTATGAACAGTGGTTTGGCAAGACAACACAACTTGGTCGCTTGAAGGTGTTTGGTACGATTCGTTATGCACATATTCCAAAGTTTCATCGAAAGAAGTGGGATCCGAAAGCAAAATAGGTATTTTTAGTCGGATTCGAGCCCACAAATAAAAATTTTCGATCGTTTGATTCAGAGTCAAAGAAGGTGTTCATCAGTTGCGACATAAAATGCAGCGAAAATTTTATTCGAAGTGGATATTTGACATTGCCTGAGGTTGAAACCGAGTGCCACAAAACAAAGAAGCAATCAAAAAGGAATCGCATGAACCAAAACAAAAATCGACTACAGAGGGTGCAAACAACAGTACAAAGAATTCGCAGCATGAGAACGATGGGTTGTTAACTGAAAAAATGGATGAAAGCAGTTGAAGACGAGCTCATGGGGTATTGTCGAGAAACCGAGTAAATGTCGTGCCATATGCAACAAATGGGTGTTCAAGTTAAAAACAACACCGAACGAGCAACCGAAATACAAAGCACGATTAGTGGCGAAGTGTTAATCACAGTCAGGCGGTATTGATTATAAAGAGACGTTTTCTCCGGTTGTGCGGTATGAAACAGTTCGTAGCATTTTGGCAATAGCAGCAATCGAAAATTGCTCAATGACTCAATTTGACGTAACGACTGCTTTTCTTAACGGTAATTTGGAAGAAATTACCTATATGCAAGTACCTGAAGGAATCGAACACGAGCCAAACAAAGTGCGTCGACTAAATCGAAGTTTATATCGTCTCAAACAGATTCAACAGCATGGAATTCGAAGTTTGTTGAATATATACGCGGTTGTGGTATGGAACAGTAACAAGTGGATTCATGTTTGTTCCACGGTCAAATTGATGACAGTAAGGTAATTGATTTGCTATATGTCGATGATTGTTTAATTTTATTTCACAACAAGAGAGCTATTAAGTCATCGGTGACAAAACTGAGCAATGAATTCACAATCACATTGGGAAAAGGCGAATATTACGTTAGCATGGAAATAAAGCTTGATAGAGAAGTTAAAAGAATAAAGATAAACGAAGCATCGTACACCGAACGGATTGTTAACAAGGAGTCGTTCATAGACCTCGATAGAGGACGGATGTGTTTCGGCTTCTTTTCAAGTGAAGTAGTGAAACAGTAATAAAAAAAAAAACAATTACAAACATTTTGGCCAAGTGCTTCGGTGGCGCAGTAGTAGTAGTGTCCGACCGACAAAACAGGGGTCGTGGGTTCGATTCCCGAGAAAATTGCATCCACTTTTTATTTTTAAAAGTGACTAAAACAAAAAAAAAAAAAAAACAATAAAGTTAAAGTGGTGGTAAAGTGTTGTCCATCACGTGATGGATTGTGAAGAGCGGTCCGCTATGTTAATAGCGGGATTTGCTAAAATATTAGGTGAGGCTTCGAGTGGTTCGAGCCAAACCCCAAAAACAAAAAGAAGGAGGAAGCTTAGTAAAACTTCTAACTTAGCAAAACGTCCCACCCCACCAACGGCCTCTGTAAAGCTGCTTGGCGGAGTGAGGGAAAAGAACAGTTTCGCTTCATTGGCAACAAGCGAATCTGAAGATGAAGAGGAAGAAATGGAGGCCATAAGTAGCAGCATCAAAATGCTACAACAAAGAGTGCTGGCCATAAAAGAAAAGCAAATGCTAAGAAGGAAGAGGGAAGAGCAGGAGCAATCCCAACAACAGCAGCTTGTTCAAAAGCAGACTCAACAATAACACCAAGCAAATAAAATAGCACAAGTGCTACACCAAAAAAACCCCAAGAAAGACCAGCAACAACAACAAGAGCACTCACAACACCGGCAACAGCTAAAACAGCAGCAGCCACAAAAACGGCAACAGCAAAAACAGCAGCAGCAGCAGAAACAACAATAGCAGCAGCAGCAACAACAACAACAACAACCACAACAACAACAGCAACAACAACAGCAGCATCAGCAGAAGAAGAAGGAGAAGGTGCCTCCTATCAACACCTATAAATTGGAGGTAAATGCTACCAAGGACCTGTGTAGGCTGGTCATTGGTAATAATTTTAATATTAAGAGATTGCGAAATGATCGCCATGCCATCCACTGTAATACAGTGGAGGACTACGCGAAAGTGAAAGAGCTCCTAAAGGAAACGACGACGGAGCACTACTAGTTCACACCGAAGTGTGAAAAGTGGCAATCGATGTTGCTGCAGGGGTTGGAACCGTCTTCTGATCCTGAGGAGATCCTGGCACTGCTCAAAGAGAAGGAGTGCGAAGGACTCCAGTTTACCACAGCTAGAGCCAGGCGGGAGAAACGAAGCCTGCCGTTCTTCCTGGTGCAGTTCAGTCCCGAAAGCCGTCTGGATAGTCTAAGGAGTATCAATGTCCTAGACTACCAGGTAGTTCACTGCGAAAAATTAAAAAGGAGCGAAGGCGTTATACAATGCGTTCGCTGCCAGAGGTTCGGGCACGCCGCGTCGCAAACCGCAAACTATCGGGGTTGTCCTAAGTTCGCTGACATTAAAAAATCAAAACTATCTCAGCAGCAGAAGGAGGAGGTCAAACGTTCACCTGTTAGATTTCAAACACCAGCCGTCACGCCCCAAATTTCCTACGCCCAAATGGCGGCAGGTAGGGGGGCTATGGTACAGCAAGAGACTGTTGCTTCTCCGGCGCCAATGCCAAGAACAACGGAAGCTGCACCTAACATGCTGGCCATCTTGCTCGCAATCCAAGGGCTGATGGCTCAGCTGCAAAAGCAGGTGCAAGAACAAGCCAAGCGGGTGGACCAGATTTACGCGCCGCTGCCGGGCCTAACGCAACACATGTCGTAATGGGTACACACATGGTGGAGCAAACTTTGAAGGTCCTTGCGGTGAATGTTAATTCACTGATTAGGATCGAACGAAGAGCCGCGATGTTTAAATTGCTACAAGACCAAACTCCTGATGTGCTTTTCGCTAGCGAAACCAAGCTAACCGATAAGCACAAACTGGAGTAAAATAATTATATTGTTAGAAGAAGAAACCGGCCCCGATCCGAACGTGGAGGCGGTGTCGCGATCTTCATTAAATAAGGTATAAAATTTCACAGAGTGTATAAGGGAGTGTTGCGTAAGTTCCGGGTGTTGGAGGCAGTCGTCATTTACATCTCGTTCCGCAGTGGAAAGCGGCTGTACTTGGCCTCTGTTTATGCACCTGAGACATCACAATCCACTTTATTCATTACAGAGCTCGACAGGCTTTTTCGACTTCTGAGGCTGGAATCGGGGGAGAATTATGTTATAATCGGCGGGGACTTCAACGCTAAACAACGCTAAAGATATTGGGGAAATAATTTGCCAAATACTAGAGGGAACCTACTACTCGATTGGTGGGGTCAGCACGATGTCATGTACAGACTCGGTCTTAAAGCGACGGATAACCCGTCGTTTCCCAGAGACGGGTCTTATCTGGATCTACTGCTGTACGACAAACGTATACGACTGACAGGTACGAATTTACAAACGTTACACTGTCTGCGCACATTCGTGTATGACAGTGACCATTGCGGTTTTAGCACCAAAATTACAGTTCCCAACGAAATTGCGGAAGTGGAGGAGTTTGTCCAAAAATATTCTTACAACTACAGTAAGACTCGATGGACACGCTTCTCCGCAACCATGACAAGTGCGCTCTCTTCGAATACGCTCCACCCACCATCCAATAGGAATTTGTCAAACGAGGAGATCGATAATTACCTAAAACAAATGGACGAGACAATTAAAAAAACAATGGACGCTACAATACCGCGGTATCGACGTACGACTAACGAAGACCTGTTCCGCAATCCTACTATTGACGCACTGCACCGACAGAAAAGTAGGCTTCTGTCAAGACTCGAAAACTTGTACAGACAGTTAACTGACAGACAAGACCCGGACATTAGGACACTGATTTAAATCGATTAAAAATATTCAAACGTTAATAAAAGAGAATTACAGAATTTCTGTAAGTTTGTATTGGAACAACAGGGTTCGGGCTATAAACACCAGCAACCCGAATATGTTCCCGCAAATAAATAAACTATTTCGGAGAAAAAATCAAAACGACCTTCAGTGTCTTAAAATAGCCCGGACAACAGACAGCGAACGATTACTGACAATAGCAGGTATTGATCGAAATGAGCCCGCTGATGATGACGACTTCTTTGTGATCGAGGATCCACAGGAGAAGGTTGAGACCATAGGAGCGACTTTCCAGGAAATATACAAAGCCAATGTTACCATTGGCCCTAAGTATGACCTGGACAATCGCGTCTTGGTGCACGACTTCTACATTCGAAATGAAGTAGAGAACTGGCGATCTGAGGGCTCTGGTTTCACCCGGTTCAGCGAAGAAAATATGGCAAATAATGTCATTACCAGAGAGGGTGACCTACCCCCATTCATTTCGAAGGAAGAGCTCCATGAGATCTTCGACACAATCAGGGCTAAGAAATCAGTGGGGACCGATGGTATTCCGAACATCGTGCTTCGACATCTTCCTTTAGAAGCGGTGGACATTTACACCACCTTGTTTAATAATGCAATGAATAATGCACATTATCCAGCGCATTGGAAAACGGCGGTGGTTCAACCTATCCCCAAAAAGGGATAGGATATATCCAATCCGGCGAATTTTCGGTCGATAAGTCTCTTTCCGAATATCAGTAAGGTATTTGAAAAGGTAATCAATAGAGCTCTGTCTAGGTGGGTGGAGGACAAACATATAGTTCCGGATAATCAATTCGGTTTTAAGGCGGGACATGATATCTCACATGCCGCGTGATGGAATAAAGGCAAAAACCAATGTACTCGTGCCTGCCTTGTTGACTTGGAGAAGGCCTTCGACACCGTATGGTTAGAGGGTCTTTTCTATAAGCTGACTAGGCTGGGGATCAGTAAACCACTCTTGTACATTCTTTATAATATGCTAACCAACAGACAGTTCATCGTGAAAAACGGTGATGTGACTTCTGTTGGAATATTTCAAATTAAAAATGGTGTGCAGCAAGGCGCGGTCAATTCGCCGATCCTATTCAAAATTTATCAAGCGACTTGATAGGTTCACTTTCCCATACTATTGCGTACGCAGACGATTTGATAGCGTACAGAACAGGTCCAAAAATCGAGATCATTAACTCTCTCTTGCAGCGTGACTTCGATAAGATAAGACGATTTTGCGATGACTGGAAGTTGAAAATCAACTTTCAGAAATCGGAAACCATTCTCTTTAGGACGCCGTTATCTGGAGCCTCTAGGGATACCAGGAAAAATTGGCGTAAGTTCTCGATCATTGGACAACGCGGACAGCCTCTTGCCTGTCGATATGTAGTCAGATACCTTCGGATCTGGCTAGATCAGTTTCTGTATTTTGACAAAAATGTAGATGCTGCTCTAGCCAGAGCTAAAGGCGCTTTTGCCCTTGCAAAGAGACTGTTTTATAGCAGCCAACTCGATTAGAGGGTAAAGGTAATCTGCTACATGGCCCTTATCAGGCCCATGCTGGTATTCGGGTGCCCCGTGTGGTTCAATGTACGAGCAAGCTTAATGGAAAAGATTCGGGTGTTTGAGAGGGCTTGCCTTCGCTTGTACAGAACACCAGAGTCGGAGTACAAAAAATTTTGTCGTAATGAGGTCCTTTACAACAGGGCGAACCTAATACGAGTGGACAACTTCGTAATTAAACTGACTCGAAGGCACATTGCAAGAGCAATGACCTCGACGAATAACCTGATATCTGGGGCTTACTACCCCAATTACCTTTACCACGAGAGTGTGCGCTCTGACGGCTTCGTTCCACCGGAAGCATTCCTCTACCTAGAACAGATGGGGTTTATCCAGGATAGATCAGCGGTCCCGTTAATCTTCCATGTCGCGCGGAAAGCTGGGGACAGGCGACTCAACTACAACAGAGACGTCGCACACGGCAGTTTGGATCGTCTCAGGTTCAGTAGGGCGGTGGGGAATCGCGATAAGAGGGATGTCGTTCGGCAGCACCAGCATTTCTGGTGGTTGAATAATGGAGAAGATGTTTCGTCGTCGTAATGGGGCAGTTATACGTGTTGGCAATTCGAGTGCAATCAGATTGGTGCAAAATTCAAAGTTGCATCATCGAACGAAACACATTGATGTTAGGCTATTTTTCGTTCGCGGCCTATACCGAAAAGGACAAATTGATTTGGAGCACGTGGCAAGCAAGAATCAATTAGCGAATGTCTTCATGAAACCATTGGCGAAACTGATTTTCGAGTCAATCATCATTAGACTTGGCATGAATTAAGATTGAATTTAACTTTTATTGATTCGAGTAGTTTATTTGAGCTTGATGTTTATTATTCTGTTTTTAAATTTTGGAATTCATATGTATATTTTTCATGTTAAACTTTCATTATTTTGCGTAAATATGTTCAGAATGAGTGGGAGTATTGAAAGTATAAAGCATTCAGTAATATTTATTCAGTACGAACTTGAAATGCGCACCACTTATTCCAATTTGACAGTTCACATTTTTATACAAAATAACCTCTGTAAGAATGACACATCCTCATTCTCATTTCAGTACCCTTGGTAGCAACATTAAACGCAGTAAACTGTATAAATCGTCTTTGTCTTTCATTTATAAATTACAGAAATAAATACTTCTCACAAAGACTAGTAGTTAAAAATCAATAACACTTCATGTTAATAATACACTCACAGAAAATGTTAATTATTTTAGTAGCAATTCCTGATTGTAAATTCAGCTTTAATAATCATTATCTTTATCTAAAAAAATAGCCTTCCTGCCAGGGTCAATATGATTAAGTATCTTTTCTCGAAAAATAGCCATTTTAATATTAACTCCTTAATTAATGTCATAGGATCCATTATATTTTCCTTTCTGTTTAGGCGAAACGTCAAAATCATCGATTCAGCTGATCGCAATTCCCTACCATGCTGCACTTTGAACCAGTCTCAGAGTATTCCCAACAACATCAATTAAAAAAACATCCTATTCGAAACCGGTCTACTCTCAATTGCGGAAGCCAATCCCTACCTCACTGAAATCATTGTACATAAGGTAAATGCACCCCGGAACACTCCGATACACAATGTAGCCAATTATTCGCTCCAAGAAGACCAGGAAATATCCATCTTCACTTTGGTAATCACTCCTTTACTCCAATCTTTATCCAGGCAAAAAGAGGAACGTTGTATCCACCTTGGAACCTGCCTTAGGACACCAGTTACACTGACCTGCAAAAATATATCTAATCGGTCATAAACAGCGAAGTATATAAAGCTAAGTTTAGTTAAATTGCTGCGAAGTACAAAACGCTTAATTGGAATTTCGTCTTCCTCAAGCCCATATTCGGACGTACTCTAAATATCGTGATTCGTTCTTAAGCCGTACAACTCGCTTATGGAAACCCTGCTCTCTATTTCCTAGTCGTTATAACTTGCGAACAGTTAAGACCAATGTACATCAGTACCTTTATTTTCTTCCTCGCTAAGTTTCCTTCGCCCTGCGCTATGTGCAAACATTCTAAGGGTATGATAAACCCTTCAGCGCGCGAGTTATGGTATTGAGTCAAATTAAACAACGGGCTTTTCTGTATACTTAATCACCTTTTATTTTTACTATTCTTTGTTCTTAGGTTTCAGCTAGGTTAATACTTCGATCATGATCGCCAAAAATCAGCTGCTGATCGTCGATCGATGTAGGAAAAAGAATATCAAAAGGGCTTTCTTATAACGGTCAGTAGTTCATGTTATTGCTAAGTGGTGTACATACATAGTTTGCGGTTTTGCCTAAGTGTGAATATAATACATGTATGCATGATGTGTGTATAAGTTAGCTCTGAACAATCTTTTAGTTTTCAAGGGACGATTGTCCGATTTATTTAATTTCGGAATCACAACTGAACTTAGAAATGAAAATACAATTATTTATACCATCGAATTGAACGGGCAAATGTGCTGGCAAGATGGCTTGGTGGCTTGGTGGCTTGGTTACCTGCAGGTTGATTTCTCGGAATTCCATGTCATTGTCTGATGTGCAGATGTTTGAACTTGGTGTGCTCATATGTCATGGGAACGAATGCATGCGACAAATGCATGGCAAGTGCCAACCGTGGGAATAAGTTTAGAGCATGTTTCAATATTTTGGGTGTTAACACCTCCCTTACCAAATTCGAGTGTCCTCACTCGATACCATATACAGAATTGGTACTGGTACTTCTTTTGCTGGTTCGATGTTTTCTGGAACCTGGGGGCGATGCTCACCTGATTTTGATTGTTTTTTTTCGGGATGGTGACGTTTTCCTTTTTGGTAAGGACTTGCCTGATTATGACAATTGCAACCACTAATATAAGGAGGGTTGTTACGCTGTAGTTAGTAATAGCATATACTTGTCCCTTTTCTTCTAGCTCGGTTAGCTGAGCTGTGTTGTTGACGTTCAGCTCCTTTACCATCTCGAGGGTTAGAAGTTCTTCATATCTCTTGGCTGATAAGCTTGGCTGCAGGATTGCTGTTAATGGTTTTAAAGAGGGTGCCTCTATGGAGCTATAATTTTGTCCTTTTATGGATAGGGATGCATTATGATATTGTAGAATGAAAGTTCCGGTTAAGTTAACTGCGTTATTATCGATTAAAACAGATCCGCTGAATAGATTGAGAAATATGGTTCCAGGATGAATTTCCTCTATGGTTGGAATGTGCTGTTTGTTGGCCTCGTCGCAATTTGAATTCCTACTTTTTAGCAAATTTGAAATACGATCATCGTTTCTTAAGTTTATAATTTGATTACTTTTACAAATAGTTAAGTTATTGAAAGACGTACATTCTTCCTTAATACCATATAAGTCGTTGTTACAATACAATATTTCCTTAAAATTTAGTTTTACAATTTTATTATTATACTTGACTTGCTTGACAAGTAGCCTTTCACATAAAAAAATCCTGTTGTAGGTATGCGAATTATGTAGAGAAGTGTTCTTAAGTTTGAAGCTATTTTTATGCTCGCAAATTCGAGTGTTTCTACTAAATTTAGAAATGGATTGTTACTTTCGTTAAATTTTTCTTTTACAATTTTTAGTTCGGAATTTGAAAGAATAAATGAGTTTATAATTTTGTATTTTGCCTATAATAAGGCATACTCTATATTAACTATTTCTTCTTTGATTATATCCAACTTATACTTAATATTTAAAAGGAAATGGTTTTCTAAATTATTTTCAGTTGTAATGAGTTGTATAACCTCGTTTGTAAGGTTTGTAAGCTAATTTATTCTCTTTGTGTGCAGTTTGTTTATTATAGCTTGTTTATTATTATTCTCAAGCAAGTTATGAATGCATGATTTTACGATTTGGAAGTCGTCATGATCAGGGCTTCCAGCAACCCATAGCAACTTCCAAGCGCTTCCAATAAAATTTAAGGATCTCGCTTTTCTTGTCTTTGGCCTTAAGGTATTAAGTTGGTTTCGGATTTGGGAAATTTGGTAGGATAGGATAGATATTTGGGAGTTATTTTTATTTGGGTAATTTCCTATTTGGTTCTCTATATTTTCAATTGTTTTCTCGTAGGCGTTCAAAACTATAATATGTACTAACTTAAAGGTACCACTTTGGATTTTCGCTGTCCTGTCCAATGCTTAACGAAACGATTCTGGAATTTAAATAGTCCAGGATTCGGACTTCGGCAAAACTTGTGGCAAGAAGGAATCTGAAATGGGTAATTAATTCCTAATATTATTTTTATGGGTAATTTTTCCTGATTCTGTTAAAACGGTGGTTGATCTTTCTTCTCTAACTATCCCTTTCCTAAACCTTGCAGAAAGTTTTGAACCCAACGCTTATTAATTTTGACATACGAGTATATTTCTATGCCGGGGGAATAGGTTTTAATAGGTTGTTTTCTTTTGTTATGTTGTTGCCTATCTCTTATTTGTGTTTCTTTAAGTTGTTCGATATTCCTCTGCCAAGGCTTTTCATATTGTTGTGGGTCCTTGCTTACATTTCGCCCAAAAAATGTTTCTATGGGTCTTTTATTTGTTACGGAGTGTATGGAAAAATTATACTCATAGACTGCACGATCTAAGAGTTCTGTAAATGATAGTTAGGTTTTTTCGGCTTTCAAACATCTCATAATTTCTGAGAGGGTTGACTGAAAGCGCTCTATCTGTCCGTTAACCGAACTGCTATATGGAGGTGTTTTATAAATTTGTTGATCCCGTAACATAAAACAAATGGTGGCGGAGTTAAAAGATTTCTCGTTGTCAAATACGACTTATTTAGGAACACCGAACGCGAAAATTAATTGCCTTAATGGTTCTCGGATATCTTCGACGGCTTTGGATTTTATGGTTCTGATTTGAGCATATTTGGAAAATTTATCTATTGCTGTTAAGACTAAATTTTTGTCGGTCGAATAGATGTCTAAATGTACTATATGACCGGGATATTGTGGGATAGGGGTTTGTTGAATTTCCGGTTTGTTAGGATGCCGCTCGTATTTTTGTTCTTTGCATATTCGATATTGTTTTACTATGTCATAAATACGAGACTTCATCCTAGGAAAATAGAGTCTGTGAAGAAGTTGTATTTTATTTTCGTTAGTATTTCTGTGGGCGCGGTTGTGTTCCTTAATTATTTCGTTATCTTGGTCGAGTTGATTTCCGAGAGCTTTGACCTTGATTTGGATAAATCGTATTTTATATGAGGAAAAGTGATATGGAAAAATATCTTGTATTTTTCCCATTATAGTTTCGGTGGTGTGAATTCCGTTTATTACACTTGGGTTGAGAAAGCGTTTAAGTATTGAAATTAGTTCTCCATTGGAATAATCAGGCTGGACATAGGTATGTCTATGGTAAGTTGGAAAGGGTATTTTGAATGTGTACGTCGGTTCGTTTCCAATTAAAAGCATGAATTGATTTTTGAAAGCGTTAATTGGAGTTTCAGCTGTAAGAATGAGACCGTGTGCCGAGCTTTGGGCACTATGTTAAGAAACAGTCTTTGAGTTAACCTGAGAAATTTGGGGGGGACGTGAGAGTGCATCAGCGACTATATTCGCTTTGCCTGCTTTGCAGTGGAGTTCATGATCATACTCTTCGAGAATCGCTTTCCAGCGCTTCATCTTAGAGTTGTTGTTGTTATTGCTGAGCGCGTATGTCAGCGGTTGATGATCGGTGAAAATATTGACTTGAGCTGTGCCGTATAGATAATTCCTAAAGGTGTTTAAAGCCCAAATTATGGCCAACATCTCCTTTTCATTGGCTGCATAATTTTCTTCGGTAGTGCTTAATGATCTGGAGACGAACATTATAGGTTTATCCTTCTGAGAAAGTACGGCGCCGATTGCATAGTTGGAAGCATCGGTTGTGAGCTCAAATGGAATGTTAAAATCAGGGTAAGTGAGTAATAAGTCTCGAGAGACTAAGGAGTTTTTTTATTTTATTGGAAGCTTCAATAGCTTCGACAGATAGTGAAATTTGTAAGATCCAAATTGATTTTTTGAGACGTGCCCGTCACCACCTCTCAATAGAGAAGTACGAGGCGTAGCCAGTTTTGCATAGTCTTTTACAAAACGGCGATAGCATCTTGAAAGTCCAAGAAAAGAGCGTAATTGTTTGAGGGTTTTGGGCACAGGAAAGTTTGCTATAGCTTCTACCTTTTTAGGGCTTGTTGATATTCCTTTTGAAGATACAATGAAGCCAAGAAATACGACTTCTTGTTTAAAAAAGTTGCACTTTTCAAGCTGTATTTCCATATTGGCTTTATACAGGGTTTGAAATACAATTTCCACATGTTTTACATGGTCATTTTCGTTTGCGCTAAAAACGATGATATCGTCAATATAGACGCAACAGAATTTCCCTATGTAGGAGCGCCGGATGTCGTCCAGAGCGCGTTGGAAGATGGACGGCGCGTTTTTTAGACCAGAAGGTAGTCTGGTAAACTCATACTTTGCGTTATTTATTGAAAAGGCAGTTTTTTCCATATCCGATTCCTTAAGCGGAATCTGGTGAAAACCACTTTTCAAATCTAAAACAGTGAAATATTTACTCTTCCCCAGTTGGGAAAGTACCTCATTGATCTCGGGAATAGGATAGTGATCCAAGATCGTAACGCTGTTGAATTTACGGTAACCAATGACGAGTCTGTGCTGCTTATTGCCCATTGAATCTGCTTTTTTCGGTACAATCCACACTGGTGAATTATACGGTGATCGGAATGTCCTTATAATTTTTTCATCCAACATCTTTTTTACCAGACTTTCTACTTCATCTTTCACTGAAGCTGGATAGGGGTAGTATTTTGAATACACAGCTGAATCTGTACTTGTTCTGATCTCACCTACGACTGTCGTCGTGAATGTCAGTTTTTCATTCAGTTCAGAGAAAAGGGATGGGTATTTATTGACGAGAGAATCTATGGCTATCTTCTGCGAATGTGTCATATGCATGGTTTTGTTTTCTAAAAGGTTTGCTGATTCAGACTTCATTTGTTTAATTTTGATATTCACTTTGTTGAGGATTGTGATATAGTTTTCCTTAGCATGGATAATGGCGGATAGTTATTTTAGACTATTGTTCCCAAGTATACCGTGAAAAGATTTTAGGGTGGGTAATAGAAAGAATTTTAGCTTAATGTCGCTTAGACCAAATAGATTAAGAAAAGTATGGAGAGTGACTTTGATGTCACCTTCTATAGATTTTGCTAGGATATCTTGTTTGTTTGGTAGGGTTTAACTGCTAAATTGGGTTGAATGTAGTTTTTACTTGAACCGGTGTCAAGTAGAAATTTCAGAATTTCAAAACTCTTCGTTCTACATTCAAAGTAGGGTAACGAAGAGTCACTTAAACTAAAAAATGGATGTCGCTGTATTCCATAGACTGGTTTTGTTCACGCTGTTGGTCCTCCGCTTATTGGAGCATATAACTATTTAGAATTGGGTCATGTTGTGCTTCTTCAACGCATATCTGCTGGAAAAAAGCATACATGTCGTTCGGAGAAATATATCCGGTCGGGTCTGTTGTGGAGTCTGGTTGAGGATTGACAGAATCTAAATGATAATTCTGCTGATGGGTTGCGGACATGTCGTTTGGTAACATGTATCTGGCTTGGTCTGTCTCTAAGCTTGGTGGTGGATTAGCAGCATCTATATGATAGTTTCTCTGGAGTTTCGTAGGGACGTTAGCTTAAAGTGAAGGATTTGGGGCTCGCTTACCCGCGTATTTAAAGGGTGGAGGTCTGTTTTGGTAGTTGACTGCTGATGAGTTAACGGTCGAAGTTTCCATGGGCTCTAGTTTTGGCTATGGTTTGGGGGCAATTGGCCGAGGTGGAGCAGCTCGTTAGGGATAGTTTTGTGGTTGATGTTGGTAATATAAATTCTGGGGAGGGTGTTTAGCTTGGGGTAAGTAGGCTATCTGGGGTAGAACTGTTCTCTTTGGGTCGGAATTTGTTGAGGGTGAATGTTTCTTCTTGGCGGAGGTAGGGGTATTTGCCTGAAGATTGAAGCGACGTTCTGTCTGTTGCTTGCGTAACCTGTTCTAAATCTTTGGTTTTCCAATTTAAGACAAAGGTTTAGTGCTGTGGGTAAATCGGCAGGCTCACGAATGCCGAGGAGTCTTGGAAGATCTCCGTTTAGGCCTCGAATGAAGGTATCTATTGCCTTAGTTCTGTAGGTATGAGTAGGTAAGCAAAGGGACTCATGTGCTATCTCCATACAAGAGATTTTATCTAGGACATGTGACAGGTGTGTGTATACAGTTTGATAGAACTGTTGTACAGAATTTCTGCCTTGTATGAGAGAAGTAATTTGATACTCTAAAGTGCCAAGGTCTCTCTGGTCCGCGTAGTGCAAATTAAACATCTCTTCATTGCTTCCCAGTCAAGAGGAGTATTATAGGATTCCAAAATAGCGTCGGCGTTACCAGTTAATTTGTTTCTGATAACTGTAAGTATGCCGTAATATTTTGGTGATCCTTTTAAACGATCGTACACTTGGAGAACCCTATCCACACTCTTCCTCCAAGAGCTAAATTCACCTTGCTTCGCGTAAACATCTCACGATGTCGGGTATTTTGTTCAAATCAGCTAAATCACCGAATTCGAAGTTTATGAGTTGGTCTCCGCCAACATAGAAATCGGGTCTAGGATTTATCAGACATTTAACTACATTTGTGATTGTGTTGATGAGGTCGGCAGACGGAATTGTTTGGCGCGGTACGCTTTGGGGCTGTTGTTGGGGTTGAGGTTGCTGTGAGGACGGTGATTCGGTTACAGAAAGTATCGGGGGCCGGATAAGGTTCTTGGGATTTGCCATTTTCGAGAAAAGGTTGATTTTTGTTAATAAGAGAATAGCTTCGTAGAACAACGGTATAAATTTTGGTAGCGAAAGAGAAAAATTGATGCTTACGAACTAAATTACGAATATAAATTTGATTTTCTTAAGTTTGAAATTGTATGTTTTCTTATTATAAATGATTAGAAACTATGTTTCTGTTTTATATATTGAGATTTATGTAAAAAAAATGTATTTATTTGGTTTTAGACAATAATTTTATATTATATTTTCTCTAAATGATTAGAAACTATGTTTCTTTTCTCGTAAATACTATGTTTTATATTTTCTCTTTTTTTTATTCTCAAATAGTAACTATATTAACTATAATTACTATAATTTAAAGAATTATTTAGAATAACATACATAAAGATGCAATTCATGTCCGGAGCGGCTGGCAGCGTTTGCTGTCGAACAGGAGCCTGCAGTCTAGCAGTTACTGGGGGGCCTCGTTTCTTCGGACGTTTGAATTGGACCGCACTTCGCCTACGTGTTCTTGTGTAGCTATTTTTCCGGGTACGAAAATTCACAACAAATATCGCACTCATTTTTGGTGATATTTGACGATACCTTTTTTTATTTTTAATTGCGCACTCACTACTTATGGTGATATTTGACGATTTGTAATATTTTAATTTTGCTCGGTAATCACGAATTTCACTACTTATGGCGATACTTTTTGACGATTACCTAACTGATTTGCTCGGGCGACAGTTAGCTCTGAACACGCGGGGAAGATGAAAAAAAAACAATCTTTTAATTTTTAAGGGACGATTGTCCGATTTATTTAATTTCGCAATCACAACTGAACTTAGAAATGAAAATACAATTATTTATACCTTCGAATTGAACGGGCAAATGTGCTGACAAGGTGGCTTGGTGGCTTGGTGCCTTGGTGGCTTAGTGGCTTGGTGGCTTGGTGGCTTGGTGGCTTGGTGGCTTAGTGGCTTGGTGGCTTGGTGGCTTGGTGGCTTGGTGGCTTGGTGGCTTGGTGGCTTGGTGGCTTGGTGGCTTGGTGGCTTGGTGGCTTGGTGGCTTGGTGGCTTGGTGGCTTGGTGGCTTGGTGGCTTGGTGGCTTGGTGGCTTGGTGGCTTGGTGGCTTGGTGGCTTGGTGGCTTGGTGGCTTGGTGGCTTGGTGGCTTGGTGGCTTGGTGGCTTGGCGGCTTGGTGGCTTGGTGGCTTGGTGGCTTGGTGGCTTGGCGGCTTGGCGGCTTGGTGGCTTGGTGGCTTGGTGGCTTGGTGGCTTGGTGGCTTGGTGGCTTGGTGGCTTGGTTACTTGCAAGTCGATTTCTCGGAGTTCGACGTTATTGTCTGATGTGCAGATGCTTGAACTTGGTGTGCTCATATGCCATGGGAACGAATGCATGCGACAAATGCATGGCATGTGTCAATCGTGGGAATAAGTTTGGAGCATGTTTCAATATTTTAGTTGTTAACATATATAAATAGAATGTTAACATGGAAATGGTTTGCTTATATGCGCTAGGTATGTATGTTTACAATATTTGATATCTTGTAAGTTATATATGATGTAAGTTAAGTTAGGTGATAGACATTGTAGTAATAACTTATAACACAATAAACTGTGTATTGGATATACAATGTTGTTTATACATAACTCGAATTAATTATCAAAAAAAAAGCAAAAAACAAAAAATTTTAAGAGGCCTCTTACCAGACGTTTCCTCCGTTTTTTCCGCCGAAACATTCCAAATTTTGAAAACTGTCTTGCTGGATAAGAAGACTATTATCTTCACAGATAGCCTCTCAACAGTCCCAGCCTAAGAAAATATTAACAAAAGAACTGATGTCTTTAAAACAATTAGGAACAAATTGATAACGCACCAGAAGAGGCTAAAACTTGTTTGGTTACCAGGACACGTCGGCTGCAAAATAAGCACTGAGTGACCTTAAAATAAAGCTCTACCGAAATTTTAAAAGTAAAAGGCAAAATAACTGGAAAGGTTACATTCACCACTACTTAATAATTAACCCTCAAGCCGAAAGACACTCTATTTAGTGAATATACGATTGAAAATGATAAGGAAACCCAATTATAACCCACAGCCATATCCTCACAAAAAATCAGCTCCGTTATGTACTTTTTTCCAGAAAAACGCTCATCTAACGATCACCTAACTTCTGAAGCGACAAAATAAACTCAACTGTTATACAACTATTGACCAAAAACCACTTATCTGATCTTTTAGGAGCTCCCTCTGAACAAAATAAAAAAAAATGTATTTAAAATTCTAACTACTCTTAAAATTGAAAAGAACTTAAACAAATTTATTCACTTCATATATACTGATTTTTATATACAAATAATCGAAAGCCCTGGTAGCAAGCGCTATAGTATTAATATTAATATTGTAATTTACTTATAATAACCCCGTCAGAGATAAACCTTTCACGGTGAGGAGGATTAGGCGTTTCTTTCAGCGAAACTGAAAGCTGTATTGACCCAGGGCCATACGTGTTAAATACGTCCCAGTAGAGAAATGAAGTGTAATTAACTATCCCAAGACATAAATAAACATGGAGAGAAATAACGTGCTGTACACGGAATCCAAGACATCAAATTACAAGCAGCAAATCAGATGTCCGTACGTAAGGAAATAACAAAAGATCGAATTGAGGTCCAATCCAATGAGGAACAGCTAGAAATCAACAACAACAAGGTAGAAGAAGCCTCAGAGGGCCGGGATGAAGACATCCATTTATTCACATCTCATCAAACTGATAGCCAACAGATAATACTAGCGTGAATACTGCAGATGTAATAACCACTCAATCACGGGCACAACTAATAACCGCACTCGACGAACACTTTCGCACAGCCTTGTCACAAAATCAAAATAGTAACCGTACTCGCATAGATGGCATTCCAAGGATATACAACAACAAAAGAGTAAACGGGCTTAGGAATATTGTTAACAGCAACATCTTGCCCAGCTATTTAACTTCTCCCACAACAATAGAAGATTTGCACTGCATAATATACTCAGTCGGTGTAGCAGTAGTAAGAACTATGGGCAAAAATACAATAGCATGTATGGGAACTCGGGCATCAAAATCAACGCCAAGTATGACAACCTGGGAAAGGCGCCTAACCACCAGAATAAACAAGATCAGGCAGGACATAGGAAGACTCACAGCTTACTTAAGTGGAATAAGACCCTGGGAAATCCGGAAGCTCCTGAAAGCTATCATACATCCTCTTCAAATACAGGAGCTAACAGGAAGTGCATTAACAGAAATAAAAGACAAGAAAAACCAGCAAGTTGCCACATAAGCTAAACGTTGCGATAGGTTCAAGAAAAGCAGAACCAAGAAATAGGAAAACTCCCTTTCCCAAGGGAACCCGAAACATTTCTTAAGTAAATTAGACAGCTCTGGAGAAAACCAATCTAATGTAAGAGGTTATACATTTTTGGAGTCGAGTATGGAGCAAGCCCAAAAACATTAACCTTGTTACTGTATGGCTGGTTAACGGATTCAAAAATAACATAAGTTATAGAGAAATGCAGAATACTGATATCTCTCCTGAATAAGTGGCGAAAGCAATACGACAAAGCAGCAATTGAAAGATAAAATCCAAAATCTATGGCTAAAAAGTTTACAACAACTCATTTCCTGCTTGCAAATTTCTTCAGCAAACTTTTGAGTGGTCCACATTGCAAAAGGAAACAACCTCTTAGACCCAGAAAACTACCGACCAATAATATGTCTATCGGAGACACACAGACTTATAACGAAAATCATTTGTAATCGCGTTTATGACCATTGTGTCAAATGCAACATCGTAATGCAGGATCAGAAGAGATGCTTAGGCTTAGGAAAGTTTCACGATATTTCAATGTGCGTCCGAAAGTGGGCTTGAGGGTAATCTGATGAGCATTTATAGCGAGACGGGTATTACGGTTAAAGTTTTTAAACTAAAAACAGAACCTAGCGAAGTTTTAATCAATCAGGTATTCTATGTGAATGACTTAAAACTTTGTATCAGCTGTAAAGAAAAAATCCACCGTATAGTATGATACAAGTAGTCAAAAAATTTAGTAATAACATAGGAATGGAATTTGGAATGGAAAAATGTAAAATGATCCATATTTTGAAGGGAAAGGTACAAATTATTAACGAAGGGTACCGGGCAGATGATGACAACTCTATTACGAAATTGGGGCAAGACGAAAGCTACAAATACCTTGGCTTCTTACAACTTAGAAGAATTCAGGAATCAGAACTGAACAAAATACTACGAATCAAGTTTTAAAGGAGATTAGTCAAAGTTCTGAAAATTCATTAAATGCTGGAAATAAACGAAAAGCCATTAACAACTGTTCTATTCCAGTATTAACATATTCCTTCGGTGTTGTCAATTGGTCAAATGCGAGCCTTGATGGGTTATCAATTTTATTTAGAACCACCCTTACTAAATACTTGTGTCGCCACACAAGAAGTTCAGTCGAAAGAGCCACCTTATCTTATGAAGACGGAGGAAGAGAGCTCCTAGATACTCGTATACCGAATCTGCACTTTTTTTAAATAAACAATCCGAGAAAATATTTCATAGGTCAAATGGAAACTTCATACTCAAAGCGGACAGTGTGTATAGAGGAGAAAAATTATATAACACGCAACTGAAAATCAAGTGAGATTGAAAAACCACCCAACGGTCTCACTTGCGGTAAGCGCATAGATATATATGAAGCAAAACCTTACACGGAGTACATCAGTTCCAATTACAACAACGCTTTACCGATATAGCCAGCTCAAATTTATGGCTTCAGCGTAGGTCCCTCTTTGCGAAAACAGAAGGCTTTATGATTGCTATCCAATATAAAGTTGTAGCAACAAAAAACTAGCGAAAGTTTGCATTACGAGAAAATTTACAAAATGACTCATGCCGTCGCTGCCAAAGCAACGCAGAAACCATTGAACACATCATAGGTGGATGTACGACCTTGGCATCCAGCGAATTCACGGCAAGACATAACCAGGTAACGAAGATCATACACCAAGGTCTGGCGATACAAAATAATCTCGTAATGCAGAAACTCCCATACTAAAAATACGAACTGCCACCAGTGCTAGAAAACAATAGCCATAGGATCTACTGGGATAGGTCAATAATTACTGACCGTACAATGCGAGCTAACAAAAAAGACATTCTGTTATTCGATAAAGTTGGTAAAAAAATTATATTGTTTGATATAGCTGTTCGCCTTAACAACATACAATCGATGTATAGTACAAAAATCAACAAATATACAGACCTGGAAGGAAATGTATCATGTGGAAGGAGAGGATATTGCGCCAATAATCATATCCGCCATTGGCGCTTGAAGGCGCTAGAGATCATGCAAAGAGATCTGTTACCTTAAATACACGCAACATAGTGCGATGTTTCCTGCAACAAACCAACTCTAACTAAATGGATAGAGCAGGACCTACACCCCAACAGAGCCTAATACCCTTGGTAACCACTTCAGATAGGTGCTTTCCAGCCTTATTACTGAGAATAAGTTTGCTAAAATCAATAATAATTGAGGGCGTGTCCGTGACTTGTGGATTAAAACACAGATTTTTTGATAAAAAAATAATTTTATTTTTCAACGTAGTCTCCTTTGAGCTCTATACACTTTGTCCAACGCTTCTCCAATTTTTTTATCCCTTCCAAAAAAAATGATTTGTCGAGGTCCTCAAAATAGGCCTTTGTTTGCGAGATGACTTCATCATTGGAGTCAAATCTTTTTCCACCAAGCCATTTCTTCAGGTTTGGGAACAAGAAGTAGTCGCTCGGAGCCAAATCTGGAGAATAGGGTGGATGAGGGAGCAATTCATAGCCCAATTCATGGATTTTTGTCATGGCAACTGCACATGTGTGCACCCTTGCATTGTCTTGGTGGAAAAGAACTTTTTTCTTGGCCAAATGAGGTGGTTTTTTTTTCACATCGTCATTGAATCGGTCCAATAAGTTGGCATAATATTCCCCATTGATTGTTCTTCCCTTTTGAAGGTAGTCAATGTGGATTATCCTGCGTGCATCCCAAAAAACAGTCGCCATAACTTTATTGGCTGACAAACCCACCTTGGCCTTCTTTGGCGCCGATTCACCCTTAGAAACCCACTGTTTTGACTGTTGTTTGTTCTCTGGTGTGTTGTGATGGATCCATGTTTCGTCCACGGTTACAAAACGGCGCAAAAACTCCTCCATATTTCGATTAAACAACGCCAAACCTTCCTGTAAAGTTGTTACACGATTGCGTTTGTGGTCGACTGTGAGCAAACGCGGCACCCATCTTGCGGAAAGCTTTCTCATGCCCAAGTGATCATTCAAAATTGAAACCACTGAGCCATGCGAGATCCCTACGGCTTCCACAATCTCTCGCACTTTCAATCTTCGGTCGGCCAACACCATATCGTGAATTTTTTCGATTGTTTCGGGTGTAGAGACCTCAACTGGGCGTCCAGGACGTTCGGCATCTTCAGTGCTTGTACGGCCACAACGAAATTCAGTAAACCACTTTTTTACCATTGAAATCGATGGTGCAGAGTCCCCATAGTATTTATCAAGCTTAGCCTTGGTCTCGGTAATGGTTTTTTTTCGCAAGAAATAATGCTTAATAAGCACACGAAATTCACTTTTTTCCATTTTCTCCTCAAATTAGTGAGTAGTCTGATAAAAATAGCTGTCAAACACAAACTAACTGACGCAGCAAGTTTAAATTTTGACAGGAGTCAACTGACAGATGCCTGTTGACAGGAGCAGTGTTGCTGTTTCAGTAAAGAGGTCAGAAATTCAAAATTCACGGACTTATTGACCCGCCCTCGTCATATTGATAATTAAAAAAAAAAACATCGTTATGCTTTTGGAACGAGTGGTCAATTTGAGCATAACGTCTTGGGAAGTTAACTGAACCAACATATGAAAATAACCTATTAAATTCACAGAAATAGTTAGCGAAGCCTGCAAGATTAATATTAATTAGCTCAATACTCTACTCTAAATTTTCATGTTGTTTTTAAGTAATTCAAAAAGATCAAGTATTCCCAAGCTCGGTAGCTCGGTACTGTTTGTCCGATCCTAAAGAAACCAGCTCTCCCGAACTGCGCCAACAACGGGAGAAAAGTTTTTTCTACCTGCAAGCCTAGCCATCCCCTATCAGTTTGGTTTTAGACTAGAATGGTCCGCATTGTTAAAATTTTTACATAACAGTAGATCTTGGAAAAAGCCTAGGAGTTTCAAAGCAGTATATGACAGCATCTACTTATAGAGACGAATTATACAGAGCCATGTCTAGTTTTGGTTTGCCTGTCACACTCGTTATTCAGGATGACGATGGAGGATGCAAGCTGCGCCGTCAAGCTCGGTAATAACAAAACCGATGCATTCAATGTCAACAAAGGGCTTAGACAAAGTCCATAATTATCTCAAAGTTATAGCTGTCGAAGGTGACGTTTTGTCCGAGGTAAGGTTTTGGGTGTCCTCTCGGGTTGACAGAATATTCGAGTACCTGGTCTTGCACTAATTGATCCCTTCGCCGCTTCCATCACAAAGCGAAAGTGCCACTGACATCACGTTGCGTGACATCGGCCTAGGGAAGTAATTGGGCGGACTTTGGAGAGATTATGCCTCTTGTGTTTACATTAGACTTTCAAGAATGATGTTAAATAAATCGCAAGACAGCGCACCGCCTTGTTTGAATCCTCTTTTGGCATCAGAAGTCTCGGTAATTTTGCCTTAGTGAAGATAGCCTTGTATGTCATGTACCTTGTACCTACTAGTGTTTCTGAGATTTGAAATAGCTAGCTTAGCACTCGTTGGGGCTAGCTAGCTAATTGTGTTAAAATCGCGTTGTGTGACAGTTGGAAAATTCTCTCAAACGGGAATATTCATATAAAATAAGTATAAATAATATTGCTTACTAAGTATTAATTGGGAATAAAAAATACAATATAATGCTTATTTCGAGTATGTTAGAACTCCGGATGGTCCTAAAGTGAATATCATAATTAAACGAAAATGCTTTGTGCATTATTATCGACAGCCCAGAACATTTAGTATAATTAACTAGGGATCGAATTTCTACTATGTGAAACATATTGCAATTTGCCACTGTTTCTACTGTCATCGTGTTGACTAGCATGGGTTCAAAGCAAACTTTATTTGGTTGGACAGGGGTTTCGCATAGTTAGCATTCTTGTCCTGTGTAATTTACTTTAATTGTTGTTGTTGTTAATTCTAATATTGTTGGCGTATCGTTTGTATTTGACGAAATAAGATCGCTGGAGAATTGTTGTACTAATTTTAGCTTAGAACATGACTGAATTTTATGAGGCTTGCTGACCAAGGTTGGCCATATAGAACTCATACAAACGACCGCGAATAGACTTAGCATGTACATTCTATACTTACATTCTTCTATTCGTGAACAAAATTCGTTGAATGCAAAAATTCAACAAACTTCTTCAATAGGTAGGCTGAATATTTTGTGTGTTTGCGGGATTAGAATCTGTTTCAAGGGCTCCCTGAGGGTTATAAGGTAGGTCAATGTTATTGATTTCCGAATCCAGAGGATTATGATTGATAACATCAAGAAAAGTTATCTATGTCGCACGGAATACTGGTGGAGGTTATGTTTACTAAATTTGTTTGGGATCTCTGCTAGAATTTTTTTGGTTTTTGGTTTGCTGCCTCAGATGTTCGAGTTGTTAACGAGACGACGATTTGTTAACTAGAGTCATGGTTAGTTGATACTGCAATGTCTGCCAGGGTGCCCAGTTTGCTATAAGATGTTTTTGTCTTTCTTCTGTAGGTCTGATGTTAGATTTTTAGAAGTCCTGCTCCCTCCAGAAAAGTTGATGAAATATCGTTGCCACATACAAAATTGATTGCTGTCTTGTTTGTGGTTGCATAAATCCATTGGAATGTCCAAGTCGGACCCGAATTATTTTTTTTTGTGACTTACGTTTTGCTGATAATGTTCGTTGATAATGATAATCCATAGGTCGCTGGTTCATCCGGCTCGAAGGATCAAATGTTCGGCGCTGGTTATTTTGTTTAACCGTGTTGTACTTAAATGAATTACGAGTCGTACAGTATCAACTGTTTTCTTATATTAAAAAATGTACAGTCTTAAAAACTGTGTACAAAACTGTGTAGATAAAATAACTGTAAAAAATAAACCAACTGTTTGCTTCAACGTTATAAAATTGATGATTTTTTACACGGCGCGGGAATCCCGATTAATGCGCAACCACCGAAAGTCTTTAAGTCTTTAAAGGGAACAAGACAAGGGGCAAGACACCGACCGCGAGGGAATCTATGTATGTACTTTGTTTTATATATGTATACCTATATATATATTTTGTGCACTTGCACTTGCACTTTTTTATTAATTTTTTCTCTTTTAAATGTTTAATGCACTTTGCAATTGTCCTTGCACTTTGCGTTTCTAATTTTTTTATCAAATTTAAATGTGTAATGTTTTGTGTAGTCTATTAATTGTCTTTTATATATATATATATATCTTGCACTTTGCACTTTTTTTGTCTCTTTTAAATGTTTTGTCTATTAATTATTTATCCGGTTCGAAAAGGATCAAATGTTGGGGTGTGTAGGGCTTAATTTACTTTACTAATTTGTGTGGGGTA
Source organism: Volucella zonaria (assembly GCA_963966105.1). Taxonomy (NCBI): domain Eukaryota; kingdom Metazoa; phylum Arthropoda; class Insecta; order Diptera; family Syrphidae; genus Volucella; species Volucella zonaria. Next base: position 40,199,136 of record OZ014533.1, on the reverse strand, counting down.
AAAAGGGGGGTAGGAAAAATGCGGTTTTAAAAAACACGTCTTTTCGTCTTCAAGTGTTACAACAAAGAGCGTTTATTCATCTTCCGGAAATTACTTCCATATTTAATTATTACACTAAGTGTCATACGTTACGTTTATTATTATATTGATTGAATTGTGTGAAGTGTTGTGCGTTCCGCATCGCGATTTCTACGCATTTTACCGGTGACATTTGTTTTTGGCTGCCTTTTGCAGGACCCTTATGGCTAGGTATGGAGCGCTTGCGGTGCCAAAAGTTACCGTCTTCCTAAAGCGTAAAGGTTTTTAATTGGCCACTGGAATCCCTCCAAAAGATCGCTTGGTAATAACTGTCCGCTTTTTTAACAAAGATTTGACGGTACATTTTTTCGATATCGACCGTGAAGGTGTGTTGATATCTTCTCCATCCTAAAATGATATCTACTATGTTTCTTTGTAATATGGGACCTACCAGTAAATGCTCATTCAGCATGTTCCATCAGGCGTTTTGAATGCCGCGTCGAATACGACTCGCAGTTTAGTTTTGGAGCTGGCTGCCTTAAAAACAGCATGATATGGTAAAAAATAGTGGTGTGGTGTGGTGAGGGTAAGCTCCCTCTCAACATTTACCTCTTCCATATGGTCGAGTGTTAAGTACTACCTAATACACTCGGTGTAGCTTTCTTCCAGTTCTGCATCTCTCTGGAAACGTCTTTCAAGATATGAAAATCGTCGTAAAGCTCCTTTCTTACTTGACCCCAAAGCTGGATGTTTCCCTATCTTGAAAGGTAATGCCACTTCATAGCGGCCGTCAGCTCGTCTGGTGGTGTTTGCTAGAAAGTGCCTTTCGCACTCGATGTCCTCCTTTGAGGCTTGAGCGGGAAACGGAACGATCCAGAGGGATGGTCTCCTTGCGTGGGATGAAAGGAGTCTGCATTTGTGTCTCTTTGTATTGTTTGTTATGTTGTTGAAACTGTGGTATTGTTTCTGTGTTGTTTGAAAAAGTGAAGTGCAGTAAAAAGTGGTGCTGTTGATGACAGAAGTAATAATTTTTATTACTTGGACAGTTTCGGGTAGTATGGCTGTAAGGCAGACAGTTTTCGTAGACTTTTGTTTGCCGAACAGTTTGTTGCCTCCTCGTCACGTCCATCCCCAGAAATCGCTTACCTTTTCTTAACGAGTGTTGCCCGTTGTTGCATACCTTACATTAGAATTGATTAAAATTTGTTACAGTGTGGTATGTCTTAGCCCCTTTTTGTGCTACAGCTTCTAGTGTCCGGAAGCGTGTCTCTCAAAACTCGGTGAAGTCTTTCAACCTAGGAAGATCCTTGCTGTTACCCAGTTTTTCTTCTCATAGTTGTTGCGTTGAGGCAGCTTTTGTACCATCACATAAATGATGATGGCGTCCCACGAATCCACTGCTATCTCAAGATTTTTGAGCACGAAGATACTCTCCAAAGAAGTGTCCATGAGTGATTTAAGACCTTTCGCTGTTTCCTTCGTTTGTATCACTTGATTGAAGAAGAGTTGCAGCTGTGAACACTAGAACACGTTTGTGGTCGTACCTTGCCTTCAAAAGTTCCCATACTTTCTCAGAATTCCCTGCGTCTAGTGCCAAATGTTGCAGAAGTCTCGCCGCTTCACCTGTGAGACTTGACTTTAGGTAGTGGAGCTTCTGGATGCCTCCTAGAGACGTGTTGCAATGAATGAGCGATGCAAAAATATCATGAAACGAGCGCCACTTCGTGTAACACCCAGAGAACTCAGGAATATTAATTTTAGGGAGACGTATATCTTTGCTATGAGGAATATTTGTAGCCAACGTTGAGTCTGAAAGACTCAAAGTTTGCGCCCCAGAATACCTATCCAACCCATCAAGCAATTCACACCTGAACTCAAGGTAAGTTTCCCGAGTTTGTTCCATAATTGAAATTAATTCCGGCTTTTTCTTTTCTTGCAGTTTTTCAACGCTCCTGGTTGCTTCGTAGTGCCGTTGTGCTGCTGCGAGATTCTTTTCCAACAACGAAAGCCTTGTAGCGAGATAATTTTTAGTACGACGGGATTCACCGTTTTCTTAAAGTTGGCGAAGTCTCTCTTGACTTGCACCAAAACATCAGTAAGGAGCTCAGCAGACATTTCAAATATTTTATATATTTTTTTTTATGTGAGTTATGAACAATTACAATATTTAAAAAAAGAGTTGGTACTCACTTTGTGTTCTTCTTTTCAGGGTTTTGTTGAAAGGTGATCTGCTTGCCGTCGATACTGTTTGTGTTGTTGGTACCGCTTGCTGTTGTTGCAGATGCTTCTGATGCTGATGCTGCTCATGTCGATGGTGTTGTTGCAATTAATGCTGTTTGAGGTGTTTCCTTTGTTTTGCACTGGACACTCAATGTGTTGATTGAATTATTTAATTTGGTCCTTTTCGAACCGGATAAATAATTAAGAGACAAAACATTTAAAAGAGATAAAAAAGTGCAAAGTGCAAAATATATACATATATACAATATATATATATATATATATAAGACAATTAATAGACCACACAAAACATTACACATTTAAATTTGATTAAAAAATTAGAAGTACAAAGTGCAAGGACAATTGCAAAGTGCATTAAACATTTAAAAGAGAAAAAATTAATAAAAAAGTGCAAGTGCAAGTGCACAAAATATATATATAGATATACATATATAAAACAAAAGTACATACATAGATTCCCTCGCGGTCGGTGTCTTGCCTCTTGTCTTGTTCCCTTTAAAGACTTAAAGACTTTCGGTGGTTGTGCATTAATCGGTATTCCCGCGCCGTGTAAAAATTCATCAATTTATTAACTTTAACCTCAACTGTTACCAGCTGGGCAAAGCTGAGCAAAGGTCGTAATTTGCTGAAATAAAATATTAATTCATTAATATAATTTAATATCAAAAACTGTATTTAGTAAATATTATAGTTGATACATATGTACACACATATTGGGTTAATTAAATTTACAAAGAAAACCTTTAAAAATGTCGAAATTATCATCGGGAGCAGATCAAAAAGGTGTTCTGGAACAGATTCTTGTAACCACGCTAACTTCAAAAAGACTGGAGCATCACGTCGTACAGCCAGCTATCTTTCAAGTCGTCTTCTTATTCTAGAAGTGAACTTCAAGAACGCACTCGGTCTTCAAGCTAAGATTCGACGAGGAGAAATTTTTGATCTGCTTCAAGAAACATATTTCACTTACCGAGGTGAATTGGTCGATGCTATCGACAATGCCAAGTCAGCGTCTAAGGAGAGAACTGTGGAAAGTGAATTCATAGGTGTTTCTTGTAATGAGCTTTCATTACCCCAAATTAAAATTCCGCATTTCGAGGGCTCGTAGACAAAATGGCGGGCTTTTCATGATGTCTTTTTGTCTTTAGTCCACTCAAATGAGAAGCTGGGTGAAATTCAAAAGCTTCACTATTTGAAATCTTCTCTTGACGGTGAAGCTGCTCGTTTGTTGCAGCTCTTAGGGTTGTATTATGGCAATTATGACAAAGCATGGGAACTGCTTGTCGCCAGATACGACCATAAGCGAGTGTTGGTAAACGCTCACTTCTAACTTTTCTTTGACCAGCAGAAGTTGGCTGCTATTACTGCAAGCAGGCACACCATTCTCTGCTACATGTTAATAGTTTCAGCTCCAAGCCTACAAGGGGTTTATACAAATACAACTATAGGTACACAAACTTTTCATACAAAAATAAATACCAACCAACCTAAAGTAGTCTCTCCTGAAGTACATCAGCCAAGTGTTCTTCTGGCAACAGCAGTTGTTCGAAGTAGTTATTTTAATCTGAGGGCATTAGTCGATCCTGGATCTGAAGCAACTTTCATTACTGAGTCAGCTGTACAATTGCTAGGGCTTCATCAACAGCGAACACTCATTAAGGTATCTGGATTGGAAAAACCTAGCAGTGGTTCATGTCAGCGGTATGTAGGTCTTACCTTTGGGTAGCTGGTAACACCTTCCGAGACAAATACCCCAGCCTATGTGTTCCAGTCCCTGACTGGTCTTCTGCCATCCAAACATTTAGCTCTGCAAAATTGGTAACACATCCAGGGTTTAGGGTTAGCTGATCCAAAATTCGACAAGCCTTCGACTGTTGATATCCTCCTGGGAACCGACGTTTACTCTGACTTTATTTTAGGATCCATTATACGCGGTGATAATGAAAGATCGCCAATTGCACAGGAATCAGAGTTAGGCTGGCTTCTCCTTGGGAAGGCAGCTTCACAAAATAAAGAACCTGTCCATAGCTTTTTTCAGGTTCTTGATAACGACACTCAGTTGCGAATGTCCTGGGAACTGGAGAATACTAAGGAAACTGCGGAAGACAAAACATGTAAAAAGCATAATAACACAAAAAGAAGATTAGCTGATGATCAACATCAGGAATCGCAACCATTTAAAAATGGATGTAAGCCTGGGTTTGGTGCCTCGAAGTTAGGTGCCTTACGTAGATTTCATCAACTGGAAGAAAGATTCCAGCAAACCCCACACAGCACAAGGAGCATTCCAAGTGTTAAAAGGAATGCAAAGAGCTTCGTCAGATGGCCGTAGTTGACGCGGTATTCTTTGCACGACACCATTTCTACAGTACTCACCATGCGGTATTCAATGAGTCAACCAGAATTATGAAACTTCGTCGCAATTCTACGTACTACAACTGTTTTGTACGAAACTGCCGGCCACAAGCTAGAAAAAGAGACAGAGGTCCACTAAAGGTAGATGCAATCAGCAAAAGACTCGTCGCAATTCCTCAAGTAGACCCTGCCTTGGAAAGGGTAAGTTACCTTTTGCGATGGAAGCGAATTCAATCGATGAAAAACAACTTTTGTCGATAGTGGAGCAAAGAATACCTGTCCAAGATGAAACAGCGCCCGAAGTGGACAAGACGGAAGATGGAACCAAGACGGAAGGCGGAACCAAAACGCAGAGACTTAGTTCTCATTAAATATGAGAGACTAACAACATTGCAATGCCGACTCGAACGGATTTCGACACACATACCGGGAAATAAGGACTTTTCCGAGAGCTTACGGTGCAAACCAAACCGCAGAACTCAAAGGGTCACGCGGAAGGGAAGGCATTTAAACGACACAACACAACATTGAACGACACATCACAAAATTTATAAAACATACACTTTAAATAAATTCACATAACATTAAAAGCATTTATTTTCTTTTACCAATAATTTATTATCTTAATTCAATGTAAATAATTACAATTTAGCTCATCCTAGATTTTCTACACAGCACAACACACATTAAAAAATACCGACGGGAATTGAAGAATCGAGACCCCGACATTTGAAGGTTTGGTATCCTCCCAGGTTATCCACTCAATTACACAAAATCATGCATACAGGACAACGTCGCAAAGTTTCGAAATTCCAAAATGCCGACGGAAAATTGATAATCAAAATCCCAACGGCATTCGAACTTTTCGTGACACGATCAACGTTGTCCACTGAAAACACAACACAACACAACGCACACTTTAACCTATCGACAAGTGTCAATTTAAAAAAAAAATATATATATATTCTAAGGTTTAGATTTTACAACACTAAAATATAACAATAATAATAAATACCAAACAAATTTATAATATAATCTTATCATAAATTACATAAACAAAACCAATATGTGAATAAAAATATAAATTACATAAAAAAAATAAATCAAAATGTAAACAAAAAAAATAAATACGTAAAAAACTTACTCCAGATGAATTGCAACAGCAATTCAATAGGAAGGCGGATTCTTGGTGTTGCAAACACTATGCACACTTTGACAGCTAATTCGGCCATCATTACAACAACAAAACGTTCGCGAAAATTTCGTCGCACATCGACGCACTGCACAACCAAAAAATGCGTACGCGAAGAACAGTTACCGCACAAATAACACCACAAATTGTATGAAATTTGTTGGGAAAATAAATTAATGAACTTTTTTTTGCATTTCCCATTTCTTTTCATTTCGTTTTCTTTTATTTTTTTCGCACTTGCACATGAAGATCATTTCCGCGAAACCAAAAACAAATGATGTATATAAACGTATACACATGCACGTATATACGATTGTGTATTCGCGCCGGTTTACACAATTCAATCGAACTCGAATTTCGCGGAGGAAGGGGAGCAGACAAAAAAGATAAAATAAATAATTAAATAAAAAACACTTACCTTTTCACAATACTTAAAAACTAAAAAAAATGGGGTGAAAACCAACGAAAACAAAAAAAAAAAACACCGAACAACACTCGCGACACAAATTGACCTAGTTTTGGTCAATGATCAAAACATAGGCATAGGCTTATTACGCATATATCTTCTCCCTTTATTGCTCGTTTGTTATATCGTCATTCTTGTCACCTACATGTAATATTTCAAATTATTAACTTACACGATTTTGTTTCATTGACATGTAGATAGTCAACACACTCGCACTCACACAACACACAACTCTTATGTCAGAAGAAGTACGACATACTCCAACTGCAATTGAGTACACTTGCGGACGAAAGTCGTCCACCGGGCGGGAGCTTGTTCGGAAGTACAACATACTTAAATAATTGCAATTTTTATCTATGGCTTGTTGAAACCATAAATTAATTACTTTGCTTGAAGTTACAATCTTTATTTAAAATTAAGATAAACTATGTAAATTGAACTTAATCTACATAAAATGTAAACAAGTAAACGTAACGTAAAGTTCAGATTTTGCCTTGTATGACAGTTAATGTAATAATCAAATATGGAAGTAATTTCCGGATGACGAATAAAGACTCTCTTTGCTGTGACCTTCAACAAGAAAAGACGTGTTTTATTTCAACCGCACTTTTCTACCCTCTCTTTTTTACCCTACACGTATTAATTTAAAGAATAACCCTACACACCCCAACATTTGGTATTCGTGCGTCTTCGTTTGTTAGTAATTCCTCTTCCTGTTTAGCGTTTTCTTCACCGAGTAGAAGAGGCACCGTTGCCGTTTTAACATGTGCCATGCGGATTTGACCGTCGTATCCAGTGTGAGTTTTCAATTGCCACCTCATTGGTGGTGTGTTATCTGCCTTGATTATAACTATAGCCACAGGTTGCACGTTCTGTCTGTGTTGTCTCCATTTGAACCGCTCGCGCTGTTGTAATTCATTTAAATATTCTCCCAACCATCTCCTGCAGAACTCGTTTTTCAGGTGTGTGACCAATTTCCATTATGTGGCAGGTTAACACTTGTTGTCTCAGAACTTGAATCAATCGATACCGTTAATGCTTCACTGATTAAAAAGCGACCGGGGGTTAAAGCTGGTATATCGTTTGGATAACAAGATAAACGTTTTAGAGGCGGAGAATTAAGTATTGCTTCAATTTCAATCATGAGGATCTCGAGTTCCTCATATGGTATGTACCGAGACGACCACCGACAGTTGCACACCGCAGTCAGTCCAGTCGTTAACTTTCATCTTCTCTTTTGGGCCCAAAAAGTATCGCGCCGCATAAAAGAATGAAAGAAACCACAAAAAAAGTTAGAGCATATTACAGAGTACGGGTACCCCACCACTCCTGCCCGTGGTCGTAAGTACTGCTGCTTGCACTCGGTTGCTCCCATTGCTTTATTTGTCGTACGGCCCGGGCAGTTACTGAGTGCTTGTAACAACTGATGGATAGCGGGTTGTCAATGTGAATTTTGTTGGTGCACTGTTTCCTATTGCTGTGAGGGCAACAATCATTGGTGTTTGTATTTTTTGTGTTTGTTTTTTTTATAGTGGTCCGGGAATTTAGAGTGGACATAGGAAATATCCGCGGCCTAAGAAGTAATCACTTCTCTCCACGTCTGTAAAAATAGGCTAGCTCTTTTGGCACTTAGTGAAATGCAGGTAGATCTCCGCTCACACTTTCAATTTAGTACCGGCGGTTTTGAATGTGACAACTCGTACTTACCCGTCCTTTCCTGGGTGTAATACTTTAATTCTACCTGATTTCCATAACGTTGGAGGCGCTTGTTCGACAGGCAATAGCACTAGATCGCCTATCTTGAGCTGCAAATTTGACGCCAACCACTTAGTACGCTCTTGTAGGCGAACAAGATATTCTGACTTCCATATGTTCCAAAAGTCTTCAGGCGATGTTTCATTGATTTAACCCCTGCTTCCCAAAGTCCACCGAAGTGCGGGGCAGCCGGACGCTTGAAATGCCACGAAGTTCCATTTGTTTGAAGTATCGTCGCGATTTCTTCTGCCCATTGTTTGGTATGATGCGATCGTTCCTGTACCATAATCCTCGCTGCTCCCTTGAAATTAGATCCGCAGTCACTGTAGAGATTGGTGCAAATGCCGCGGGGGGCAGTAAGTCTCTTCAATGCCGCAAGAAACGCGTTAGTGCTATAATCGCTCACGTGCAAAGGCAGTTCATATAGCCTTTTTTCAAAAGCAAATAAAAATCGCTATATACGCTTGGTCAATGAACTTGGTTGACTCTGAGTGCTGGTAAGTTTTCCATCTTCTGCTGCATCTGTGTTACCTTATGCCTATAGCATTTCAGACAGTGGTCAATACAGCTCTTGACATTTGCTTTGAAATTTAAAATCCAGTATTCACTTCGTATGATTGCCATCATCACCTGCTGTCCACTGTGCAACGTTTTCATATGAATGTCGTGAATTATTAAATTTGTCAGTGCATTTTACCCAGGTAGAATAATAAGATGACGATGTGAATATGGCAGATTCGCATTCTCTATTCGATCTCCAACGCGCAGAACACCCTTTTCGTCTATGAAAAGCGACAGTCTTGCCAATTTACTCTACTTGTTTACAGGGTGCTTGTTGGATATCTTTCTGATATCGTCGGTAAGCGATTCCCTTTGAACGAAAGCTATCAGTCTTATTCATGCTAGGGAAATTTCTTTCACCGTAAGAGGTCCAGTACAAGGCGCGGTCTGTACATTCTCAGATTTCAAATTAATCGTAGACAATAAGCAGTGACTCTTACCAATCGATGGACGGTAGAAAATCTGTTTAAAATTTCATTACTTTCGAATGCTGTAAAATGAGCACAGAGGTTCGCATTTGGTAATTTGATTCAATAAAGTTATTATTTGACAGTGAACTTTTCGATGATTTCTTTTCCAAATCATTTATCGGTATGTCTGTCAATTGGTAAATGCTTTCATCAAAAGTTTTTAAAAAGTTTGGCTCATGTCACCATTGACTATGATTAATTAGATCCCTTGGTGAGATCCCTCTAAAGGCTAAATCAGCTGGATTTTCCTTTGAAGCGATGTAGTTAAAGCAGTTCGGATCTGTGATATATTGAATTTCGGCAACTCTTCTTGCCACAAATGCTGTTCACGTATATGGAGGTGACTTGATCCATGCAACCGAACTTTGAGAATCACACCAAGCGTATACTTTTTCATTTCTGATGCCCATTGTTTTCACAGTGCGCACCAATAACTGCGCCAGAAGTAAGGCTCCACACAATGGCGCCAGTGATTTTTTCTTCTGGTTTTAGAAAGAATCAGATTTGTATTTATGAAGTCTTGTTTAATAGTACGAATATAGATTGCTGCAGCGTAGGCCTTTTTAAAGGCATTGCAGAGTCCGTGGATTTCGAGACGGCTGTTTGGTGTAATACCTAGCCATCGAGGAATTGCGAGTGCTTTGATCGTATTGGGAGATGTATGTCAATGGTGAAGATGTCTTTTCCGGGGTGCCATTGTATACCAAGTGTTTTGATTGCCTTTCCTTCATTGAATGATAGGGGCATTTGTATCTCTTTTTCATCAATCTGTATAGCTTTCAACAATTTCTCGCTATTACTTGTCCACTTTCTCATTAGAACACCACCACGGTTCAACATTGCAGTGAGCTGGTGTTGCTTCCACTGAGTTTGCGCCATGAATTACGTCATCGGTGGGTGGCCGTGGTTCAAGTGGTAGTGGATTGGCTTCCAAATCGGAAGGTTTGGTGTTCGAGTCCCAGCCTCGCCCGAAGGCCACATCATCCAGTTAGCGAAAATCAAGTAAAACGAGTAGTTGACTAGAAATCAACATCAAGTCAACTTCCACTAAGAATTTAGTCTCCCCATTAAATGTTGGATGCCACCCATGGAGCGAAATAACCACTGAGCCCAAACATCTTTCTTTCTCTCTTTCAAAAAACTTAACACATGCTGAGGGGTTGTAAGTGTATTCATACCCACTTGAGTGTTAAGTTCTTTTTTAAAAAAAAAAATAAAAAATCGACTTAAAAATTATTAAGAACAATAGCCGATACGATGGGATAGATTTCTCGTCCATCGGAAGGAAGTTGTTGGAGTGTGCGAATTGCTAGATATGGCGCCGAGATGGTGCCAAGCGTAACCAAACGTGTTTAACCTGAAGGTTCTGATTCCTTCTCCATCTTTCTCTATCCATAAAACAAGCTGATAAGCAGAATCTTTGGGAGCAATCCAGATTTGCCTATACATCTTTCTAATATCAGCTACAAAACCTATTTTATGCCGACGAAAACGAGCGATGTGATCAAGGATATCGTCTTGCAACCTCGGGTCTGCTAACAAATTACCATTTAGAGACGTCCCGTCTGAAGTCTTGCATGAGGCGTCAAAAAGTATACGAAGCTTGGTTGTGAAGCTTACTTCTTTGACCACAGCATGGTGTGGAACGAGGTAGTGAGAATTTGGAAGAGACTAGAGGTTTATTTCTGGCATGTGCCCTAGATCCATGTATTCTTCAAACACCGCTTTGTATTTCTCCCAAAATGCTGGATTGGATTTGAATTTTCTTACCACCTGCAGGAACCTAAAAGGCGCTGAGTTCTGAGAGATACCTAATGCAGGAGGTGTTCCCTCTTTGAACGGAAGCTGAACTATATATTTTCCGTCAGCTTGTCGTTGATGGGTTCTGCGGAAGTGCGTTTCGCACCTTTGTTCTTTTCGGGTTAACATTTTCTTTTCCTCCATTTCCTTTAACTCCCAAAATTTCTATAGAAGAATGTTTAGTTGCGGATTTTTGGTCATAGTGTGAAACGAGGTTACCGCCGACTGGTTTTCACAGACGCCACCAGAGACTACCCGTCCAAGTTCGGTTCTTTGCCCCATAGGGGTACCGGGTGATCCTTTGCATGCTTTGCAGATGACTCCAGTCATCGCAGGGGATATAACGCATGGGAAAACTAGCGATGAATTTGGATAAGATCTAGGCTTGGAGTTGTAATTTATAATTTGGGTTGGTATTGGAGTGGATCACTAGCGACACCTTTGTTCTTTGTTTCTCCAACGCCAAGAACGAAAACTATATTCTTTTCTCTTTTGAGGTTTAACAACTGCATGGCAGACTCCGTTATGAAGGAGGCCTCCGATCCAGGATCTAATAGGGCGCGCAGCATCAAAGGTTGGCCCGTGGTCGCATAGACCTTAATGAGCGCTGTAGCCAGAAGAACAGAGTAGAACTTACTGCTTTCGGTAATGGATGTGTTGAGTGCTGAGGCTATTTTGACTGAAATCGTTTTACCTTCTGTAGATTGAATCTGAAAGCGTACCGCGGAAGAGAATTCCACGGGGGCAGGTGACTGGACTGCTGCCGCTGAAGTGGGTTTTTTTCCAGCTACGGAAGGGTACGTATCCTCCCTATGAAGCAACGAATGATGTTTTCGCTTGCAGTGGGAGCAGGTAAATGTGCAGCCATGCAAGTTGTGGGCACTTGAAAGACAGTTATAACACAACTTATGTTTCCTTATAACATCCTGTCGCTTTTTATAATGAAGTGCTTTAAATTTGAAACAGTGAAGACCCTGATACATTGAACATTTCTGGATCGTTGAATTGTGCGAACGTACGGTTGTAGTTTTTCCTTTAAATTTTCCATGGGGGAGACTGGATGTTGTTTGTCCCATAACATCCAAGGCTCTGGCTCTCATTAGCAAAAATTCTTCCAGCATGGTGTAGTTTGGATAATCAATGTACGACGAAATGTGTGTTTCCCAAAGATCGCACGTGTTAAGTGGAAGTTTTTGAACCGTCTGATATAAGAGAACATCTTCCCATGAGTTAACAGGAACTCCGAGATTTACTAATGATTGTTTAGTTTCATTTGTGGTATCAACGAGTGATTTAATACCATCAGCTGATTCGTGAGACAGTATTAGCTGGTTAAAAAGCAAATTGAACTGTGTCTCTTTAAGAAACCCCAGGTTTTGGTACCGTTTGACTAGCTTTGCCCATGCTGACTCGAAATTTCCGTCGGAGATTGCGGTATTCCTAAGTAGGCGTTCGGCTTCCCCACTTAAATTAGCCTTTAGGTAATGAAGTTTTTGAACATCGGTGATGGTCAAATTTTTAATGACCAGACTGCCAAATAAACCTTTAAATTCTGGCCAAGTTTGGAGAGAACCAAAAAATGTAGGGATCTTAATTGGAGGAAGTTTAAGATCAACAGACGAAACCTTACATCCACCCACTACTATTTAAGGACCCTTGTATTTGTTGTTGAATATCTTTTAATTCCGAGGAATACTTATAGTACAATTCTTTTAAATTATGGGAGATTAATTCTTCCATATATTTGGTTTTTGTTTCGTCACTACACACACACACGATATTTTATGATCAGCAGATCGATAATTTAAAATAAAAATCGTTATAAATGCTACACACCTGTTTTAAAGTGTTGTTCCCTCGTAGATCTCCAGAAGGTCACTCTTCACCATCAGCAGGATAACTCGAACAAAAGTCGGCAGCACAGAACCTCGAACAGCGTAAAATGTTCTTTTTATTTTAAGTCCGCACGAAACTTTAAAATTTATCTTTATTTAATTTTCGAAACTCGAATTCACCATTCGACTTGAAGGACTATTATGTTTCGCGAAGCAAAAATCTTTTTCAAAAAAAACAACGAAATAAATTTTCATTTTATTGACTTTATTGGGACTGACAAATCGAAATATTTACAACTTCTAGAGGAAAACTATCCGTTCCCTGGCCTTGATGTGGCCATTGACTTTAAGTCCCGCATTTGGTACAACTACCATCAGCTTCCTCACTGCTGCAATCTGTTGTAACACTGATCTTCTAGCTCACTATCATCATCTCGGCTGAGATCGGGCATTGACCTCTTGCTGTTTGCAGCTTCCAGGAACACGATTCCACTGCGTGCATACTATCGCCTATCATGATAGCTGAGCTCTTGATTAATGCGTGCAAATGTACCAACACACCCGCTGCTTGTCGTGAGAGATGGAGGTGGAGGATGACGAACAAAAACATAGAATTTTGTCTATGCAATTGTTGTTGCCTTTTTTTGTACTTGCTTGCATTTGCTGATTCCGCCTGATTTTCCGACGGTTTTGCAAAATGTATTTGCTGACGGCAAATGCAAATTATGTTCTCATCAATTGGATGCGTGTTGCACTGCAACAAACTCCATTCCAAGAATAGTACCCCTGTACCCTACTTAATTATTGAAAACGTTATTACGGGCGATTTTAATATATACAATTCTGGGTGGCTTCGACATTCTGGACAGACAGCATCTGAAGGACGGTGTGTTGGCGTTGAAAGTCATACCGCCAACACCCTAGACTTGTTTTCAACTTCTCGCCCTGATAAGTACACCGTTGATGTGCTCTCCCCTCTAGGCTCGTGGGACCATTGTCTTATATCAGCTAATTTCTCGTAAACCGGACAGATTTTAACAAACTTATTCTCAGCAATAAGGCTGGAAAGCACCTATCCGAAGTGGTTACCAAGGGCACTCTGTTGGAGTGTAGGTCCTGCTCTATCCATTTAGTTAGAGTTGGTTTGTAGCAGATCTCTTTGCATGATCTCTAGCGCCTTCAAGATTGTGGTTCTTTAGTTGTGTTTCGGTATTAGCCCAATGGCGGATATGATTACTGGCGCAATATCCTCTCCTTTCACATGATACATTTCCTTCCAGGTCCGTATATTTGCTGATCTTTGTATTGGGTATATAAATTAATTCGTGCGGTTTTTTTCAAAATTTGAACGTTTATTTAAGAAAAACATGTACAATAGTATTATTCAAAGTATTGCCCATCTGAAGCTATGACTTTTTCCCATCTTTCTGGCAATTTGTGGATCCCATCCCAAAAGAACTGCGCCGGCTTGGCAGCCAAGAATGAATCAAGCCAATTTTTGATATTCTGCTCTGATGTGAACCGTATTTCAGTGAGGGCGTTCTGCATCGACCGGAACAAATGGTAGTCAGAAGGGGCAAGGTCTGGGCTATAAGGCGGGTGGGGTAAGACTTCCCATCTACTGTTTTCCAAATAGTTCTTAACCGGAATAGCAACGTGGAGCCGAGCGTTGTCATGATGGAAAATTATTGCCTCGTGTCTGGTCGCATATTCCGGGCGTTTTTCGGCCACTGCTCTCTTCAAACGGATTAATTGTGTTCGGTAGCGTTGTCCATTGATGGTTTCACCCGGTTTTAGCAGCTCATAATAAGCACACCAATCTGATCCCACCAAATACAGAGCATTACCTTCGCGCCATGGATATTCGGCTATGCCGTTGATTTGGCTGGTTGGCCGGGTTTCACATAAGATTTTTTGCGCTTGAGGTTGTCGTAATGGATCCATTTTTTATCACTAGTAACAATCCGATGCAAAAATGACTTCCTTTTGTGGCGTTCCAACAGCATTTCGGACATGCAAAACCGTCTTTCGACGTCTCTTGGCTCGAGTTCAGGTGGAACCCAATTTCCTTGCTTTTGAATATATCCAGCTGCTTTTAAACGTTTTGAAATGGCTGCTTGAGTGACACCCAAAGATTCTGCGAGCTATTCTTGTATTTGTCAACAATCTTCATAGACTAATGCTTATAGTTCTTCATCTTCAAACCTTTTTGGCTGCCCAGGACGCTAATCGCCTTCCAAGCCAAAATCACCACTTTTAAATCGTGCAAACCACTTTTGGCACGTTCGCTTAGATAGCGCATGTTCACCATAAACTTCCACCCAAATACGACGACTTTCGGTAGCAGTTTTCTTCATATTAAAGTAATGAAGAAGAACTCCCCACAAAAACACTTTTTCAGGCACAAAGTTCGACATATTTGAGTGAAAAAAAATTATTGTTGTTTACGCCTCAAATGAATGACATATACTGAAATGACGTACAATGACAGTAGCTCAGTAGCTTTCCAACGCATGTTTCAATGGAATAATAACAATGGAATAATACAAGTTACGCCATCTCTTAGCAAACCGCACGAATTAAGTTATAGACTCAATACTATACATCGACTATATGTTGTTAAGGCGAACAGCTATATCAAACAATATAATTTTTTTACCAACTTTATCGAATAACAGAATGTCTTTTTTGTTAGCTCGCATTGTACGGTCAGTAATTATTGACCTATCCCAGTAGATCCTATGGCTATTGTTTTCTAGCACTGGTGGCAGTTCGTATTTTTAGTATGGGAGTTTCTGCATTACGAGATTATTTTGTATCGCCAGACTTTGGTGTATGATCTTCGTTACCTGGTTATGTCTTGCCGTGAATTCGCTGGATGCCAAGGTCGTACATCCACCTATGATGTGTTCAATGGTTTCTGCGTTGCTTTGGCAGCGGCGGCATGAGTCATTTTGTAAATTTTCTCGTAATGCAAACTTTCGCTAGTTTTTTGTTGCTACAACTTTATATTGGATAGCAATCATAAAGCCTTCTGTTTTCGCAAAGAGGGACCTACGCTGAAGCCATAAATTTGAGCTGACTATATCGGTAAAGCATTGTTGTAATTGGAACTGATGTACTCCGTGTAAGGTTTTGCTTTATATATATCTATGCGCTTACCGCGAGGGAGACCGTTGGGTGGTTTTTCAATCTCACTTGATTTTCAGTTGCGTGTTATATAATTTTTCTCCTCTATACACACTGTCCGCTTTCAGTATGAAGTTTCCATTTGACCTATGAAATAGTTTCTCGGATTGTTTATTTAAAAAAAGTGCAGATTCGGTATACGAGTATCTAGGAGCTCTCTTCCTCCGTCTTCATAAGATAAGGTGGCTCTTTCGACTGGACTTCTTGTGTGGCGACACAAGTATTTAGTAAGGGTGGTTCTAAATAAAATTGATAACCCATCAAGGCTCGCATTTGACCAATTGACAACACCGAAGGAATATGTTAATACTGGAATAGAACAGTTGTTAATGGCTTTTCGTTTATTTCCAGCATTTAATGAATTTTCAGAACTTTGACTAATCTCCTTTAAAACTTGATTCGTAGTATTTTGTTCAGTTCTGATTCCTGAATTCTTCTAAGTTGTAAGAAGCCAAGGTATTTGTAGCTTTCGTCTTGCCCCAATTTCGTAATAGAGTTGTCATCATCTGCCCGGTACCCTTCGTTAATAATTTGTACCTTTCCCTTCAAAATATGGATCATTTTACATTTTTCCATTCCAAATTCCATTCCTATGTTATTACTAAATTTTTTGACTACTTGTATCATACTATACGGTGGATTTTTTCTTTACAGCTGATACAAAGTTTTAAGTCATTCACATAGAATACCTGATTGATTAAAACTTCGCTAGGTTCTGTTTTTAGTTTAAAAACTTTAACCGTAATACCCGTCTCGCTATAAATGCTCATCAGATTACCCTCAAGCCCACTTTCGGACGCACATTGAAATATCGTGAAACTTTCCTAAGCCTAAGCATCTCTTCTGATCCTGCATTACGATGTTGCATTTGACACAATGGTCATAAACGCGATTACAAATGATCTTCGTTATAAGTCTGTGTGTCTCCGATAGACATATTATTGGTCGGTAGTTTTCTGGGTCTAAGAGGTTGTTTCCTTTTGCAATGTGGACCACTCAAAAGTTTGCTGAAGAAATTTGCAAGCAGGAAATGAGTTGTTGTAAACTTTTTAGCCATATATTTTGGATTTTATCTTTCAATTGCTGCTTTGTCGTATTGCTTTCGCCACTTATTCAGGAGAGATATCAGTATTCTGCATTTCTCTATAACTTATGTTATTTTTGAATCCGTTAACCAGCCATACAGTAACAAGGTTAATGTTTTTGGGCTTGCTCCATACTCGACTCCAAAAATGTATAACCTCTTACATTAGATTGGTTTTCTCCAGAGCTGTCTAATTTACTTAAGAAATGTTTCGGGTTCCCTTGGGAAAGGGAGTTTTCCTATTTCTTGGTTCTGCTTTTCTTGAACCTATCGCAACGTTTGGCTTATGTGGCAACTTGCTGGTTTTTCTTGTCTTTTATTTCTGTTAATGCACTTCCTGTTAGCTCCTGTATTTGAAGAGGATGTATGATAGCTTTCAGGAGCTTCCGGATTTCCCTGGGTCTTATTCCACTTAAGTAAGCTGTGAGTCTTCCTATGTCCTGCCTGATCTTGTTTATTCTGATGGTTAGGCGCCTTTCCCAGGCTGTCATACTTGGCGTTGATTTTGATGCCCGAGTTCCCATACATGCTATTGTATTTTTGCCCATAGTTCTTACTACTGCTACACCGACTGAGTATATTATGCAGTGCAAATCTTCTATGGTTGTGGGAGAAGTTAGATAGCTGGGCAAGATGTTGCTGTTAACAATATTCGTAAGCTCGTTTACTCTTTTGTTGTTGTATATCCTTGGAATGCCATCTATGCAAGTACGGTTACTATTTTGATTTTGTGACAAGGCTGTGCGGTAGTGTTCGTCGAGTGCGGTTATTAGTTGTGCCCGTGATTGAGTGGTTATTACATCTGCAGTATTCACGCTAGTATTATCTGTTGGCTATCAGTTTGATGAGATGTGAATAAATGGATGTCTTCATCCCGGCCCTCTGAGGCTTCTTCTACCTTGTTGTTGTTGATTTCTAGCTGTTCCTCATTGGATTGGACCTCAATTCGATCTTCTGTTATTTCCTTACGTGCGAACATCTGATTTGCTGCTTGTAATTTGATGTCTTGGATTCCGTGTACAGCACGTTATTTCTCTCCATGTTTATTTATGTCTTGGGATAGTTGATTACACTTCATTTCTCTACTGGGACGTATTTAACACGTATGGCCCTGGGTCAATACAGCTTTCAGTTTCGCTGAAAGAAACGCCTAATCCCCCTCACCGTGAAAGGTTTATCCCTGACGGGGTTATTATACTATAGCGATTATTTGTATATAAAAATCAGTATATATGAAGTGAATAAATTTGTTTAAGTTCTTTTCAATTTTAAGAGTAGTTAGAATTTTAAATATATTTTTTTTTATTTTGTTCAGAGGGAGCTCCTAAAAGATCAGATAAGTGGTTTTTGGTCGATAGTTGTATGACGGTTGAGTTTATTTTGTCGTTTCAGAAGTTAGGTGATCGTTAGATGAGCGTTTTTCTGGCAAAAAGTATATAACGGGACTGTTTTTTTGTGATGATATGACTGTGGGTTATAATTGGATTTTCGGCTTGAAGGTTAATTATCGGGTGGTGATGAATGTAATCTTTCCAGTTATTTTGCCTTTCACTTTCAAAACTTCGATACAGCTTTATTTTAAGGTCTTTCTTACTGAAGATATGAAACTGAATAAAGAGCTGATTTTGCAGCCGTATCTGCTATTTCGTTGCCCTTAATCCCGACGTGTCCTGGTAACAAAACAAGTTTTAGCCTCTTCTGGTGCGCTATCAATTTTTCCCGGATTTTTTCAATGACATCAGTTCTGTTGTTAATATTTTTTTTGGGATGTGACTGTTGAGAGGCTGTCTGTGAAGATAATAGTGTTCTTGTTATTCGCTAGCGAGACGGCTTAAAACATTTGGAATTCTTCCGCGGAAAAAAGGGAGGAAAAATCTGGTATGTTGGCCTTTTGAAATTGGTTTTTTTTTGCGTTTTTTTGGATAATTAGCGCGCGTTGAAGTGTTTATCATACCCTTAAAATGTTTTCACAAGCGCGGGACAAAGGAAACTTAGCAAGTAAGAAAATAGAGGTACTGATGTACATTGGTCTCAAATGTTCGCAAGTTATAACGACTAGGAAATAGAGAGTAGGGCTTTCATAAGTGAGTTGTAGGCTTAAGAACGAATCACGATATTTAGAGTACGTCCTAATATGGGCTTGAGGAAGACGAAGTTCCAATTAAGCGTTTTGTACTTCGCAGCAATTTAACTAAACTAAACCTTGTATACTTCGCTGTTTGCGTTCGATTAGATATATTTTTGCAGGTCAGTGTAACTGGTGTCCTAAGGCAGGTTCCAATGTGGATACAACGTTCCTCTCTCCTCGAGAGAGATTTGAATAAAGGAGTGATTTTCAAAGTGAAGATGAATATTTTCTGGTCTTCTTGGAATGAATAATTGGCTACATTGCGTATTGGAGTGTTCCGGGGTGCATATACCTAATGTACAATGATGGCAGTGTGGTAAGGAATGGCTTCCGCAATTGAGGGTAGACCGGTTTCGAATAGGATGTTTTTTTTAATTGATGTTGTTGGGAATACTCTGAGACTGGTTCAAAGTGCAGGGGTGGCCGTGGTGTAGTGGTAATAGCTATCGCTTCTCATTCGGAAGGTCAAGGTTCGAATCCTAGCCACAACAAGTTTTCATTTGTGTAATTGGAACTCAGTCAGAAAAATCTGCGTGTGAAGGCATAACACTAACATGTAGATTTGGCTGTTGTAGGGTTTTCAAACACAAAACAAAACAACCGTTAAAATGCACAACCTCACCATTCCGAGTGAAGAAAATCTCTCCGTCCTATTCGGACTCCCACCCCTGGAGAGTCAATATCGAAACCAAAAACACCAAAAACACCTGAGTTTCAAACCACTACATCACAAACTTTCCTTTCTCCTCCTTCTACCTTTCCGCCCGCGCCCTGGCAACAGTGTAAGGGTATTCATAACCCCTTAGGCGCGCGTAAATTATAAAAAAAAAAAAAAAAAATGTTAGGGAAATGCGATCAGCTAGTTCGACGATTTTGACGTTTCGCCATAAACAGAGAGGCTCGTATAACGGGTCGTATTAATATTAAAATGGCTATTTTTGGAGGAAAGATACTTAATCATATTGACCCTGGTAGAAAGGCTGTTTTTCAGATGATTCAATGATTCAATGATTCTTAAAGCTAAATTTACAATCGAAAATTTCTATCAATATTGTTAAATAATTAACATTTTCTATGAGTGTATTATTAACATGAAGTGTTATTGATTTTTAGCTACTAGTCGTTTTACACATGAGCAAAATTTTACTTTTTTCTGGAGATATAATAGATCCAGATTGGATCTATATTCTTATAAGATACTTGAGGAGGTTTAAAAATTAGTTGCTATTAATGCTAGTTCTTTAAATTCAGAAAAAAGTATGCGATCATCTGCGTACAATGAGTAGCCAATTCTTTTTAGCTTATTTGGTTGGACCCAATAATGAAAAGCGTATCTGGAAGAGGAGTTAAATTGCATCCAAGGTGCATCCTTTTTTTTTCTTCGGGCCAATATCGAGACGGCTCTATATGATTTTTTCCAAAAGCTTTCCTTTGCATGGTAGGAAATATGTATGTATATGGGACGATATCCGGATGTTTCAGCAGGGTCTTTATTTTTTTTAGGGAAAGAAATTATACTTGCGGTCTTCTACCCTTCGGGGATGACTCCAAGTTCAAAAATGCTGGTATATTGTTAGGTTAAAAACACGTTTCGTTAACAAAACGGGGCTATTTTTAAGCATTATGTAGGATATCCGGTCAAATCCTGGCGTTTTTCCCTTGGCCAAACTCAGACAATATTCAAACTCGATTCTGTTTATAGGGGTTTCAATTCGTTCGGCAGGTCAGGAATGTAAGCTGCAGATAGGCTTTTAGTCTCCTTTTTTCGAGAAGAAATTCTGGGTGGCACTTAGATTGGGGAATAGCAATATTTGCAACAAATCGAATCGGTTTTTGGACAATAGCGGCTTCCTTGAAACTTCCCTGTCCAATAGAAAAGTTGAAATTTCAGTTCGTAAGTTGCAGTTAGCATTATCTAATTGAAACCTTCGTGTGGTTATTTTTTGTCTTTCCTGTTTCGAAAGAGTGATTTCTGTCTTCATCGGATAGTGGTCGCTGCCGTGAAGATTCGAAACAATTGTCTATGAGTTATTTAGAAGTAGTGATGGGGATATTAGCGATTGGTCGACATGGGTGAACATTTTATGGGTCGAAAGCTAAGTAGGAGACCCGTAATTTAAAATGGCTTAATCAGAGCTACTTATAAACTGTTAAACAGTCTGACCACAGCGACTAGTGCAGGTAGAACCCCAATTTGGATTCCAGGCGCTAAAGTCACCTGTTAACAAAATTTGGGTATTAAACTGATTTGCAATGTGTTCAAGGTCGGTACATGAAAACGGACAGTCAGGAGGAATGTACAGCGAGATTATAATGATTTTACTTCTAAGTTCAACTTGAACAGCTATGGCTAAAATGGTTGAGTTAATAACTGAAAAACTGTGTGGAATCGGTTTATGAACTACTAAACCAATGCCTTGCATAGCTCTATTATTATGACTTAGATTGTGAGTAATGTGCGCAACAATAGGGTATAGGATTGTTTATTACATGACCCAAGGTTGAAGTTCATTGACTAATATTTGTCAGTGGTTCGAGGTAGTTATTAAAGTAGCCTATGATGATCCATTGTTTCGTTTTTAGCATCATAATGATTTTCGAGTTAATCTTATGAGTAATACATTCAAATATATTAAACTAAAAGGCTTTGTTTTATCTCGCTCCCTTTAGTGTTAAGTCCACCTCACAGCTTAGCATTACCATAAACATCGTAATGACCCATCGCACGGACAGTAGAAGGATGATAGTTGAGTGCATAGTTTTATACATGGTAATGGTACAATAGAATAAATGTGGCTGAAAGTGTGTAAGTTGACCAGCATTATTTGTCGGTGCTTGTACTTGCAGACAGAAGAAAGAAGCCATGTCGCAAAAGATATCCTCGCTCTCCTTTCCGCCAGAATAAACACTGACATTGGGTTGGGAGTATTGTTTCACTTAAGAACGTGTAGTCTGATCGTAGTTAAGAGATTTTGAATTGGATCGTGTGGATGGGTTCTTATTCTCTTTATTGATGTTTTCTGATGCATGAGCGGGAAAGAGGCGTGCTTGATGATATTTTTTCAACTTGTTTTGCTTAATTGCAGAATTTTTGCTGGGGGCTATAGTGTTGGAGGCAAAACTTTATTCTGTTGATTTTTCGATTTCGGTGGGCTTAGTTGATTTTGTACTATCGGAAGCTTGTTTGCTTTGTGCAGGCTTTTCACGAGGAGTGGCATTATCAGAGTATACATTTTTAAGTTTTACGGGTAATCTTGATTTACCTGCGTACGGTATTATGTTGGAGATTGTTTGTAGGTGATTTTGTGTATTACAAATAGGCTTGGCCTCGGCCATGCTGCACTTCTTCCTAGTTTTTATTGTTAGGATTTCTTTGTTTAGTCTGTATTTCTGACAGTTCGGCTCGGAAGAGGTATGGGTCGGAATGGCGCACCTTGTACGCGTCCAGCTTCTGGAGGGGTGACTTAGGATATTACACATTTTACATACTGGGCTCTTATTACATCTATTAATAGTGTGCTTTATAGGCTAGAGAATCGGGGTTTGCCTTCAAATTGCTTTCTAAACTTGTACACTTCTATAACACCTTGTTAGCTCATTTCAGAGGCTGTATCGGGTTCGGGAATATTGTTAAGGTAGGGCGCGTTCACTATGCCCTTGCAAGAGTTGAAACTTTCATGGTACTTAAGTGCTACTGGATATTGATTAGCAAGGTTGGAAACAGCTATGAACCTTTCGGCAAACTTGTTATTTTTTGTTAGGATATGTAGGTATATTGCCATTTTGAAGGTGTGCAACGCTTCCGTACTATTTGCTTATTGCGTCTATTGTTTTTTTTAGAACACACTTGTGGGATAGCTAGTTTCATCTTTGGGTGAAATCAATATAAATTTGGGATTTTTGGGACTTCCATTAGAAGGTAAATTGGGTAATTCTTGAAGGTTAACGGATTTGAAATGTTTTGTTGGAAGGAAGGTAGTGCTTAGAAGTGTCTCGGGAGACAACGCGCCGAACCAGTTCCCTTTCATTTTTGGCCGTAACCACGAAAAAAAAATAACACCATGTCTACGCGAAGAGAGCTGGACTAATGAACTAATTTATAAAAGCCTATGACTCCCAAGAAGGGACACTCAAATATGTTTTTCTTAGCGGCGATTTATAATTAAAAAAATATAAAATGGTTCCAACTTTTTTTCTAGAAAAACCGGTTTTTGAAAAGAATATCAAAAAAGTTCTGTAAAAAACTAATTTAACCTTCACATGAACAGCAATATTAATTTATTTACGCGAACAGTATCTACCGGGGTAGGTAAAAAATAATCCCATATATTTTGTATGAATTGCATCTTAGGATACGGGTTGCTTTTTTCTTTTTCATTTTAATATTCTTCGTTTTCATTTAAGGCTTCCAAATTTGTTTACTTTGAGGTGTTGAGTGCATTTTAAAAGAAAAATACGCGAATACCATAACAATAAATCATGGCACTCCATAGTTATCCACCCAAAAAATACGATATTTCGCTGGAAGCGAAGTAGTGCAAATCGAATCTGAGTAGGCATTTAAAATTCTCGCAAAGTTGAAACCGCGCAATGTTGAGAAACTTTGGCATTGAGTTAGTGTTTTGTTAAATTTTATTCAAAAATGTAGAATATAGGAAATGTTTTCGAATACCTTTCATCGTCAGCTGTTTCTAGGTTTGATTAATATAAATTAATTAATGACTTATTTTTTTAAAGTTCTTCGCCTAAAAATGGGCTTTTTTCTTTTTGTCTCTCCTTTTACCTTTTGTTATTAATGCAAAGCGTGTAGGTTCGAAACTCAACGAGGACCATTTTTTATGTTGAATTATTTCTTGGAATTCGTTTTTCTCAAATCACGTGAGTAGCGGCGCTATGGCGCGAGGTCCACAGTGAATCGGGAAAGAGCGAATCGGATAAGTAGTCCGGTTGGAAGTTAATCCCTATAAGGGATAAAGATATCCAAACCGGCGAATCTGCGCTTGATCAGTTTTCTTCCAAACATCAGTAAGATTTTCGAGAAAGTAATCAATTGAATCCTTACTGAGTCGGTTGAGGACAGTCATACAGTTCCGGATTATCAATTCGGTTTCAAGGCGAGGCATGATATCATTCATGCTGTGTCGAAACTGGTTTCTGATATCCAATGGAACAAAGGCAAGAACCAGTTCACTGGTGCCTGCCTGATTGACTTGGAGGAGGCCTTCGATACTGTGTGGTTAGAAGGACTCTTTTTCAAGCTGGACAGGTTGGGCATTAGTAAACCACTGCTGTATATTCCTTTTGATATGCTCTCCAGAAGACAGTTCATCGTGAAGAATGGCGATGTGACTTCTACTGGAACATTTAACATTAAAAACGGTTTGCAACAGGGTGCGGTAAATTCGCCGATCCTATTCAACATTTACACAAGTGATCTGATAGGTTCACTTCCCCACAGCATAGCGTACGCAGACGACTTATTCGCGTACAGATCAGGTCCAAAGATTGAGGTCATTAATATACTTTTGCAACGTGACTTCGAGAAAATTAAGCGATATTGCGATGGCTGGAAGTTGTAAATCAACTTTAAGAAGTCGGAAACCATTCTGTTTAGGACGCCTTTGTCTGGGGCCTCTAGGGATAAAAGAAAGAATTGGCGAAAGTTCTCGATCGTTGGGCAGCACGGGCAGCCGCTTGCTTGTCGAAATGTAGTCAGATACCTTGGGATCTGGATCAAACAACCTGATCTCAGTGGCTTACTACCCCAATTATATGTATCACGACAGAGTTCGCTTTGACGGCTTTATTCCTCCAGAAGCGTTCCTCTATCTAGATAGTAATGGTCTGATCCAGGACAAATTGGCGGTGCCGCTAATCTTCCACGTTGCTCGAACAGCTGCGGACAGGTGACTCTACTACGACAGAGACGTCGCACACCGTAGTGCGGAGCGTCTCCGGGTCAGTAGGGCGGTAGGGAGTCGCGACAAGAGGGATGTTGCTCAGCAGCACCAACAATTTTGGTGGCTTTTTGAGGGAGAGGATGCTTCGTCGTCGAACTCCTCCAGTGATTGGTAGCTTTATGTGAAGCAAAGTGGGCCAGCCTAATTTTTTAGCCATGGTCGGCTTACATAGTTTTCGGTAGGTTTAAGTTAGATTCTAAGAAAAAAAATATATAAAAACAAAAAAAAAATAAAAAATTACAAAAAATATATATATATATGTATATACGGGGTCTCCCAAAATCAACGTCAAGCTGGAAACGGGTGATAGGTCAAGTGGTGTCGGTTATCACAAAATTATAAAAAAAAATCTAAGTCATGTACTTTTAAAATCATAGGCACTCAAAAACAAATCGAGAAATCTGACACCCTGTGACGATCTTCCAAGTACTGTGACCACAAATCTTTACTTTTCTTCAATTTTTTTTCGTTATATAACCCTGAGTAACTCTTCTGTAAATTACATTCCAAAATTGAAACATAACTATATCGGCTTTGACTAAAATATTGCTTTTTTGTCCATCCATGTATCTGAAAATCATTAATCACCCAACTTGAACTGACAGTACTGACAAAAAAAATATTTTGATGAAGAAGCCCGATTCATAATTAATTCTTTTAATAAGTTAAAATGACTACCAAGTGTGAGCGAGACAGACAGTGACGGCGTGTTTGAGACGGATAAACACGCCATTTCGACTAGTGTGAGCGAAACAGATAGAGATGTCACTATTGTCATTTCATTTAATTTTTTTTCCGTCACAGAGCATACAGAACAGCACGTTCTCGCCATCTACCGATCTTGTATCTTACAACAAATGTTCAAACTGTTTGCTCTGTATCTTCTTACAAATGATCTGGTAATAAAACATACATATGCATTTACATATTTTAAGGTATCATTTGATGCATCTATACAAATACATAAAATCTGGCATATAGTACATTTAACATGAATATAAAATAGGAATTAAAAATTGGTGAATAGAAAATTATATTAGGGGCTATGAAATAGTTTAACAGTTCGGGCCGGATCGAATTACACAAACTTTTGAGGATCAGTTTCGGCGTGGCAAAGGCCGCGGCAAAGTGTCGGTGGTAGTGCATGCTTAAGTTCTAATCCCGATTCGAACAATAATTTTTTGTTTTCTTTTTTTTATTCGGAATAGGCGTTATTATTTTTTTTTCTTTTGCATTTATTTTTGGAGTTTAGATTTAAGCTAGTTTTTAAGATCTTTTGTACTAGACTAAGTAAAGCAATTTGTAAAATATACATATATTACACTTATAGTAAGAAAGAGAGTTGTGTACACATCGGTCTTTTTTTTATTGGGACGGTTACGATCGCGAATACCGGTGGTTAGTCGCTGTTCTAACCAGTGGTAAGTCGAACGGAAGGGCAACCGCGTGGCGGCCATATACCATCTTCACTCACGACCATTCTCCAAGTTTGTCTGGCACTCTTCCGCTTGACGTCGCAGCGTTTCCTTTTTTAGAAAATCGACGGTCACACCGCTAATAGTGATGCTGAACGAAATAATCTGGAAGTAGAGTTGGATGATGACACGGGTTCTGAAGCGGATGAAGAACAGAGATTGAGAGGTGGAGTTGAAGGCGAGAACATCGAAGCACATGATCCTGAAGAAGAAGATGCTAGTGAAGTTTCAGGTAATTTCTGGGTTGGGAAGGATGGAACCAAGTGGTACAAGACTCTACCAAATCTGCATCGTGAAGCGGCACATAACATTTTTCGAGGCAGCTTATATAAGCTGGACCAAATCCAGCTACTAAAAACCTAACAGATGTAGATACCTTTTTTTATCATGAGTAATGCAATTCAGGACATCATTTGCACTCACACGAACAGAAAAGCTAGAAGTGAATATATCAAGTTGAATGCTCAAAATACCGAAAAAAACCGGCTGAAATGGGAACTACTAAATCAGGAAGAATTTGAGGGTTATTTAGGTAATTTGCTAGTCATGGGCTGTCCATTTTTCGATTTTTTATGGCCAAAAAACCATATGATCGCGAAAGTAAATAATACCACCATTTTCGATTTTTTGTAGGCAAAAATATTTTTTTTTTATTTAATGTTGCATACTTTTATCATTCTGAAGTATGACTCTACTTTCTACTGTTAAACGTAAATCAATTTAACGTAAAGGCGTAATGGTGGATTGGGGTGCTATTTCATATTTTGGGGCTTTTTTAATTGTTCAGTTTGTTGTAATTTTTCACTATAAAATATTGCCCTGAATTTTGGGATCTTCTTTCATTTTTCGAATTCACCCAAAAATGTTGCATGTCATCGAAGACATGACAATTAAACCGGCCGACTACCTTTTGGTGGTTTGATTCTTGAGTGTACATATTGTAGGTATAGGCGCCTGCCTGACAGTTGTTGGCATAGATTAAGCGAAGCGACGAAGTCGCATTCCACGCAGGTACCTGTGTTACATTGGGGTTTACATTGATTGATCATCAATAATTTTTGTTTTTTTTTTTCATTAATCGGATGCATACGGATGCAGTCTTACGAGTATTATTCCTTGCTTGAAATATCTGACATATACGGGTGACATGGAGGGATAGTTGCTATACCAGTAAGACTAGAATCAGATAAAGCTTATGGGCTGCAAATAGTATAGTATGTAAGTATTAAATAAGCGAACTTCTTGAGAATTACAAACTTGGTGTTTTTTTAATTTTTTTTTCAAAATCAGAGCCTATTCTTTTATTGACGATTCTTCAGAGGCATTGCAACTATATTACTAATTTTTTTTAATATGTAATTCCGCTGCAATGTACTAAAGTAACTTTCTTTTGATAATGTTAGGTGGAAAAGGTTTTAGGACTAATTTATTTTATAAGATAATTTACATATCTATAGGTGTAACAAGGTCTTTGTATGCAACGTTTTATAATTGCTATTTCAATAAAACAGTAACATAAAAACGTGTTTTATGGATCTAAATGAGCCAACATCCTCTTTACAATCAAGAATATTATAGACGATCAATATTATCAAGATGACATGTAACCGAAATTTCAAAGGCTTTTCGGTCAGAAATAATAATGCAATTCAATTTAGATACTCATAATATGATAAATACATGCAACCTCACCACTAACAAGATAATTGAATTGCAAAAAAATGCAATCTAACTCAGATATGAAAAGAAATAAGGAAAAACTGAAAATTGAACGAGTGTAAAATGGATTAAAAGATACGATAATCGACATAATATTATAACTAGTTGAGTATTTATGTTTATTATTTGTTCAAGTGTTAATGAGGTCAAGTTCATTTAGAAAATAATTTTCAGGTTGACATCAATTTTGATTGTTGTTTTATCCGGTGCCACGGCATCGCCTCTATTACGAATATTTCCCCATCAGGTAAGATAAACAAATTATGAAAATTATAAGACTATAAATAATGAAAAAAATTAAATAAAACACAATTTTATTTTAGATTGAACCAAACTCTGTTGTTCCAGTGCCTCCAATTCCTGATAATACTGGCATTCCTATGCCGATGCCAGGAAAGTAATTTTCCTGCAGCAAAAATATATTTTGAATAAAACGATGGAATAAATTGAGGAACGTATGAAATATTTCGAAATTTATTTTAATTGTTTTATTGCGTCAATATGAATCGTTTCGCAATCTTTCTCGGATTACGGTAACTTTAATATATTGCGTATGAATGAGTTTAATCAATTAAATCCAATTCCTTAAAGGTACCCCTATACTATAAGTATGTAGTATATACTCCCAATGTATCTTCCAGTTAAAACTGTCTACACCTTATAATTGCATGTTCTTTTTACTAAATTGAAGAACTGAGATATGTTTTGTTTAAAATCACATACAAATGTAAATTAAACAGCCAGTTTGGATTGAACTCTTTTAAAGTCATTTGGTCACCAACAAAATAATACAAACAACTATTTGCTAAATAATATTAATCTTAAGCTCATGCTTAAGGCAGCTCTTCTGGAAAACTTGAACGAGTATGAAGAGAAGCGTGTGAAACATTAGTCATTGATTTTTTTTGTATAATTTGGACTTCATTGGCTTTTATACATTTCACCAAATTCATCATATAAACTAAATTGATTACATTTTAATCCATCTCGGATAATCATAACATTTAAAATATTGGCTTAATAGCTGATTTTGTTGAAATCGTATGTTTGTCGGATCAATGCCATTCTAATATTTAAACAAATTTTCAATGAGCATTATCTGGTAACGATAACCAGAAACCATAAACGGGCCTCATCTACAACAGAAAAACGAACCGAGGACGCCACCAACGTGTAAGCCGCCGTTTTCAGTTTGTATTGTAGCGTATGGTATCCATGGATGTTAATTTAATAATCGATGGTTCGGCGAATAACCTACTTACTTACTCAGACAGACGCTTATGTGCATCAAGAAATGGACGGCTACTAGCAAAAGTTTGGTGCTAGTAGCCGTTTTTAAGACGTAAGTTTTTTCGAAATATGATGATTTGATGTAATATATGTACTGAGAGGCAGTTGGACAGCTATTTTCATCGAAATCTCTATTACTCTAAAAAAAAAGCTCTTTATAACTTTATTCTTGTTTTAATGCAATCATCATATAAGGGCTGTTAAGTTTATGTAGTATAATAGCCAATTGTGTGTAGTGATGCAAATTATTTTTACTATAATAATCAATTTGTTTTAAGCAAAAGTAATATGTTGCTCATAACTTTGCAATATTGATTGCCTTGAAAACGTTTCAGAGCTTTCTGTTGGAATCGATGCGAATAACTAAGTATTATCTTTTTAGAATTAACCTACAATAGAACATATTTCGCAGGTAGTGAGTCTTGCCGTCAGAATAACGTTCATACCATATTAAAAAAGAACTATACATGAAGCGGAATGTCAGCCGATAAGCGATCTACCAGTTGTGTTCTTCATGAAGTCCAAAACATCAATATTATATGTGCACATGGCCCTACTGACATAGTTAGAGCCAGGTGATGGAAGATGGAGTATTATGTAGGTAGGTAGAACAATTGGTGTATAAAATTTTTCTCAAAAAAACACTTGAACAAACACCTTCAGTTGCTTCAGAGCCTCTTTGTAAAGGTGAAAATAAACTTAGCGAGAAAAACTTCGCAACTTCTACACTCGTTCCGTTCTGGATTACTCAAGATACTCAAAATTCGTGGTGTTTCGGCCGGAACTTACAGTAATCTAGGGAGTTCACTTGTGCTGATGACCTTTTTCGCACAATCTACACCAGGACTTACTTTACTTCCCCTTTTATAAATACTCAAGGCTGCCTTATAAGATGTGAACTATCTTTTTTTTGCCGTCGACATCAGTGTTGCTGTAAAGTTTTTATGCTTTATTTAGAGAAGAAAGAGTCTTGCAAGAATAGAACCTCTTTGGTATACTTTATTTTTTTTGAAGGTAGAATTTATTAAAAGATAAGCTCAGATTGCGTTTTATTTAAATAATCCGGGTAAAGCCCCAAGTAAGAACTTTCTGATTTGTATTAACCGAAAATTAAAAGGGAAAGATATTGAAAACCGGCCATGGGTGGGCTTAGAAGTAAACGTCTTCACTTATTCGACTTTTAAGCAAAGAAAAACACAGATCTCATCATTTATTTGTTTTTCTCCACAATATTTAATAATTTCAGTACAAAATATCAGTTAACATTTAGTTATTAAAAAAAAAGAGTAGAACAACATGTGAAAGGGTCGTACTAGTAGTATATAAAATAAAATAAAAGCATAAAATTGCACGTATTTATATACCTAATGTTTTGATACGTAATTATACGTGATTATGGATACTGACCTCTTAATAGTGGAGCCCATATTTAAGTACATCTGGATACCCAGATGCTTCACCTTTTTCTATCCAAACGATACTAATAGGTATATGTATATGTATATGTATATATATATATATGTTATATATATATGTTGAATAAATAAAACATAATCGTAACGCTTTGAAGACCATATCGCGAAGATTTCGAATGCGATGAATGCGTTCATTGGGTATGAAAACGTTGTACATTATCCGAATTCGAACCATACTTAAATTTTGTATAATTCGACACTACCTCTGAGAGAGAATCGGGCTACATGTACACCTAAATTAGGGTCTAAAGAATCACTTAAATTATGCAAAATTGAAATGCACTTAACGATAAGCAGCTTATGCCTACGACACATAATTCCAGTTTCTACCAATTTTTTTGTTTTGGGTGTGCATATCAGTATCAACCATTATAAAAGTTTGATGCGATTTGTAGCACCTTCAATAATTTTCTCTGAGATACTTATCATTTTATACCAGAATGAACTATGTAATATTATTTATGAAGGCAATAAATTGATTTCATACAAAATAATAAAACTTATACAAATGAGATAATGCAAAAAGTTTTAGCAATTCTCTACGGTTTACTAAATGGTTTTACTATAAATACCGAACTGTAGATATCGTGTGTATAAACGTAAAAGTTTTTGGAGACATTTTAAGTTTTGATATAAAAAGCTATTTAAAAGTAAATAAAGGTTGACAAATGCGATTAACTTATGTTTGTGATTTAAAATAAAAATTATTTACTACTATTATACATTTTCTTGAAAACACATCCTTCAATTCTTATCAAGACCAAAGCAATATCAGTAAGTTTTATTTGGTTTTGTATTATTTTCTCTTCACAACATTAGTTAAACCAAATATACGACTATTATGAAAAACTTTGGTTTTCAAATTTATATAGTAATGTCCGATACGTAGGTGCTTAAAATAAATTACATATTAACGTCGATATGAAGCAGAGTTAATAATAGCACAGCTAAGCAAGTTAAATGAAAACTGTTTTTATAGGAATGAAGTGGAAAGCAAATCTAATTTGTTTCGATTTAAGTAAAAGCTTGCGTAAATATAAATTCTTGACAATAGGAAAGAAATGCTTGACTGTACAAATTTCGATAAAGTCTCTTTATGACCCAAGAAAAAGTCAATGATTTATTATGGATCGAATGTTGATTTGTTATAGTCTATGACCATGAACTACACGAGTAGCTTAAGATATGTTTCGAGTGACCAAGAAATACAATGTACGTAGATTTACAGAAGAAATAAGATCCAGTGAAAGAAGTTTTTACGCGATCTTCGAAAAAACTTAGAAGCAATTACGTTGAGCCCTTACTTTCAACTCGAAAAGGCCAATTTCGCAGACACATATGTAAATATGATATAATTTTGAGAAACAAAAAGCAAAAAATAAAATGATTATTAGTAGTTTGTGCTTGTTACGCTTGAAGCTCTATATTTCGGTGAGGACACATTTCTGATTCACCTTTCCTTTGTTTATCTTTTATATTATAAAAGACTTCCACTTTATCTGGAACACACTCTAAGTGCATTCGGGTAAAGTGGAAGTCTTTTATAACAATTAAGGTTATAAAGGAAAACTAATATTAACAAAACTTTTGTTTGTCAAAATTTGTAGTCAAAGACGTAAGCTACCTATCAGAAATGTGTGGCTTAGTCGGAAAAAATGCAAATTTGTAAAATTGAATAAAGATCTTGTAAGATTAGTTATAAATAAAT
Source organism: Volucella zonaria (assembly GCA_963966105.1). Taxonomy (NCBI): domain Eukaryota; kingdom Metazoa; phylum Arthropoda; class Insecta; order Diptera; family Syrphidae; genus Volucella; species Volucella zonaria. The sequence goes on along the minus strand of OZ014533.1, from coordinate 40,166,415 downwards.
GCGCTTTTACACAGTTAAATAATCGATACGCAGGTATAAGCGCGTAAAGTAATTTAGATCGACCTTGCCTATAAGCTTCACAATATGAAGAATCGTGTCGATTGGCTGTATTATTTGGCGTTCCTTTGCAAAATACGTTAAATATTGCGAGTAGATACAGCCAGTATTTGCGCTGAGACTTCTCACCGAACTACACTACTCGTAGATAGAATAAATATACGATACTTGTTTTTTTTTCGTTGGAAAATCTACCAACGAAAATATCTTTGTACTATACTCGTATATACTTAATTGCAGTCCGAAGTGTAAATAAAAAGATGCCGTAAATAAAGCCAAATATCATCGGAGGCTCCGGTTTTTCAAATGGGTTTTTGAAAATGAAATCACACAAAGGTTCATTTTCTGACATGTTTTTAAGGTTCTATATCAGCTTTCTTCAACAAAAGGAGTTTTTTTTATTGTTTGCCTAGGGGATGATAACGACGAAAAGCAGTCCCGCCTGTCCGACTCTCACCTAAAAACGACCTTAATTACTCTCATCTTGACACTATCCACCCCGGAGCCGTCTTCGCATTACCTCAGTGTGGTGTCGTTTCCTTTTTCCTTTGGAGGCCGGATTTTTCGTATTTAACTTCTTGTACTGGTTTATTATATCTTGTTGGTGAGGATTTCATCAGTCTGCTACTTGGATCTTGATCTTTCTTTTCCGTCAAGAGTGTTACTTCTACGAAGCAACAAATTTGGCTCCAGGTCTAATCGCTCATCTTTTTGACCATTTTTGAGCTTCCCTCCTCCTGCAAATAAAAAAGGTGTTGTTTGAGTCGTCTACTGGAAAGTCCCTTGATAAGCTTTGCAGTCCATCGTCCTCTGCTTTCCCAGTTCCAGCACTCTTGCTACTGCCGTTTCTTGAGCTCCTTCGCCTCCTCTATTGCCCCTTCCACTCCAAATTCCGCCATTTTGTTGTAGTCATACTTCCTTTGACCTGCGAGGAGGTCGATAGGGGTCACTCTTACGACTACAAGTACGGCTGATTTCGACACCGTTCGATACAAGTTTACCAAGCGTAGAGCTGCGCGTCTATGCACTGCTGACATTTGCTTCCTGTACTTTTCTAGTCGGAGTGCGTCTGCCCAGATCTCACAGCTATATAGAAGAATGGTAGTTGTAGTTAATATTAGTAGCCTTCGTTTGCTGGCCGTAAGACCACGTTTCCCATCAGTCTGCTTAGTGAAATTGCGACCTTCGATGCTCGTTCCGATACGGACCTTATATGTTCGTCTTGATAGCCACCCCCAAGTATTTCATTTCTTCCTCGTGTGTTATAACTTCGGACCCGATTTGGAAGTTAGCGATGGTCAAAATACTCTTCTTGGTTAAAAGGACTACCTCGGTTTTTTTCAGTAGCTAGGTTAGGACCGTGTTCATCCATCAATGAGTTCACCCGTCTCACATTCTGGTTCAGCTTCATTTGAGCATTCTCCGCATCTTTTGCCGTAATCATGGCGACGACATCATCTGCGTAGCCTCTCATGCGAAGATCTAAGATCTTCCAGACTTCAGGTCCCAGGATCGATCCCTGTGTTGCTTCGGAGTTAATTTCGTTTCTTCTTCCTTCCGTGGTATAGTAGATCAGCACCCGGTCTTTAAGATAGTTCTTCGATATCCGCAAGATGTCGTAAACTGGTGTGTTAAAAGTATGTTCAAGCGCATTCAGTACATCACCATCACTGGTTGAATTGAATTGACACAGGAAATGTCCTGTTTCGTGGACAGGTCTCCTGATAATTACATCTGCGAGCCGTATTTTCACCATATTTTCTAGGAGTTTCTCTGCAGTATCCAGTATTGAAGCGCTTTACCTGTGCTGTGGACATATTTAGGTAATCGCTTTTAGTACTTCTGCCGGTATTCCGTCCGGTCCGGGGTCGTTACGGCTTTGCATAGTTTTCACTGGCAGATTCAATCCACTCTTCTGGAATTTCCTGACGGTGGGCCTCATAGGGTGAGTTGGGAAAAGCATCTCTCCTATGCGCTCTATCTTCTCTTCACTTAGGGCAGGGTGGGTCGTCCGAGCTCCTTGTTGACGACCTTGTTGCCCAGTTCCTCAGGGAGCACGCGAGACAGATTCCAATAACCCGAGCACGCGGAAGACTGCCGGTTCAAGAAGTTTTGTGAATATTTCCATTCAACGTGGGGGAGTATGTTTACGAATATCCCGCGCTGTGTGCAAGCATTTAAAAAAAAAAATAATAATAATAATATTCGCGGTCATTTGTATGAGTTCCATCAACGTCTTCCAGAGGCATCACAATTGTTGTCGTATTTGCCTTTTTGGTTCTACTGAGAAATTTGTTTTTAAGTACCACATTTTTTGACAATTGGTCATGGAGTGATTGTGGACTATCTGAACGAATACATCGTGGAACTGTCGCCATTTTAAATAATCGCCGTCGAATGTTGGGATGTGATCTTTGAGAGTTTCAACGCTATCTTGCTAGTTGGTATATTAATGGAGGTCTATAAACATCTCCGAACCTATTCTGTAAGTTGGCAGTTATGGCTGTCATGTGTTTTTCCATTAGCTCTTTTAAATCCAAGCATTTATCTGGGTCATATCCATCGATTACTAGATTACCGCTGAATTCCCATATGGAATTATGCAGATCATCTTACTGGGCTCGGTGCTCTCCTGCTGTCCTCAATTTGCGTTCGACATACTCCGTTGTATCTTGCTGATTTGAGATTGCGTTAAGGTTCAAGCCGGCCAGGGTTCGACGTATAAAATCCAATACCCTCTTTTTTCGCGTTATCAGCTTCATTAAGCGTTCTAGCGGTTTTGCTGGCGAATCCTTGGGTTTTGATTGGTCGGTACTTGTTGTAGCACTGTCGACCTGTATTGTTGCCTTGTCGCTGATGTGCTCGACATTTTCCATGTTAGAAAGGGAAATAATCAGTTGCTCAAAGTGTTCTTCGAATGTAGTGTAGTTTACTGGGGTTATGTCGTACATACTTTTAACCAAGTATTCGTGATAAGCTGTCATCGCAGTTGGAGTCCGTTTCTTCGAACATGCTAAAGGCCTCCTCCAAGCGACTCAATCTGTTCTCATAATACTCCTTGTCTTTCGAGTCCTTTTTGTAGCTTAATATGATTCTTGACACTTTCTTGGAGTGGACTTCTTGTTGCTTCGCCCAGTCATCGATATCAACGATGTTTGTGTGTTCTTCGTACGTTTTTGTTGGTGAAGGGGCCGTGGTGTAGTGGTACTAGCAATCGCTTCTCACTCGGAGGGTCAAGGTTCGAATCCTAGTCTCGGCAAGTTTTCATTTGTGTAATTGGAACTCAGTCAAGAAAAAATCTGGGTGTGAAGGCATAACACTGACATGTAGATTTTGGCTGTTGTAGAGTTTTCAAGCACAAAACAACCGTTAAAATTCAGAACCTGAATCATTCCGAGTGAAGAAAAATCTCTCCGTCCTATCCGGATTCCCCCCCCTGGAGAGTCAATATCGAAACCAAACACACCTGGGTCTCAAGCCGCTACATCACAACAATGCTTTCCTTTCTCCTCCTTCTATCCTTCCGCCCGCGCCCTGGCAACAGTAAAAAGGTATCACAACCCCTTAGGCGCGCGTAAATTATAATAAAAAAATTAAAAATTATATTCCACTCATGGCGTATACCCTCGTCCGACCGAATTGTACACACAAATTGGTGTATGCTCATTACCCTGTCATTGTCTGCCATGTTCCCTTGTTTGCTTCTACAATCTTCGGTGCCGGGTATGTATCCATCGCATGTTTTTTTTTATATTTCGTAAAACTTCCGGATCTCAATTTCCTCGATCGTGCGCTTCTCATGATCCTTCCTTTACCTTGTGAAAAGCTGGAGTTCTCTCCTCTTCTTACCGCAGAGCTCATAAATAGCTCCAGTCCTTCTATACAGCCTTGCTTTGTTTGCATTTTACTTAGCTTTCTGTGCTTGCCGGCGTTCGTCGTCAAACCAGGGGTTTCATTGCATTAGCTGAGTAAAACCCAACGCATCAGAGGCGGCATCTCTGATGGTTTTTTGGCAAAGTTGCCACTGGCCTTCGATACTTGATGCTAGCGGCGTTGGTCCCCTTAACAGATTAAGGGAGACTCGATCAGAAAAGAATTTTGAGATCTTTTGGAAGACGTCAAACTTCATCACAGTATTAGCTTGCCTTTGCGCGATGTTCGGGATATCCACAACCGTATATTGGCTACATCAAAGTGATGGTCAAAGTCGATGTTGACCCCTTGGAACGTTCGGACATCCATAGTACTGGAGTCAATCTGGTTGACGGTAGATTGATCAGAGGCAAGTCTTCAATCATTTTGCCTCTTTTGTTTGATGCCGGGAGGCCCAAAGTTTGACTGATGATATTGTCAAGATCGTTTTATATATGCTTTGTAGTGGGTGGATGTATAAGTTAATATAAGTTATTTTGGTTTGAAGATGTAATTCAAGAGCAAGAGATTGAATATTTGGGTTGAGTGGTAGGGGTATATATGGAATGTTTTCCTTAATCAATACACTTACATATGCCTTTTTTAGCTGCCGTGTTAGTGGGAAGATTTTTAAAATACCCAATATAACCTTTAGGGGTAATAGGAGTAACGTTACAGAGAGACAGTGTGTCTCCTATAATAATATAATACTGGACTGTATTTGATTAAAGTACTTAGTTCATAAAAGTTATTTAAAAAACCTTTCATATTCCATTCTAGAATACCCATGTATTTTGGGTGAGTATGAGATAAACACAATTTTCGGTGCGCAAATCACGAGAAATGTGTTTACTAGTGGTTGGATTTGTTGTTTCATTTCATTGAACTCTATAACTCTCTCTATCAGCGCTACCTGAATAGTGCGCAAACCAATCTCATAAATGACCCCAAATCCTTTTTTCAATTTGTCAATTGCAAAAGTAAGACCGATGGTTATCCTTCCTCCCTCGCTTTCGAAACCAAAACTTCATGTGATCCTACTACCATCACCAACTTTTTTGCTACATTTTTCAAGCAATCATTTGCCAACAACTCCTTCGTACCAGATCCCTCTTACTTCAATGATCTACCAAATTTCTCTATTGGTCCCTTTCTCACTCAAAATTTCGATCCTGCAGTTATTGAAGAAAAGTTACAAAATCTTAAGGATGGATTTGTACCTGGCCCAGACGGACTCCCCGCCATGTTTCTTAAGAAATGCTCTTCCAACCTGTCTCTACCCCTTTCCTACCTTTTTCGTCTATCGCTCACACAGGGTGAATTTCCCCAGATTTGGAAGACCTCTTTTATAATCCCAATACACAAAAAGGGATCTAAGCATGAAGTTACCAATTATCGTCCCATTGCTAAACTCTCTCATATACCCAAACTCTTTGAAAGCATTTTATACGAAGCGTGAAGCTTCAAATTCAAGCCTTTTATTTTACCCCGACAACATGGTTTTCTAAAAGGTAGATCAACTACCACAAATCTAGTTGAATTCGTGTCTTTTGCACTCTCAGCCTTAGAAAATGGCAAAGAAATCGATGTTATCGCAACTGATTTCACTAAAGCATTTGATAAGATATCTCATAAATTGATCCTTTTCAAATTGTCTGCTCTCGGCTTTGAGCCGCTCTTTTTAAAATGAATTTCTTCTTACCTGGTAAACCGATATTATAGTGTTCGGTTTAGATCCGCCCTTTCTGTTCCATTCCTGGCCTCATCTGGAGTTCCACAAGGCAGTCATCTTGGCCCCCTTCTCTTCATTCTTACTATCAACGATGTTGAGAGTGTCATTAAGCACTCCTCCCTCTCCCTTTACGCTGACGACACAAAATATTTTAAATCTATTTCCTCTCCCCAGGACTCTGCCCTTCTTCAAGAAGACCTTGATCGGTTTTCAATCTGGTGCCTCAAAAACTGCCTAGAACTTAATATAGCCAAATGTCAATTTATAACCTTCTCACGTAAATACAACCCGTCTCCCCCCCGACTTTATTTTCTCCATGGTCAACCAATTCCCCTGGTTCAGTCTTTTCAAGACCTTGGCATATTATTCGACAGTGAGCTTAATTTCCGTTCGCATATCGATAAGATGATCCTCAAAGCCAACTCATCACTTGGCTTTATTAAACGGTGGTCCAAGGAATTTTCCAACCCGTATGTAACCAGATCTCTCTATATTACCTTTGTTCGCCCCCTGCTTGAGTATGCCAGTCAAGTTTGGTCCCCCTTTCACCGGGTTCATGTTTCCCGAATCGAGGGTATTCAACGTCGATTCCTCCGATTTGCCCTCCGTGGCCTGCCATGGAACGACCCTTTAATCCTACCTCCCTATCAAGACCGCCTCAAACTTCTAAATATGAATTCGTTAGAAGAACGTAGGAATATTGCTGACGTTCTTTTCATTCATCGTCTTCTCTCAGGTTCCATCGACTGTGCATCCATTTTGAACTCCATTTCCTTCAATACCAACCCCCGCAATCTACGTTGTCCTCGTCTCTTCTATTTACCGGTCCACCGCACCTCTTATGGCTCCAACGAACCTATCTCCCGAATGCTCCGAAAGGTCAACTCGAACCTCTCCCTTTTTCATTTCCACCTGAGCACTCCTCGTCTCAAACAAGATCTTCTCCATCACTTCCTTGGTCACTAGCTCTTAAGTCTTTCTGTTAGTTTTTAAGTTAGATTAAGCTTGTATTAAGCCAATAAATGGGGGCCTCAGCCCCCACCAAAATTAAAAAATTAAAATTGTGAAGTAGGTATGTATAAAAAATTTGATTGATTTCTATTAAGATTGTTAAGATTTTGGCTCTGAGATCTAGAGGCCGAGCCACCCAAACTCTCTATAGAGATCGATTGACTCAGCCTTTGAGTCGCAGAGTCAGGATTTTGGTTATAAAGTGCGTTATTATATGTCGACATCGTCATTTAGTTCTTTTGTTTCATTTGTATTGCTACTAAATATGTATTATATTTAAAAGTTTATTTGTTCGATAAGATGCATCGGGAGTGGATTGATGATTCGTTGTTAGAGTTGGCGTGTACGGTCTGATTAATGTTTGAGTGGATGTTGGAGGTGGATATGTATGATGTGGTTTTATTGAAAGAGAGAGAGAGTGGGGTGAATTTGGGTTGGAGCGTGTCTGGAATTTGCTTGTGTTGTCATAGACAGAGTCAGAGATTGTTAGATTTGAGTTGAGAGACTTTGGGGGAATTTTTCACTATTTTCTAAGAAATTGAGTTTCGGCGAGTTTTGAATTTTAGAATTGAGTAAAGTCGATGGGTTATTTGCAATGTTGCCGGTTTGGTTTGAGATGATACTTAGAGTTTATTTTGGGTCTGGTTATTTTGTTTGAGCTTTTCAACACAGGTTTCAAATGACGTAGAGGTTTGAGAGGGGTTACGTTCTTGTAATACGCTTTGCTTCTCCCATGGTGCATTTGTCTCTAGTCTTTATTTTTAGGATTTTCAATTCTATTCGGCCGTTAGGATATTTTTACAACTTTAAGCACACACTTGCAAGCGAAAAATACGAAAAGAAAAGAAAAAAAAATGCAATACCTAAAAGAAAAAAGAAAAAAATAGTGCGGAGTATGTGGTAGGTAAAGCGGGGAAAACGAGTTTGCGCGCTTGCAGCAAGAGAAAGGCACACAACAGATGAGGGACGATGTGATCAGCCCGATAGCTAGTCGGTGACTGCTTCGTACAACAATAGAAGTGAGGGTAAAATGATCGGCAGAAACTAGTTTTACTACAATAGTTTTTTTTTTTTTGTATTTTCTTGTACGCGGTTAGGTAAGTTAACAACAAAAATATTCAGAAGCACTTAACAACAGCTCCAATTCTCAACCACAGTATTTGCTGCAAAATTGCAACTGGAGCACAGTGCAAACACGACATTCCATCACGTTCGTGGCAATATCAGGTAGCATCAGAATAAACATGCGAGAAATATGACAAACAACGATCTTCACTTGTCTCAGCACATAATTAGTATTTAAGCTATGAATATTATTAAGATTTTGTTCGGTCTTTTTTCGAAAGCAGAATCGCTGACAGTTTGGTTTTTAAAAGAAATGAAGTTTAAAAAAATTTTTTCTTAAATCAATTCATATAATGTTTAATTAATTGGCGCCCGAGCGGTAGGGACCCGGTTTTTTCTTTTATCGCAGTCAGTGATCTCAAGTAGCTCCAGTGCTCGAGAAAATTAGAAAGGAAAACGGTGGTCCGCAAAATAAGTCGCGGTAAAAAGTGACAGGAAAAAAAAGCCTAAACAAGAAGCCAGTAATCTTAAGAACATAGTTCCCGTGCTCTCGAAAACTAAAACGTAATGTTCGAGTCAAAAACAACTGGTGTTTCGCAAAACCAGTCGCGGTAAAAAGTGACTAATAAAGACCAGAAAGCCAGTGACCTTTAGTAGCTAACGCGCTCAGTTAAAGCAAATTCAGTGAGTGTACGAAGGAACCCCTAACAGTAATCCCAACTATAGGGGCCAGGCAGAAATAGCAAGGAGTCAACGAGGGATCCCCCATGGGTAAAGCGGAACAAATACCAGTGAACGGCTTGGTGATTTTGTACACCATGTAAGTTAGTTTTAAGAAAAAAATAGAATCTCAAAGAATTGAAATTGTGACCAAAATAAAGATTTTTTGTCTTTACAAAAGTTGTTACCACTTAACTCTAAATATTTGGATAACTATATCCATTAAATTTGGAAAACATTTGTAAAAATATTTATCTAATATAAGCGTTAAATAAGAAAATGTTTTTAACAAGAGCAGGTACCGGGGAATCCCGGTGCCAAACCAAAGTCAAGGTGAAATTCCCCAAGATTGAATTAATAACAACTTATTAACTAGTCCCGCTTCTTCCCACATCACACCTCCTTTTTCTAACCCTCCTATATTTACATCCACGAGTAATCTTTTAACGATAGTAGGCAATCTTCACATAGCTCACGCTCATTCCGCTAGTGGCCAGGACCACAACTGCTCATTTCATTCGAGCGCATCCAATGCGGATCTTCCATTTCAAGAAATTAGGTCAACCCCAAAATTGGATGTTTTTGTTGCTTCCATTTCGAGTTTTAGAACAACAAGGAAGGCAGATAATAGAGAGTGTACTTAATCCTCACATTCATCCTCCTAATGTAGATCAGGTCATTTTCCCCCGGCATCAGAGTGGCATAGATGGTCTCGAAAAAATTCCGAAATCATAAAATGTTTTCGTACCTTTTTGGGAGAAGTTTGCGAGTTTTCTTCCTGGAGGAGGAGTGTTGAAAGAGTGCTGAAACTCTATGAACACAAGAAGGGTACCACCCAATATTACGGAATACTAAACGTTATTCGTAATAAAATAATTGGTCAAGCAGATGCAGCGTTAGAAGCAAATAACACACCTCTCAATTGGAGCATGACAAGCGAGATGTTACTACACTGGAGTTCCAGATGTCAACCATGGTTCAGGGTAACCAATCTATTCGACAATTTTTTCAGGCAGTAAACTCACAATTAACCTTAATAATTAATAATATTTCTTGCATGAACATTTGCCCGGAGTCAATGAGGTTATTGACTCAAACGTATCGCGATTATATACGTTTATAAGAGGGCTTAAAGGCCTTCTGTCTGATCTTCTAGGCATGAAGGAGCCCGCAGATTTACCAACAGCTCTGTATATATGAGAATCAATACTTCAGATCTCAACACGGTAGGAATAATCAAGGAGCAACTAAAAAGAGTTTTAATACGCAATCTACACAAATGCGTCCACAAAATTCTTTATTGCATGGGAACCAAAATCAGCAACAATCCTTTCACCCAATCCAATCGAACTAAGGACACAACCACCAACAAAGAACTTCGGCAAATAATCATCAAAACAACCAACTAGCCAGAACACCTCAATCAGGACCGAATGTGAAGCAAGAACCTTTGACAAAAGGACCTAGTGTTCATGTTAGAGACATACTCCACCAAAATCGACAAAATTTCAACAGTAACCCAAGAAGACCTGATGGACCTATACCTCTAAATCTCCAAGTTACCAGACATCATCCTAATTTTCACATTGACTCATCCCCAGAAGAACTAAGCCAATACTACGAAAACCTTAATTTGAGTGACGGACAAGCCGAGCAACCCCTCAATGAATTTTTCGAAAGCATAGACGTGTCTTCCGATACCAATAATTCCCAAATTGAAGTATTGGAACATGTCGACATAAATTTTTTAGGTTAAGCGACTCTTCCTTACCTTATTTTGAGTGTAAGTCAAAGATTGGTGACATTTATAAATTTCTTGTAGACACCGGATCTTCAAAAAATTACATTCAATCATCCCTTGTATCAAAACCTTTACATAATGAAAATCCTTTCTTTGCAAAATCCATAGCAGGAGACGTCCAAATTACTCAGTATACAATGATAAATTTATTTAATATTCAAAACATTAGCCTTAAGTTCTTTCTCTTACCTATCTTGCGAACCTTTCATGGCATCCTTGGCAACGATAGCCTTAAGCAACTATCATAGATACGAAAAGTAACTCTATGAGAATATTAGACTCTGTGAAAATTAAAACTAAACAGTTGCGTTCTCCAAGGGTTAACGCCCTCAATATCAAAACAAGTCATATGACAGGGGTGCAGCAAAAACTTTTAAACTCCACCATAAATAATTTTCCAAACCTTTTCTGTGAACCCAATGAAAAGTTGAATTTTACTAAAAGAGTTGTAGGAGAAATTCGCACTTCAACTGATTCACCCATTTATAGTAAGTACTATCCCTTCCAGATGTCACTAAAGTCTGAAGTCGAAGAGCAAGTCCAGAAACTTTTCGAGGACGGAACTATCAGACCTTCCAAGTGTCCATACAATTCTCCTTTATGGATTGTGCCAAAAAAGGCTGACTCCGAGGGAAAAAAACAGTTTAGAATGGTAATCGATTATAGGAAGCTTAACAGTGTCACTATAGCCGACCGTTGCCCTATACCGAAGTTTTGTTTCAACTTGGAAGGAATAAATTCTTTACAGTAAAAGCGGGTTCCACCAGATCCCATTAAAGGATTCTGACATAGAAAAAACAGCTTTTTCTATAAACAATGGAAAGTTCGAATTTACAAGACTTCCATTCGAACTTAAAAACTCGCCATCCATCTTTTAAAGAGCACTCGACGACATCTTGCGAGAACACTTAGGTAAGACGTGCTACGTATATATTGACGATATAGTCATATTCAGCAAAACCGAAAGTGACCATACCCGGCACATAGAGGAAATTTTCCAAACGCTCTATGATGCAAATATGTAAGTCCAACTAGGCAAATGTCATTTTTATAGAAAAGAAATTGAATTTCTCGGTTTTATCATCTCCTCGGAAGGAATAAAAACCAACCTTGATGGAAAATAGCTTTCCATCACCTCGAACCTTAAAAGATCTACGTTCTTTTCTTGGGCTATCAGGCTATTATCACCGCTTTTTCAAAGATTATGCAAACCTTGCGAAGCCACTTAAGGGGGGAGGAAGGACGTATGTCCAAAACACAATCTTCCAAAAAACTAATTTCTCTAGACCCCTCAGCTATCGATGTATTTGTCAAAATTAAAAATTCCCTTATTTCGAAAGATCTAGTTCTTACGTATCCAGACTTCAGAAAATCATTCGAACTCACTACGGACGCGCCTAATTTCGCTCTAGGTGCAGTTTTGTCCCAAGGAAACAGACCAATTACATTTATTTCCCGAACGGTTGGACCAACCGAAGAAGGTTACGCAGCTAACGAAAAGGAGATGTTAGAAATAATATGGGCATTGAATTCCCTGCGTAATTACCTATATGAATCGGCACAAGTCAAAATTTACACCGACCACCAGCCTCTTACCTATGCTCTTAGCAGTAAAAACAACAATAGTAAGATGAAGCGGTGGAAAGCAATTCTGGAAGAACATAATTGCACTATAAACCAGGTAAAAGTAATGTCGTGGCAGACGCACTGTCACTCCCTCCTCAAATGAATTCGCAAATAAACTCGCTTACACCTACGGAACATAGCGATGACAGTTCATCGCAAAACCTTATTCAAAGTATCGAGGCTCCCATAAATGCGTTCAAAAACCAAATTTTTCTGCAACTTGGCGCAACTTCTTCCAAAAGTTTCGAAATAATTTTCCCTACATATCACAGACACGTAGTGGCAGAACCTAATTATAATCAAGAGAAACTGAAGCTAATCCTCAAAAAAATCTTAAACCCCTCAGTCATAAACTGTATTAAAACCTCCGAACAAATAATGGGCATGATGCAAACCACATATGCTACCCATTTTAACAATTACAAAATTCGTTTTACTCAATTACAGGTCCAAGACATAACCAATGAGACAGATCAAGAAAGCATCATTATCAACACACATCAGAGAGCCCATAGAGATGCAAAGGAAAACAGAGCTCAAATCTTTAAAAAAATACTATTTTTCAGGTATGATTAGATAGGTTAGAAAGGTTACAAAGGCGTGTAATATCTGTACGGAGAACAAGTATAATCGCCGCCCTAACAAGCCCGAAATTCAGCCAACTCCGATACCCGAATTACCCGGGCAAATTGTGTATGTCGATATTTACTTTACTGACGGTAAAATAATCTTGACTGCCATCGATAAATTCTCCAAATATGCTTTAACAAGAATCTTAAAATCTAAAGCTACCGAGGACATAAAACAACCTTAGAGAACTCAAGGATCCCCCCTATACCAGCTCAACTAATGGACAAGTGGAAAGGTTCCATTTGACGCTTTCTTAATTAATGCGTTGTCTTAAATCCAAGAAAAATATAACACATTTGCAGAATTATTAGATATGACAATTTATGAATATAAAGGTCCATACACTCCACGACAAAAAGAAAACCAATAGACGTCTTTTTTGGAAAAGAAAAACTGAACAATCCAGAACAGTTGGAATTAGAAAGGAGAGAAAACGTTGAAAGGATCAACTAGTCGCAGACTTAAACTTCCACAACAAGAATAGGGCTCCATTAAAAAATTATTCTGTAGGAGAAACTATTTATGTTAAAATTAATAAAAGATTAGGTAACAAACTCTCCCCTAAATATAAAAAGGAAACAGTTTCAGAAAACAGAACTTCAACCATTTTAACAACATCAGGAAAATTTGTCCATAAGTCCCTAATAAAAAATTTAAATTTATTTCACTCTCTGGGTTGCACCTATCACAGCGGATGTAAAAATGATCGATTATTCCAATTCCCAACTCATATCCATAAGCTCCGGTATTGCAAAAGTTCAAACTGGAACTTTTAAATTAATTCATGTTATTGACATCAATCAGTACCAACAATCCCTAAAGGAAATAGACCAGAATATACATACAAAAATTTTCAAGTGTTCCCCATCCGATGTTTCCCTTCCTGTCCAACGAAGTTCAATAAATCCAAATACACCTAGATCACTAGATTTCCTCGGTTCTGCATGGAAATGGATCGCCGGAACACCGGATAGACATGATTTTGAAATAATAGAAAAATAAACAATGTTTTAACTAACAACAATCAACAGAGAATTCTTAATAATCTATTTTGAGGAAAAATAAATGAAATAAGTAATGTCACAAATGAAATAATAAAAAACATAAAAGGTAACGACAAAACAAAATTTGACTTTTTGTTAAACCTTAAATTTAGGCTTGATACTTTAAAAGAAGAAATAATTAATATCGAATACGCCATACAATTGGCAAAAGCCGGAGTAGTTAATACTTCTGTCAACAATCGAAATAAGATTGATGCAGAAAATAATAAATAAAGATGACATGCCCTATAGTAATGTAATAGAGGCTGTCGAATTTTCAGAGGTCAAAATATGCTCAAATAATACTATACATTTTAAGCCTACCAATAATTGGTACGAAATCATTTAGCAAAATGCTCATTAAACCTGTTAAACGTAATAAAAATGTTGTAAAACTAGATTTTAAGGCAATTTTAAAATGTAAGGATAATATGTACGGAATAACCACTAAATGTAAGAGTTTTGATAGTTTTGCAATATGTAATCAAAATTGTATTGTTAAAATAAGTAATAACGAGTGTATCAGCAACCTTCTATCAAGTCGTCCTCCCTCATGTACGCAGATAAACAACCAGCATGTTCCAACAGTTGAAGAAATAGCACCTGGCGTTATCCTGTTTAACCAATTCGACGACAACATAGAAATTGACGGATGGAACTTATATCATTCAATTCCATAATGCCACCATCAAAGCCCAGCAATATACGTTTGAGGCCATAGAAACCACCAACCACAACCCCCTTCCTGCTTTGCTACTACCATCAGCAGTAAGGCCACAAATCGAAAAGCTGCTTTCATTAGAAATGATTAAAGAACTGGAAGCCAATAATTAGAGATTACATCCTTACATCCAAGAATTAGAGATTAGTAGTCGCAAGAAGACTATGGGTATGTTCGCACTATCAACGCTAACAATTCTCATCATCCTATTCATACTATGGAGAATGATAAGCAAAATATGGAAACCATGCAAATACTGGAAAAGAGAATCGGCGAAAGAAGTATCTAGAACAATAGGGGTCGAAGAGCTTTTAAAAACAATTAAGCCAATGTCATCGGCGGAGGAGTTAACAACAAAAATATTCAGAAGCACCTAACAACAGCTCCAATTCTCAACCTGAGCACTCCCACGGTATTTGCTGAAAATTGTAATTGGAGCACTGTGCAAAAACGACATTCCATCACTATCGTGGCAACATCAGGTAACATCAGAACAAACATGCGAGAAACATGACGACCAACGATTTTCACTTGTCTCAGCACATACATAATTAGTATTTAAGCTACGAATATTATTAAGATTTTGTTCAGTTTTTTTTCGAAGGCAGAATCGCTGCCAGTTTAAAATTTTTCTTTTAATCAATTCATATAATGTTTGACTAATTGGTACGTAGGTATATCCATACGGGTATTATCTTGTGCAGTATCTATTGTTTTTCTTTACACACATTGAAATTGCTCGATACATATTTATCTATTCTTAGTCTAGTCGGTTAAAATTTGAGCCTTTTTACTGCACTTACGTTAATTTTTTTCAACCGCCAAGGAGTAATGCTTTCGCAGTAGAAGTAAAATAAGAAATTCTGAATTTTTTATTTGTCAAAGCAAAATAAAGGAAAAACAAAAGAAAAAAAAAGTAACATTTTTGTTTACAAACTTTTTGTACGTATTTATTAAAAATTTAAAAAAATTAGTACAAAGATAAAAAAAAATTAAATAAATTAACATAAATGACAGTTCTACAAAAAAAAACACATGAAAATAGCCTTTGATCATTGGTTTAAATTCATTTTAGGAATGATACTCGTAATACTTTTTAACAGCTACACAACACAATAGTTTCAGTTACATACTAATCAGGTTCACTTTTCGGATTTTTGAGAGGAGTGAATACATTTTACAATACGTTCATTTTCATTAAGAAAATCTCTAAATTGTATGCAGGTTTTGCCAAAATTATATTTCGCTATAAGAAATAGATAACCTTCATGCATTTGAAATTGAAAATATTGAACAGCATTTATGGCACCATACTTCATTATTTATTATTTTTACCAGAAACTTGTAGCACCATTCAACAAACGTATCCAACCAAACGCGAACGTCAAATACCCACATGTTAAAGTTAACTAAGCAATGAAAAGTTGAGTGTAATGGTGGGTATCCGCGGCCACTCATGAATGCCATTCCCGACGTGAGGGTTTTTCCTGTTTTATTATTGCGTTTATTCCACTATGGCATTCCTACATAGTGGGTGCCGTGAAATAACGCCGAGTGAAATAACGCCGAGTGAAATAACGCCGAGTGAAGTAACGCCGAGTGAAATAACGCCGAATTCCAAAGTTCTTTATTTCACAAACAGTGTTCGTCGTTATTTCACTTTGTCATTGTGAAATAACGCCAAATTGCAAAATTCGGCGTTATTTCACGGCACCTCCATAGTGGCATTCCTCAGTTGTACCTCAACACCGCAAGTTCTCAAGATAAGATAATTTATTAACTGTGTTTAAAATAAGTGAAACGTTGGCTTTAATAGTTGTCGATAAGATTGTGTGTGACAGAATGAAAAAGAAAACAAAAGAGAAAGGTCAACACCAAAATTAGGCGAAGAATTGCTTACAGAAAAGGCAAAGGCTGACTTTTAGAAACCTTTTAAAGAAATTTGTGGTAACCTCCCCAAAAGACTTCAAAAATTATTTTAGAATAGATCTGCAAACACTCACCAAATTGCTGGATATGATCACACCGGCACAACTGTTTGGTTGGGCACGGCAAAACATTCCGGCCATTTGGTGAAATAGCCCACAACGACGATTATGTATCGGTTTTCTGATTTGGTGCGTGGAAGTGGGGCAAGTATGTCAACAGCAATCCTCTCTAATGGGTGTCCTGCATGCCGTGGGTTAAGAAGCCCCTTTGTTCGCTGAGTAGGGCCTCTCCGAGCCTGACAAACAATGCAGTTTTTACACCATAGTTTGGAGTCTACCTTTCGACCATTCGATTATTCCAAAAATACCAGTCCATTATTTCGCTTAGGGTTTCGCGGTGTGCCAGGCCCGCGCTCGGACTAGTATGGACTTGCTGAAGAATTTCTGAAACTAAGTTTTTTTGAATCACGAGTGACGTCTTCTGTGCCTGATCCTTTCCCATGTTCGAAACATTACGCCAGCATCCATTTTCAACAGCTGGAAAGTAGCCCAAAAGCTTTTGGTATCCTGATTCACCTGCATAATGTATTCTTTTTTTAGTCGATGTCCTTCCTTCAACCACCTCCTCACCTTTGATAGTGTTGGATCTTTTTGCTGTTCGATTGCCAAAGTGGGCTCCTTGGTTTTCAAGTGCAGTATCTCCCAGCGCTCTTTTTCTTTGATGTCCGCCTTCATGCAATATTTGCATTCTACACATGGTCTCCTGGAAAGCGTGACAGCATTACCATGTCGAGGGCCAGAACGTACCTGGATTTTTATCGTAAACCACCTGTCATGTAGACTTAATGTTTACGAGGTGCCCATACACCCATAGGGAGCAAGGATACGCCTTGCCATCGCTCTCCGTCAATCTTTTGATACCAATTCGGAACTGTGTTGGAGGCACAGTTCCACCCTTGGTATGAGTCGAGGCCGACCTAAAACCTCTTGCTGCTCTTAGGGTCGCAGCACCCAGTACTTTTTTGCAACTCTACAATGGGTTAGACCCGTTCCCGCGATTTGGGTTTAAACCACAGACACCATGACGCTCCCACAAGGGGGCCTACCTCTAACAAGTCAGGCCCAGACCGAAATCCGGGGGGCTCCTGACTCCCATGGTACCGTGATTTAAGTTCTGGTATGGACTACCGGTGGTCAAGCCGCCAACAAGACCTATGACCGGCAACTTGTAATGGTCAAATCGAGCATCCATTCATGCAAAAAAAATCTGGATGTTTTCGATAAGACCAGTTATAGAATAATCTACCCCCGCTTTTTATTAGACAACGTCATTGATGGGCGAAGCCTTGATAATTGGGCGTTGGCCCATCCTAACCAACAGACAGTTCATCGTGAAAAATGGTGATGTGACTTCTTTTGGAATATTTCAAATTAAAAATGGTCTGCAGCAAGGCGCGGTCAATTCGCCGATCCTATTCAACATTTATACAAGCGACTTGATAGGTTCACTTCCCCATACTATTGCGTACGCAGACGATTTGATAGCGTACAGAGCAGGTCCAAAAATCGAGGTCATTAATACTCTCTTGCAGCGTGACTTCGATAAGATAAGACGATTTTGCGATGACTGGAATTTGAAAATCAACTTTCAGAAGTCGGAAACCATTCTCTTTAGGACGCCGTTATCTGGAGCCTCTAGGGATACCAGGAAAAATTGGCGTAAGTTCTCGATCATTGGACAACGCGGACAGCCTCTTGCCTGTCGAAATGTAGTCAGATACCTTGGGATCTGGCTAGATCAGTTTCTGTATTTTGACAAAAATGTAGATGCTGCTCTGGCCAGAGCTAAAGGTGCTTTTGCCCTTACAAAGCGACTGTTTTGTAGCAGCCAACTCGATGCGAGGGTAAAGTATTTGGGTGTCCCGTGTGGTTCAATGTGCGAGCAAGCTTAATGGAAAAGATTCGGGTGTTTGAGAGGGCTTGCCTTCGCTTGTACAGAACACCAGAGTCGGAGTACAAAAAATTTTATCGTAATGAGGTCCTTTACAACAGGGCGAACCTAATACGAGTGGACAACTTCGTAATTAAGCTGACTCGAAGGCACATTGCAAGAGCAATGACCTCGACGAATAACCTGATATCTGGGGCTTACTACCCCAACTACCTTTACCACGAGAGTGTGCGCTCTGACGGCTTCGTTCCACCGGAAGCATTCCTCTACCTAGATCAGATAGGGTTGATCTAGGATAGATCAGCGGTCCCGTTAATCTTCCATGTCGCTCGGAA
Source organism: Volucella zonaria (assembly GCA_963966105.1). Taxonomy (NCBI): domain Eukaryota; kingdom Metazoa; phylum Arthropoda; class Insecta; order Diptera; family Syrphidae; genus Volucella; species Volucella zonaria. Next base: position 40,147,883 of record OZ014533.1, on the reverse strand, counting down.
AGCTGGGGACAGGCGACTTAACTACGGCAGAGACGTCGCACACGACAGTGTGGATCGTCTCAGGTTCAGTAGGGCGGTGGGGAATCGCGATAAGAGGGATGTCGTTCGGCAGCACCAGCATTTCTGGTGGTTGAATGATGGAGAAGATGTTTCGTCGTCGTTTCCGTCAATTACGGACCAGCCTCACTAATGAGGCAGAGCTACCCAACTTATTTACACTGTGAATACCGATGGCCAGCTTGCATAGGTTTAGGTTAGCATTTAAGAAATATATATATATATTAGTATATACGTTTGTATATACTAATATATGTATATAATTGTGTGTAATATCTATGTGTATGTATTGTGTATGTAGGTTAGGTTTAAGTTTATTTTAAGTTAGATATTAAGTTTTTTATAAAAAAATAACTCCATATGCTAAGTTTTTGTTAACAAATTTTTCTTAGCCTTAAGTATACAAAATATATACGAATTTCAATAAAATGCAAATAAAGTCGAAAGACATAGTATAAAAATTTAGAGTAGCTTAGAGTGCCTGTGCGGGGCCAGTAAGTTAATATAAGTTTGTTAAGTAATTTTAAGCTAGCATTTAAGCATTTTTTGTTAGTATGTAAGAATAAATGATTAATATAATAAAATGCATTTAAAACTAAAACTAACACAAGGGTTCGATCCCGGCCCGAAATTTAAATTGGTATTTTTTCTTGTGTTTTTTTTTTTCTTTCTTCAAATTGTGTAATCACAAAAACATAATCAACAACTGAAAGAAATCACGTGATGTATGGTGGAGAGCGTTCCGCTCGTCCCATAACGGGAGCTGCAAAAGGCAACAATAGTGTTGCCGGTACCGTGGCGAAAGCCATCCAAAGAAGGAGGAGGATAAAAACTACTCCTAATTTAACGAAAACTAAAATAAGTGCTGTTTTAACAGCTGAATCAGCGAAAACAGCACAACAAAATAAAAAACAAGCAGATGCATTAATGTACGAGTACATCGCTGATGAAGTCCAGAATGAGGGAGGCAACAACAACTTTGCCTCCCTAGCGGCATCTGAGTCTCAAAATGAGGATGAACTGATTGAAGAGATTAATAGCAGCATACAAAAGCTGACAGAAAAAGTGCTTGCTATTAGACAAAACCAAACTGCACGCAGGCAGAGGGAGCAATTGGAAGCAGAGAGCTTCCAACAACAAGAGCAGAAACAACAACTGCAGCAACAACAAAACCAGCAGCAGCAGAAACAACAACTGCAGCAAACAAGACAGCAGCAGCAGAAACAACAGCTGCAAAAACAACAACAGCTGAAACCACTGAAAAAACATCAGCAGCAGCAACAACAACAGCATCAGCAACAACAACAGCATCAGCAACAACAACACCAGCAGCAGCAACAACAACAGCAGCAGCAGCAGAAGAAGAAGGAGAAGGTGCCTACTATTAACACCTATAAGCTATAGGTAAGTGCTACCAAGGACCTGCGTAGGTTGGTCATTGGTAATAACTTTAATATTAAGAGATTGGGGAACGATCGCCATGCCATCCACTGTAATACAGTGGAGGGCTACGCGAAAGTTAAAGAGCTCCTGAAGGAAACGACGACGGAGCACTACTCATTCACACCGAAGTGTGAAAAGCGGCAATCGATGCTGCTGAAGGGGTTGGAACCGTCTTCTGATCCTGAGGAGATCCTGGCACTGCTCAAAGAGAAGGAGTGCGAATCACTCAAGTTTGTGGGGGTAAAGCCATTTACCACAGCTAGAGCAAGGCGGGAGAAACGGTGTCTGCCGTTCTTCCTGGTGCAGCTCAGTCCCGAAAGCCATCTGGATAGTCTAAGGAGTATCAATGTCCTAGACTACAAGGTGGTTCACTGGGAAAAATTAAAAAGGAGCGAAGGCGTTATACAATGCGTTCGCTGCCAGAGGTTCGGGCACTCCGCGTCGAACTGCCAAATGCAGCCTCGATGCGTGAAGTGCGCAAAGAACCACAGTACCGAGGAGTGTGCTCTGGGTAGGAACGGAGTATCCGATAGGATGCAGCTCTCGTGCGTATTATGTGGGAACGTGGGACACACCGCAAACTATCGGGGTTGTCCTAAGTTCGCTGGTATTAAAAAATCAAAACTGGCTCAGCAGCAGAAGGTGGAGGTCAAGCGTTCACCTGTTAGGTTTCAAACACCAGCCGTCACGACCCATATTTCCTACGCCCAAATGGCGGCAGGTACGGGGGCTACGGTACAGCAAGCGACTGTTGCTTCTCCGGCGCCAATGCCGAGAACAATGGAAGCTGCACCTAACATGCTGGCCATCTTGCTCGCAATCCAAGGGCAGATGGCTCAGCTGCCAAAGCAGCTACAAGAACAGGCCAAGCGGGTGGACCAGATCTACGCGCTGCTGCCGGGCCTAACGCAACACATGTCGTAATGGGTACGCACATGGTGGAGCAATCTTTGAAGGTCCTTGCGGTGAATGTTAATTCACTGATTAGGATCGAACGAAGAGCCGCGATGTTTAAATTGCTACAAGACCAAACTCCTGATGTGCTTTTCGCTAACGAAACCAAGCTAACCGATAAGCACAAACTGGAGTACAACAATTATATTGTTAGAAGAAGAAACCGGCCCTTATCCAAATGTGAAGGCGGGGTTGCAATCTTCATTAAACAAGGTATAAAATTTCACAGAGTGTACAAGGGAGTGTTGCGCAGGTTCCGGGTGTTGGAGGCAGTCATCATTTACATCCCGCTCCGCAGTGGAAAGGGGCTATACTTGGCTTCTGTTTATGCACCTGAGACTTCACAATCCACTTTATTTATTACAGAGCTCGACACGCTTTTTCGACTTCTGAGTCTGGAATCGGGATTGGGGAAATAATGTGCCAAATACTAGAGGGAACCTACTACTCGATTGGTGGGGTCAGCACGATGTCATGTGCAGACTCGGTCTTAAAGAGACGGATAACCCGTCGTTTCCCAGAGGCGGGTCTTATTTGGATCTACTGCTGTACGACGAACGTTTACGACTGACTGGCACGAATTTACAAACGCTAAACTGTCTGCGCACATTCGTGTATGACAGCGACCATTGCGGTTTTAGCACCAAAATTACAGTTCCTAACGAAATTGCGGAATTGGAGGAGTTTGTCCAAAGATATTCTTACTACTACAGTAAGACTCGATGGACACGCTTCTCCGCAACCTTGACAAGAGCACTCTCCTCGAACACGCTTCACACCGTCCAATAGGAATTTGTCAAACGAGGAGATCGACAATTACCTAAAACAAATGGACGAGACAATTAAACAAACTATGGACACTACAATACCGCGATATCGACATACGACTAACGAAGACCTGTTCCGCAATCGTACTATTGACGCTCTGCACCGACAGAAAAGTAGACTTCTGACAAGACTCAAAAACTTGTACAGACAGTTAACTGACAGACAAGACCCGGACATTAGGACACTGAAGTCGTCGATTAAAAACCTTGAAATGTTAATAAAAGAGAATTACAGAATTTCTGTAAGTTCGTATTGGAACAAAAGGGTTTGGGCTGTAAACACCAGCAACCCGAATATGTTCCCGCAAATAAATAAACTATTTCGGAGGAAAAATCAAAACGACCTTCAGTGTCTTAAAATAGCCCGGACAACAGACAACGAACGATTACTGACAATAGCAGGTATTGATCAAAATGAGGCCGCTGATGATGACGACTTCTTTGTGATCGAGGATCCACAGGAGAAGGTTGAGACCAAAGGAGCGACTTTCCAGGAAATATACAAGGCCAATGATACCATTGGCCCTAATTATGACCTGGACAATCGCGTCTTGGTGCACGACCTCTACATTCTAAATGAAGTAGAGAACTGGCGATCTGAGGGCTCTGGTTTCACTCGGTTCAGCGAAGAAAATATTGCAAATAATGGCATTACCAGAGAGGGTGACCTACCCCCGTTCATTTCGAAGGAAGAGCTCCATGAGATCTTCGACACAATCAGAGCTAAGAAATCAGTGGGGACCGATGGTATTCCGAACATCGTGCTTCGACATCTTCCTCTAGAAGCGGTGGACATTTACACCACCCTGTTTAATAATGCAATGAATAATGCACATTATTCAGCGCATTGGAAAACGGCGGTGGTTCAACCTATCCCCAAAAAGGGAAAGGATATATCCAATCCGGCGAATCTTCGGTCGATAAGTCTCCTTCCGAATATCAGTAAGGTGTTTGAAAAAGTAATCAATAGAGCTCTGTCTAGGTGGGTTGAGGACAAACATATAGTTCCGGATAATCAATTCGGTTTTAAGGCGGGACATGATATCTCACATGCCGCGTCTAAACTGGTGTCCGATATCCAATGGAATAAAGGCAAAAACCAATGTACTCGTGCCTGCCTTGTTGACTTGGAGAAGGTCTTCGACACCGTATGGTTAGAGGGTCTTTTCTATAAGCTGACTAGGCAGGGGATCAGTAAACCACTCTTGTACATTCTTTATAATATGCTAACCAACAGAACGTACCTGGATTTTTAACGTAAACCTCCTGTCATGTAGACTTAATGTTTACGAGGTGCCCATACACCCATAGGGAGCAAGGATACGCCTTGCCATCGCTAATCACTTGCTTGTATTATATAATAGTTCGCTTTTGAATTATACCAATTCGGAACTGTGTTGGAGGCACAAGTTCCACCCTTGGTATGAGTCGAGGCCTACCCAAAACCTCTTGCTGCTCTTAGGGTCGCAGCACCCAGTACTTCATTTACAACTCTACAATGGGCTAAACCAAAAAGGAAACCCGTACCCGCGATTTGGGTTTAAACCACAGCCACCATGACGCTCCCACAAGGGGGCCTACCTCTAACAAGTCAGGCCCGGACCGAAATCCGGGGGGCTCCTGACTCCCATGGTACCGTGATTTAAGTCCTGGTATGGACTACCGGTGGTCAAGCCTACCAACAAGACCTATGACCGGCAACTTGTAACTGGTCAAATCGTATCATCCATTCATGCTAAACAATCTGGATGTTTTCGATAAGACCAGTTATAGAATAATCTACCCCCGCTTTTTATTAGACAACGTCATTGATGGGCGAAGCCTTGATAATTGGGCGGGGGCCCATGCTAACCAACAGACAGTTCATCGTGAAAAATGGCGATGTGACTTCAGTTGGAATATTTCAAATTAAAAATGGTCTTCAGCAAGGCGCGGTCAATTCGCCGATCCTATTCAACATTTATACAAGCGACTTGATAGGTTCACTTCCCCATACTATTGCGTACGCAGACGATTTAATAGCGTACAGAACAGGTCCAAGAATCGAGATCATTAATAAGATAAGACGATTTTGCGATGACTGGAAGTTGAAAATCAACTTTCAGAAGTCGGAAACCATTCTCTTTAGGACGCCGTTATCTGGAGCCTCTAGGGATACCAGGAAAAATTGGCGTAAGTTCTCGATCATTGGACAACGCGGACAGCCTCTTTCCTGTCGAAATGTAGTCAGATACCTTCGGATCTGGCTAGATCAGTTTCTGTATTTTGACAAAAATGTAGATGCTGTTCTGGCCAGAGCTAAAGGCGCTTTTGCCCTTACAAACAGACTTATCAGGCCCATTCTGGTATGCGGGTGCCCCGTGTGGTTCAATGTACGAGCGAGCTTAATGGAAAAGATTCGGGTGTTTGAGAGGGCTTGTCTTCGCTTGTACAGAACACCAGAGTCGGAGTAAAAAAAATTTTATCGTAATGAGGTTCTTTACAACGGGGCGAACCTAATACGAGTGGACAACTTCGTAATTAAGCTGACTCGAAGGCACATTGCAAGAGCAATGACCTCGACGAATAACCTGATATCTGGGGCTTACTACCCCAATTACCTTTACCACGATAGTGTGCGCTATGATGGCTTCGTTCCACCGGAAGCATTCCTCTACCTAGATCAGACAGGGTTGATCCAGGATAGATCAGCGGTCCCGTTAATCTACCATGTCGCTCGGACAGCTGGGGACAGGCGACTTAACTACGGTAGAGACGTCGCACACGGCAGTGTGGATCGTCTCAGGTTCAGTAGGGCGGTGGGGAATCGCGATAAGAGGGATGTCGTTCGGCAGCACCAGCATTTCTGGTGGTTGAATGATGGAGAAGAGGTTTCGTCGCCGTTTCCGTCAATTACGGACCAGCCTCACTAATGAGGCAGAGCTGACCAACTTATTTACACTGTGAATACCGATGGCCAGCTTGCATAGGTTTAGGTTAGCATTTAAGAAATATATACATATATTAGTATATACGTTTGTATATACTAATATATGTTTGTATATACTAATATATGTATATAATTGTGTATAATGTCTATATGTGTGTATGTGTGTATTGTGTACGTAGGTTAGGTAGACTAAGATTTATTTTAAGTTAGATATTAAGTTTTTATAAAAAATAAAAAATTATGTCCATATGCTAAGTTTTTTGTTAAATTCTTTTCTTAGCCTTAAGCATAGAAAATAAGTATATATATGTATAAAATGTAAACAAAGTCGAAAGACATAGATATAAGAATTTAGAGTAGCTTAGAGTGCCTGTGTGGGGCCAGTAAGTTAGTATAAGTTTGTTAAGTAATTTTAAGCTAGCATTTAAGCATTTTTTGTTAGTATGTAAGAGTTAATGATTTAGAAAATAAAAAATTGCATTTAAAAGTTACTCGAACTGCCGTTGGTAGTCGGTCCCTGATCCTCAGCCATCAAGCGGTTGTACAGCCACTGGAATAGGTTCCCGTTTCAACACAGAATGTGGTACCTCAACTGCTGCCACGAGATCTGGAGTACTAGTCGCTGACACCTCCATCTCCACATGATGTAAGTCGATACTTTGTCCGCTTGATGGTAAACCATTGCCCTCAACTGAGCTACATTTGGGAGAAGAATGCTGTCCATTGCTGATGGCTTTGTCGAAAGACAAACAGCTCACCGACCGTTCTAGTTCTTCCATTCTCTTCTCGTTCTCCGAGTTCCGAGTTATAACTTCCTGCTTCCAGCCTGACAGTTTTTGGGCTCAAAACTGACTCTGGTTTAGCATGTAGTTCTGAAGCAGTCTCGCTTGACCCTAGGCAATTGTTCTCTTCTCTGGCGCCATTTTTTTCGACTCCAGCTTGATGATCGTGGCTTGCTATCTACTATAACAGGAATACCTCACATCTGACACCAGTGTAGCGAAAATTGGCCATTGACCGAAACTACTGTCGAGTTTCATTTGGATACAAAAAGGACAAAAATAAAAAAAGAAATTTCATAAAATTCTGGTTCCCGAGAAGTAAACTTTTTTTTTCTTTTATTTATTCACCTAAAATTAAACGTTTTGTTTTTCTTTTTTTTTGCTATGGCCGTAGTCTTCCGACCTCGACTGCTCGCTTTTTACTTCCTGGTTCGTCCGAAAATTCTCCTTTTTATCTTCTAGAGTTTTACGTTACCCACGGTTTTTTTTTCTCTGTTAGTAAGTCTTCCGTTTTCTCATTTCTCTCATTGTGTGGGTGGCCGTGGCTCAAGTGGTAGTGTGTTGGCTTCCCAATCGGACAGTTCGGGGTTCAATACCAGCCGTGACCGAAAGACAATTTTTCAGGCAACTAAAATCTTGTGAGACGAATAGTTGCCTAAATATAACATCAAGTCCAATTCACACTAGTAATTTAGTCTCCCCATTAAATGTTGGATGCCACCCATGGAGCGAAATAACCACCGAGCCCAAAAATCTTTCTCTCTCTCTCTATCCAATTTTCCGAAAAACTTAACACGTGCTCCGGCATTTTAAGAGTAGTAATACCCTCTTGAGTGTTAAGTTCTTTTAAAAAAAAAAAAAAATTTCCGTTGTAACGTCTAAGAATTCACCGCTCGTTCGCCAACCGTTTGTGATTGGAGAAATCCTACGTCACAGAAAACAACAAATATTTTCTTCGTTGACTTCTAATCAATTGCTCCTATTTCGGCGGTAGTCTGTCTGTCTCTCATTTGTCTTTCTGCTAATACTCGTATATTTTGAGTAGTGCTGGAAAAATTTCGAAAGAGCACTCTATTTTGAAGAAAAAATTATTTGTATTTTGTGTATGTTTTTTTCAATATCTTAAAAAGTCATCGCCGAATTTTGGGCAAAGTCCAATGTCCGCGATACAACATCTGACAAAAATTGAAAGTAAAGATATCATAAAATCTCCATTTTCGATTCTCGAGGTGAATGCAAGAACTTCCCTATCGGGAATTACTGCCACTTCAAGACAGCCGTATCTTGGGTTACCTTACCTATCGGCGGTTAGTTCAGTAACAGTGTACATCCTTTACAAATTTTGTTTTCTTACTATTAAGTTTTCGTTTAAAATATATTCAATACTGCATCTCGGTCAAACTTTGATCGACCTCGATCATTTGCCCGCGTTGACTAATTTACATTCAACGGAAAGCACCTACATCAACGCCAGGGATGAGGTAATTCTTTCCTCCAAACATGTTTTGAATAACTAGCGCAATCGCCCCACTCTTCATACAAAAACCGGAGAAGAAACTCTCGACTTATCAATCACAAATACTTATACTCAAGCATAATATGTATGTCAATAACTGCAGAGTATACGCTAAGGAATCTTTCTCTGATCACCTTAGAATTCTCTCGAACACTACATATGTAGGTATGTATGTACTCGTATATCTAGGAATCATATTAGACATTAAGCTTAGTTGGAAGCGTAACATCGAAAAAAGACAAAAAAAAACGTCAGGAGTATTCTATGTACATATGCCGAAGAACCTTTGGCAAATGTTGGGGACTGGTACGCTAGTATGGTGGAAAGCGGCGGAATGGACTAGTTATCTCAAAACACTCACAGAAGTTAAAAGACTAGCGTATGTAGTAGTAATCGGAGAATTAAGGTCTACTCCTCACGCTGCACTAAAGGGAATGGTCAACCGTCTTCCTTTAGACAATTCCTCAAATTAACGGCTTCAGAAAGTTCGATCAGACTAAAAGAATCAGGCCTATGACGCACAGCAATTGTGGGCACGCGTCTATAACACAGGAGTATGAACCACCAAAAGTGACGAAGTGTAGTGACTACATCGTGCTAAGCGTGGACTTTGATAGGAATTTCTCCACCGCATTTCATTGCAGATATGACTGGTAAACAAACACTGCCACCAAAAATGGAAAACTCCACCTCTACACGGACGGATTTAAAATGGATGAAGGTACTGGAGCTGGAGTCTACTGTGAAATGCTAGAGATTCAGGACTTCTTTAAGATTCCGAACGAATATAGTATTTGTAAAGCGGAAATATTTGCCATTCACTACTCATAGCGCTTGATTCCTGAGAGTTCTCTATTTTTGTGGCAAGTCAAGCACCAACTAAATCAATATAGGTCCAAAAATGTCCTCAAACTATAATCCATCATGCGAATCCACCAAGTGGACATCTGCTGGGTACCTCTGACTGGTGTTCAGCCAACGCAAGCTAGATACGGCCTACCATAATAATAATATTAATAATTTAATACACAAACAATATTAACTGGGAATCACAATATACCAATAGGCCTCCGTGTATTCTTGTCCCTTAGGGGCTAGCATATTCCATACTACCTAACCTAACCTTATTTGTGAAAGGTTATTGAAGGCACAATTTCATAAAATTCATCACGGTTTAATTGATCACAAAAAAATGAGTGCAGTAATTACTATAGAATGAGTGCTAAAACAGTTAAATAATTACTTTAACTATTTCGACACAGATAAAATACCATAATACAAATTGGAGGAAATCTATAATCAATCGACAAAAAGTTACAAGTGTGTTCATGGTAATTTTTTGTTCCGACAATGATTTCTTAGTCGCAGCAACAGAATATCGAATGTATGCGCCTAGCCCAAGAGCGGCTTAAGGTCGTAACCCTTACATTTTACGGTTGATGTAGATTAAAGTCGATCATTCTGAAGGATGGCATCATATTCTGAAAAACTAGAGCTGGGGGGTTTGGAGTTTACATTCCTTCATATATATATACATTTGGGAGTTACGAAATGTGTAAGTCAAATACATAAACACTACTGGTTTGAGAACATTCTTTAAAAGATTGATGATTTTATATGAAATTGTATTCGATGTATTCTGTATTCTTCATCAGTGCGATCAAATGAGCTTAACTTGTTCAATATCCCAAAGAAACCAATTCATGTCATATCGACGAGTACGAAGAAAGCCGCACTTAATAAATACTCGTATTTTGAGCATTATAGCCGACCATCTAGAGTAATAACCGACACGAGTACTTGTTTTACCTGTCAAGTGTTTAACCACAATATAACTCATGTTTAATTGGCATATAATCATTCAGCCCTCGGGCACTTGCAACTATTGAATAAAAGTTTTGTTAGTATAAAAATTAATTTCAAAGTAAAGGGTTGTGCTATGGTCCTTTTATTACGTTTGATTTCTAAAAGAAATGGTGAAAGAAAATATTTTTTTGATGAACATAATACATTAGTCATTGTAGCGATGTCATAATTTTCCATTTATATATTTATTTCCATTTGTACATATATCATTACATGTTTTACCTAAGCACACATATGCATTCGTAGAAATAAAAATATGAGCGCATGCATAAAACGTCAAACGACGTTTATTTTTCTCATCTTATCCTATTCAGAATTTATAATACGAAGTCTGTTTGTCTTTTCTCAGTTAGAAAAGAAGTTTAGCCATAAATCTCTTCTGATTGTGTTCCTATCTTCCATTGACAAAAGTCAGTTTATGTCCTCTTTTCAAGAGACAAAGGACTTTGTATTACGTTCAACTGATAGAAGTAATAAAAACTGTGCCGAACATAAAATTTAATTTTGAAGCATAATTAAAAGCTTACAAAGTGCCTTTCAAATGCAATAAACGCAAATACAAGTATACCTGTGTATGTATTGTACATATGTATATCATGTTATAAGTCTTTCCAAATTTCGAAATCGTAAAAAAAAAGTTTTCGAGTAACAAACGATATCATTTTTTTTAGGAAGGAAACCAATTAAATTATTTTGAAACAAATATACTGGAGTTATCGTTTCTTTTATCCAGCCAGGTTTGCATACAATAATGGGTGAATGGAAAATTTCCTTAAGAAGGACTTAAACAAAATATCGTACAAAATTATATTACCAGTATGAAGCCTGGTCCAACTTCTCTGTAATTTTCGTGTATAACTTTATTTATTGGGACTTACTATATAAGTGTATGTATATATAAGTATAAGTAAAATAAATAAAGACGAGTATAATGATATTTTTCTTTTATAATATCAAAGCTTCTAATCCCATGAAAACAAGTCCGATTTTCCTCTTTCTTTTTGGTAGTCCAATGTTAATATTAATATTGAATATATTAAATTTTTTTATATATGTATTTGTGAATAAAGAAAGCGAGTATTTCAATCCAAATTCATCAAACTAGCTCCAGTTTCGATGTTTTTTTCCTTTTTCTAAGTCTAGTTAGTACGCCAAATAATTTAAAATCAAAAACGTCCCCCTTAAGGCATTATTTACAAAATAACAGCACTATAACAAGTAATTAACAGACAATATTGCCGGGCTTGCAACAGTAAGCCCTGAAATTTATCAATTAAATATATATCCAATAAGCAAGCTCATTAAATATCATTGCACCAATTGTTTTGAAATGATTACGGAAGGGTTAAATGTATGTAAAATTAATTAAAGATTTCACTTTCCTGTGATAACCCTAGTAGTTCAGCAATCATATGCAACACTAATTTTAGCAAACATTTTAAGAAGCAATATAGTTAAAATAGGAAATGACTAAACAACTCGAGGATATAAAATTTCTTAAACTTTGTAATGCTGCCCTTCCTTTTCTTATTTTTCTTTCTCAAACTTTGAACAAACTAAACAGTTTTCTTTGGCATACAAAAATACGAATCCATGATCTCTATTAATTTAGTTTTGCCTTGCATGTGCTTGCGTCTTTCCATCTAACTTCGAAACTGCTTTGATGGTGAATAGCATCATTACCATTTTCACTTCCAGATTCATCATCAATCAAACATACATATATTTTATGTCTTATTCTTAAGTAAACCGTAGTCGTATTTGTTTAAAAAGTTTGCCCAAAAGTTTCTGTGATGAATCCAACTCCATTGTATTCCCCTTTCGTTGTCATCTTGAAAGTTTCTTGTTCGCCTTATTGTCATTTTGTCTTGGCAAATTCACAGATTTTCTTGTTTCCACATAAAAGTGACAATAGAGATATCTTTTGACATTTATGAGGTTCTTCGAGCTAAATGTTGAAATTGGTTATAACTGATGGAAAACCCCGCGTATGTAGTATACTATATTTACACAAACATATACTTGTATGTACACCCATGTTTATAAATATCCCTACATTTTGTTGAACAGAATATCCAACAAAGATACAATTCGAAGGCAGACGAACCAAAGAGTTGAAACTATAGCTTTTATACTTTGAATATTTGATTTAAAATTTATTTATTTAAGTAATAAAGTAATAAATGAAAAATATGCAAATTTTTATTAGCACACCGGCAAGATTGTGAAATGCAGAACTGCTACCAGCGCTGATGCCAAAAGAACAGCGAAATAACGACAACGATGGAGATGATGCAAGAAAGACTTTGCACACAGTCCTATGAAAATTCCTAGTTTTCTCTTTCCATTAGGTTGATTAAATACATTTTCTTGATTTGGAAAATTTCCATACTGAACTGATATATACATATAACGAAAGGGGAATTCTCTGATTGAACTGTTTTTAAATTCCTTAATTGGAAATGTCGATATAGAAAAACGTTAGTTCCTTCTTAAGTAAGGGGATTAATTAACATATCTAAGGATCATGCTTGAGCTCTATGCAATGTACCCCGATTTGAACTAAAAATCAAACCAAAAGTTTTAAAATTTTTTTGTATTTTTTTGTAAGCAGCTAATACTACTTTCTAAGTAACAACATTGAATAATCTTGAATACGTTGATTCAGGTTAATTCAAACAAGCAAGATAAAGTTTTTGGAATAGAAACGTCTCCGGGTCCCCTGACGTTTATTGGTTAACCACTGATAGATTACAAATTCAATAAAAAAAAAAAAAAAAGAATAAATGAAATCCTAATTTTGCTAGATTTGATTATTTTTTTTAAGTTTTCGTGTACTATTTCGTGCTATAACTGCATCAAAAGATTTTGAATATTAAATGTTTATTCAAAATTAAGGAATGTATTTTTGAAATATATAAGACGTAAGCAATATCTTGAGCATACGAGGCTCTGTTAGTAAACGAACTCATGAAATTTTTTTTTTTCAGAAAGATGTTAAGATTTGCAAACATGACTACTTATGTTCTTAACTTGAAACATATTCATTTAGAAAAAAGATTTAGAGATACGCCGAATTTCCACAGAATATGATATCAGTATGTTAGCAGTGATTTTTTACTCATCTGACTTAATGAATTTGCTCAACGAAATAGCGATTCGCAAGTTAGAATACGCATATGTAGTTAGCTTAATATAACTGCCGCAAAAGACATACTCGTAGCTTCCACAAATGACGACCTTATTTCGATCTGAAAAATCTTAATACAAATCAAAAAAAAATGCGGTGTAATTTGTAAACATGTAACTTTGGATATTACCGTATACCATCCCAAAATTTTGCGACGCTGTCTAAAAAATAATGAAAAAACGATAAGTTTCTTAGTTTTTCGAACTTATTTTTAATTTATAAGTGTTAATTGATATCACGAAAAACATCTTATGTGGTGTTAATCAATATTTATCATCTCATTGTGGACAAAATGACAAGTCGATCAGCACAGTGAGTGGAAGAGACTACGTCATATTTCACTGATAACTATCGCGCCGACAATTTATTTGTTCTTTGTTTAACTTATATTTATTTATATTCATATACTTGAAGATAAAACAAAATCTGGACAACTGAGACAGGGTGTTTGTGATCGTCAGAACGTCTCACATTGACATTGTATACAGTAAAGTGCAACTTTCTTTGCGCATTCACAATTAAAGGACAGTTGAAATAATTTTGTTTAATAACTACAAGACGTAGTCGCGGTGCAAAATTCTAAATAGTAAATTATTATCTAAGAACTAAAAAATGACAGTAAAACGAAATAGGCTTCAAATAAAAACTATTTTATTTTTCAGGAACATCGTTTTTTTCCTTTTATTAATTCTTTGCAATCTTATAGATATTTAAATTTTTTTAAAAAGAACTTAGCAATCAAGTGGGTACGGATACCGGCTGGGATTCGAGCCCCAAACCTATCGGTTTAGAAGCTAGTCTACTACCACTTGAACCACGGCCACCCTTAACACTTTTATTGAACAGAGGGTATTGTCTATCTAAAAATAGCAGCGCGCACAAAACTCCGTAAGGAATATCAAACGTGAACATTATGTTAATTCGCAAGGTATTTCTAAAAAGTTCAAAATTAGACTTAATCCTAATTTAGACGGATTCTATTCTGTTTTTGTCATATTAGAGACTTATCTTATTTAATCTCGTAATACTGTATATACAACTGTTAGCAGACATTGGAATAGATATAATCGTATAAGTAATGGCGTCGTTCAATACCAAAAAGCTGAGAACGTTATCTACCATTCAGAGCCATCAGAAAGTTGTAGTTCCTCTTTCCCTATGTTTAAAAACTAAACGCCGAAGTGAGTGGGAGATACTAGCCAATAGTCTAGATAGAAATGTCACGTCAGCAGTTTATTTTTAGGTGTATGAGCAAAATGGTTTTCTATTAGATACCCTCATCGCTAACTCAAAATACAGAAAAGCATATCCTCTTTCCCTACTTTCCCTTCAACTTCAGTTTGACGGTCAACCTGTGCGGACGTGTTTTCTCTTGTATACCGAATTCAGTTACTTTTCCGCTTTCCTTCAAAGCCCTGTAAACTGCCAAAACAGTATATTTCAGGATATTTCCTGTCGTTGTTCGTCGGTGAAAGTTTGTGCCAGTTTTGTATCCAAAAAAAAAAAAAAAAAAAACAGTGTTCGTAGCCCAACAAAAAAAAACAAAACAATGGAAAAGTGCTCTGCTACTGTTTTGTGCTCAATTGTGGACCCCAACGCGGAATGAGTAGCCTGCAATGGTCTCTGCGGAAAATCATTCCATGCCATATGCATCGGACTTACCCGGAGATCCATTACCTACCTCAAGCAGTATTGCAGTCTCTTCAATTTTTACTGCGACGAGTGCAAAGAGATCACCTTGGCTCACGTTATGCTGGCAATTAAATGCAATAACGAGTCTATCAATGCGATGCTAACCGAGAACAATCTTATTAGCAGAACTATTCTCGACAGAATAGAGAAGATTGAAAACTCAGTAAACTGCATTGACAGTAATGTGGAAGCTTACAAGTCCACAGGAAGAATGATAGAAAAGCAACTGACAGCGATCCACAATCTGTCCAATAATCAATCTTATCACGACAACGAGAGCGAAATGATCAAATATCACTCGGGTGGATTAAAAGCATTCCCCAAAACAAATTTTTCCAGCCTCCTTAAATCCAACGTACTTACACACATAAACGACTCTATCAATCTTCTCCGTACTGATCTCGACTTGCTTTTTCAATCCTCTTCCAAAACAATACATCCCACCCCGCATCGATCAGACTCTACGCTCGATGACTTAACCCTAAAAATAATAGACGTCAGCGAGGAACTCATAGCAACTCGGTTAACCGTTGCCGAAATCGGTATAGAAGTGAGATTGGCTCACTTCAAATACTCCTCCCGCCGTCCTAACAACGGAAAGGGAACCGCGCTGCCTATCCCACCCGCCCCCGCCCCACGCAACCTTCTCAAACAATTCGGAACTTCATGGACCCCCTCCGAATGGAAAAGCCGACTCGAAAAGCAGAAAGAGGGAAACCATACAGCATTCTGCGTTGAAGGGGCTCCTCAACACGCTGATGTTAGTTGGGTGCGGAATTTCTTTCACCGAAATTATGCCATCACCATTAGCGAGTGCGAGATGATTTCCCCTGCTGTCTCCAATAGTTCCTGCAGCTTCAAAATCAGCATCCCAACCAAATATTCATGGTTGTTCCCCACTTCCCCTAGTAAGGCCACTAAACCTGGGAAGATAAGTATCACCAAATGCTCTGAGGAACGAGAAAACCCACGTGTCGACGACAACCAAAATTTTAAAAATAAACGTAACGATAAGCTTAAAAAAAGACCGCTCCCAAACCCTCTTATAACTAAAAAGCACGCTAACAAAAAACGAAGCTCTAATCCCGATCCCAACTGGAGCTTCAAAACGAACTTGTTCCCCGATTTTAGTCCCCCCTCCTCACTTATCCAACACAAAGCCCTTACACACCTAATCCGCTAATTCCCAATGTTCCACCCAAGCCCCCGCGCCAACGCGTCTCTTTCAACTTAACCCCAACCACCCATATTATCCCTTCTCAATCTTCTACGCCACCGATCCCAGCAAACAACTCATTTCCTAACTTCGACCTACAAACTGGAGCTAAGTACCCTAATTTTATTTACTCCAATACTCTAAACCCAACATCTCAACCCAACTCCATATCCAACCACGAATTTCCATCTCCCCCCTCCACTGCCCCTATTCTTGATCCTCTTTTTCCCCCCACAGTTAAACTAACCCAGCAAACCAATGGAACTACAGAAAGGCGCTATGCACTCTCTAGGCTTAGAGAGAGAAAGATATATGAAAACATTCGTCTCTTTCTCGCCTATCTACACGACAAATCGGACTCGGTCTGCCACGAAGGGAAGACCAAAACCAGCGTCATGGTATCCATCCAGCAGGAAGGCCTCCCTACCGACCCTATCAGTCTCAGGAACCTTTATGTCAGGTACCACGAGATTTTTAGCATGTCCCCTCAGAAAGTAGCAGACGACCTTGCTGCATTCGGCCACTACGTTCAGTCTAAACGAGTCTCACACCTACAGCGAAGCCGAGCTGACCACGATAAATTTTTTCGTCCATAACGTGCCTTCCTCGTCAGCACTTAAACCATCCCGCCATACATCTCCACCCCACAACATCCCTCTTACATTTTACTACCAGAATGTAAGAGGTCTTCGCTCTAAAACCAATGCTGTCCTACGTCAATCGCATTCTCTTCCTTTTGATATTTACGCCTTGACTGAAACCATTTTGATTCCCGACATAAAGAACCAGGAATTGTTCGCCCCTACTTTAATGTTTTTCGCGACGACGATCCTACCCGCCCACATGACGATTCCCCTTCTCGAGGCGTCCTACTGGCGATCCACAACAGCCTTAACTCTTCTCCCATTACCATCTCTTCATCCTCTAAAGTCGACTTTGTCGCTATAAAAATATCACTCCCCTTCAAGTCCCTTTACGTTTTATGTTGCTACATCCTGCCAGCTCAACCTACCGAATCTTACCAAATTGTTTTCGATGCGATCGACTATTTAATTGACCTGTCTGATATCTTTGTTTTCGGCGACTTTAATCTTCCTCAGCTACAGTGGATTCCATCAGACGATCAATCGTTCTTCATCGCTTCAAATACCAACTCTGCTAAGGAATGTCTCTTCTTAGATCGCTTAACAGACTCAAGTCTATGCCAAGTCAGTGGTGTATCCAACTATATGGGGAGGCAATTGGACCTTATTTTCACAACAGATTCAATTAACTCCTCAGTCTAACTTTGTCCCCTATATCTCTCTACAATCGACAACTACCACCCCGCCCCCCCCCCCCACAACTCTCTCATCCTACGACTTTCATAAAGCAAACTTTCACAAAATCAGTGACTATCTTAGCAGATCCCCCTTTAACTTTCACAACCTAAGCGTAAATGATGCCTTATCCATTTTTTATAAACAAATATTTAATTCTTTCAGCCTTTACGTTCCGTTTTCCCGCCTTAAAACATCATCTAATAGTCCTCCCTGGTATAATCGCAAGCTTCGTTCCTTATGAAACAAGAGAAACAAGTTATGCGCTGTTTTCCTGCGTACCAGATCCTTGTCCGACTATTCCAACTACCTTGGTGCTTATCTTCATTTCACTGAACTTTACGATTCCCTTTACCAGCGTTACCTTAACAATGCGCAAGTCAACCTTATAAATGACCCTAAGTCCTTTTACCAATTTGTTAACTACAAAAGAAAGTCCGATGGTTACCCTCCTTCCCTCTCTTTCAACAACAAGTCATCAACCGATCCACTCACCATTGCCAACCTATTTGCCAGCTTCTTTAAACAATCCTTCACCAACGACTCCTTTGTACCAGATCCATCCTATTTTCGTTACCTACTGAACTTCTCCAATGGCCCAATTCTCTCTCACATCTTGGACCCCTCCTATATCGAATATAAATTACACCAACTCAATGACGAATTTTCACCCGGTCCAGATGGCCTCCCTGCCATATTTCTTAAAAAATGTTCTTCGTCTCTTTCCCTTGCCCTTTCTGATCTCTTTCGTCTATCACTTTCTCAAGGAGAATTTCCTCAGGCTTGGAAAACCTCCTTTATAACCCCGATCCACAAAAAGGGATCAAAGAACGAAATAACAAACTATCGTCCAATCGCTAAACTCTCCCATATACCTAAACTCCTCGAAAGTATTTTGTATGAAGCTCTAAGCTTCCAATGCAAATCACTTATTTCCCCTAGACAACATGGCTTCCTAAAGAGTAGGTCAACCACCACAAATCTCGTTGAATTCGTATCCTTTACCATCTCTGCCCTAGAGAACGGCAACGAAGTCGATGTAGTTGCAACCGATTTTAGCAAAGCCTTCTATAAAATCTCTCATCGATTAATACTCTTCAAACTGTCTGCCCTCGGCTTTGAGCCCATACTGTTAAAATGGATATCCTCTTACCTCGAAAACCGTTTTTACAGTGTTCGTTTTAGGTCAGCCCACTCCGCTCCATTTTTGGCCACCTCTGGAGTTCCTCAAGGTAGCCATCTCGGTCCCCTTCTCTCTATATTAACCATAAATGATCTCGATAGGATCATCAAACACTCGTCCGTCTCCCTTTACGCCGACGATACCAAATTTGTCAAAACCATTTCCTCTCCCCATGACTCCTTCCTTCTTCAACAAGACCTTGATAGTTTTTCGATCTGGTGCCTCAAAAATTGTTTGGAACTTAATATCACCAAATGCCAATCCATCACCTTTTCACATAAGCGGCACAAATCTCCTCCCCGACTCTACCTTCTCCACAACCAACCTATCTCCTCCGTTGAATCTCTTCGCGACCTCGGCATTTTGTGTGATAGGGAGCTCAACTTCCGTTTGCATATGGATGGGATAATCCTTAAAGCCAACTCTGCACTAGGTTTTGTAAAACGATGGTCCAAAGAATTCATCAACCCATACGTGACCAGGTCCCTCTATATTACCTTTGTTCGTCCTCTCTTAGAGTACGGCATCCAGCGCCGTTTTCTTCGATTTGCTCTTCGAGGTTTGCCCTGGGATGATCCTTCTACTCTGCCCCTCTATCAAAATCGTCTCAACCTTATTAACCTAAACACCCTTGAGGAACGCAGAGATGCAGCCGACTTTCTCTTCATTCATCGACTTCTTTCACGTCCACGTCACGGTTGAATGCACGTCCCTTCACAATTCTATTTTCCTCAACACTAACCCTCGTAATCTACGTACCCCTCGTCTCTTTTATCTCCCAACCTACCACACCACCTATGGCGCGAACGAACCAATCTCCCGTATGCTACGAAAAATTAATTCAAACCCTAACGTCTTTGACTTCCACCGCACCACTTCCTACCTCAAATCCGTTCTCCTTCACCACAATAACCAACCTTAGTTTTAAGTTTTAGTTTAAGTTTAATTTTAAGTTATAGCTTGTATTAAGCCGAATAAATTTGGGCTTTCGCCCCCACCAAAATTAAATTAATTTACTGAAATGACGATGAAATGCAAGGTCTTATAGGAAAGTTCCTTGAACAAAACCTTCTATCGGAATATTTGAAGATTAATATTAGTTTTAATCACTCTGATATTTGTCTTTCTAGTGTCTTAATACAAAAATGTACAACGATTAAAATTTGATGCTCGTAGTAATACTTTGCATTTAAGACATAGGTAAAGGTTATTTTATTCAGAGGTTTAGTTTTTAAAATGGTAACACTGTTCTCTATTTGACAATTGAAAGTTGATTTATGATTAATACATTTTGCCATTTTACGATGAATAGATTAACGCTAGAACAAATTGTGCAATTCTTTTGAAAACCATGGTTCGGTTCGGCAAACTTATCGTACGCTACGTCCATTTTACGGTCGGCATCGAATCATTTTTGCATCACGTAGACTCTAGTAGAGAGTGTGCATCTCCGAACACCATAAACAGTGCGAACAGAAGAAGTTGTTGTCGTTGTGGAGAGCAGTGTTGGGGAGAATCCGAATGAGTCGATTCGCCATCGTGCACAGCAATTGGAGCTATGCCCATTCACTTTATGGAGATTTTAAGGAAAGATCCTGGCTTAAAAGCTTATAAGTTCCAGCTTGTTTAAGAGTTGAAACCCCATGATCATTATACGCTTCATAGGTTCGGTGAATAGGCCGAAAACATAATCCAGCTTGATCCTCATTTTCAATGAAAAGTTTAGTTCTCCGATGAGACCCATTTTGGGTCTCAAGTAAAATTGCCGAATTTGGAGTGGAGAAAACCCAGAAATCTCTGTCGAGATGCCCATACAACGATTAAAACTCACTGTTTGGTGTGCTTTATGGGCTGGTGGAATCATCGGCCCATATTTCTTTAAGAACGATGCCGGCCAGAATGTTACCGTCAAGGGAGAGCGCTATGGAAACATTATTTCGGACTTCTTAGTTCCTCAGTTGAATGGCATTGACTTCACATAGCTTTGGTTTCAACAAGATAGCGCACACGGCGCGCGGCACAATCAATTTATTGCGTAATGGACCTGTGAACTGGCCTCCACAATCCTGTGATCTCACACCTTTAGATCACTTCCTTTGGGGGTTCACATACTAGTTAATGCTTGGACAATTAGGAAGTCAACATTCGCCGTGTTATTGCCGATATACGGTCCCAGTTGCTCGATAAAGTTGTAGAATATTTGACTTCACGATTGCGTGAAATCTATTAAATGAAGCTAATATCATAGACATTACCATTAGCTTTGACTTTTTTTTTTTAATTTTGAATTTGTATACCTCTAAAAAAAGCAACATTTATGAAGGAAGTTTCATTAGATAGATGTGCCTCATTTTTTACAATAAAATTTCACTTAACTCACGCATTCTATCTCTTGACATATATCATTACTGTGTTCCGTATTGCCTAACATAAAATGGAAAATAATGAGCTTTTGAAGGTGGTATTCAAAAAACATCTAAATCCTTTATCAAAATTCGCGGTATGTTACGACTACCTTACGTACGTTGACTCCAAATTTCAAACGTTATAACAGTCCCGATAGACTTATTCACTCCATAATGTTGCAGTGCCAGAAAGGCAATAAAATGCCAGAAATGAAAAAAATATTTTGACTGTACGCGAGTCGGTAGGCTATTACCAAAATCAATCGATTCCGCGCCGTTCTCAATAGCTGGGCATCGTACGAACGAGCCTGTGTCCTATTTTGCGAAAACACTTGGCTATTCATCCGTATAAGATCGTACTGACGTAAGAGCTAAAGCCAAATGACTATCGCGTACGTCACATTTTCGCTCGCTGGGCTCTTTTGAAGATAGAAGAAGATTAATATTTCTAAATTTTTGGTTGAACGGATTTGTTAGTAACCAAAATTGTTGCATTTGGTCAAACAGCCGAAGGTGTGGAACAGCAGCCAGTATATACGAGAAAAAATGGTTGTCTGGTGTCATTTTCATGCCAGAAGTGTCTTACAATTTCCCTGATGATGCTGCCGCTCCAAGCTAACTTTTTTTTGTGAAAAATTAAAGCCGAATAGATTGAAGGATATGCGGTTTCAACAGGACGGTGCCACAGCGCTTGCCATAGTCGACTAATGAAGTTCATCAATTTGTCGACCTACTCGGTTGTTGATGGAAAAATCCTATTATCACAAGTTTGGGTTCAGAAGCAAGCATTCAACAATTGTTCATGTGCATATAATCATGTGCGAAAGGTCTTGAAAAAGTAAAGATTTACTCAGGCGTCTTTCTTGATGCCTCGCAAGCCTTTGACAAGGTGTGGCATGATGACTTGAAATTCAAATTGCTACAGGCCTTGCCTTTAAGCCTATATGTATAGTCTACCTGCAATCTTACAGTTTTTGTAGCCAATAGCGAAATTCCAGTCTCAAGCATTATAACCTAATTAGGGGTGCTGGGGGGTAAAAAATATATCCCTTTGATGTTCAATAACATTCGCAATGATCTTTTGGAAACAAATATCCAGCATTGAAAAGAATCGGTTAAGTTACGTATAAAAATTAGATTAATCTCTAAGCGACCTGCAATTGCGTGTGGAGAAATTAGAAACTATTTCTAATGAATTGACTAATTTTTACGACAACTTTGTGCAATTAAATAAAAGTTGTGATACGCTGGAAAGGAAAGAGCTGTTAACGGATGCTATTCCCTTCGGAGTTCCACAGCTACTCGAAGAAAATCTGAAAAGGGTTTTCCACCATCTCTGCCACACTATAGACTGCAGGCCTCCAGGCTTGGAGGCTCTTTTTCGTTTTAAATCTATAGCTGAATATCGAAAGCGAGAGAGACGTCAGCTATGCCCGGGTGACATTGGTCTGGAATCAACTGAAAATGTAAAATTTTACATAAACGAAAGCCTTACCGAACGGAATCGTTTTCTTTTACGCCAGGCTACTATACTGAAGCATCGAAAACAGCTGTTCTCTATCCTAACAAAACATGATTCTGTTTTCGTGAGAAAATGCAAATATTGGAAAAACATAAAAATAGATGACGAAGGAACCCTGAGTGCGATTGTCGCAAGATGTCAAGCAGATCCTATCAATCAACAACGTTGATAGACATAACCTAGTAAGAAACTTAAGTATTTACTTGTATCTATTCTCTTTTTTTTTCTCTTATTGTTTTTGTTTTTATCAATATGAATTTTGTTTTCACTTTTTTAGTATTCTTTTTTCCTTTCTTTAACACCCTTTTTCTCATCCTCTTTTAACTTCAACTTATCTCAGACGTTAAGTCCTTCCTGAGTTTTTCATTATAGTATTTTTATAGGGTTTTTACTCATTTGGTTTGTACTCATTTTATTGTGCTCGTGTCACTAAACGTTTGCCATTTAAATGTTCAAAATTTAAGAAATAAAATTGATAATCTTAGATATGTGTTTGAGAATGGCATGGTTGATATTATATGTGCCTCGGAAACCTTGTTAGAGCTGAGATGTATGATAATTTGTTCAACTTACCAAACATGATACTTTTTCGAAGTGACAGACAACGAAAATAGCAAAGGGTGTAGCAATCTACATTAAAGAATGTTACTCGTATAATTTGAAAATTGTAAAAAAATCAGCGCCAACCGATCTTATAGAATATGTTTTTATTGGAGTGAAGGATAGTCGTGATACTCGTAAGTGTCTGATTGGCACCTGATGTAGCTACTGTTAGGCTTTAAAAAGGTTTGTTTGAGGACCTCTTCTCACAATTTTCAAAAATCATTATTTGTGGTGATCTTAATCTGAACATTTTAGCAAACAACAACAAAGTTCTCAAAGATATCGTTGTATCATTACACATAGCCTTCGCAAATCTTACCTAGCCGACACATTATGTCCCATATCGCACACCCACATTACTTAATATTGCTCTAGTATCTGAACTTGACCTGATATTACACTATGATCAGCTTTTCGCACCCGGTTTTTTTTACCATGATATGATCTTCCCGACAATAGATGTATTTCCATCGGTTGTAACCGATGTGAGATTTAAATCTTGTCAACAAACTGGGGTTAATTTAAATGAACTTTTCCATAACTGCCGGTGTTTGAATTGGTGGCCGGTTTACAGAACAGATGATATAAGTTTTCAAGCAGCATTCTTCCAAAACAACCAAAGTGAAAATACCATGGTTTACCCGGGAGGTATGTGACCTAATTAAAACTGGAAACGTACTTTGTTCCAGAGGGAGGCGTTATAACGGTTTGGTAATTCACAGAGAGTTCAAAACTGCTCGAAATGCTGTAACTCTTCTTATACGAAGAAATAAAACTGAATTTTTAAAAAACATGTTCGAATCTTGCAGCTCAAATTCTAATTTCTGGAAAAACATTTCTCAATTGGGGCTCAAATCAGAAATAGCTTCGCTTTGAAGCAACATGAACCTTTCAGAACTCAATGCGAATTTTGTTTCTGCTTGCGAAACATCTAGTCCATCAAGTTCCTTTGGTTACATTAACAGGCACTTCTTTCTTTCTTTCTCTTTCGTGTGTTGATAAAATTCGTGGTGGTAACAGAATACAAAGTATCAAATGAGATGATGCGGGCTCAGAAAATGTCGATCCTAAGTTTATTAGAAATTTGATTCCAGTTATTCTACTCACCTTTTTAACACAATTATAACAACTGCAATTTTTCCAGTACAATGGAAAAATTCCGAAAACATCAAACCATATTGCTACAGAATATCGCCATATTCCCATCTTGCTATTTTGGTTAAAGCTTTTGAATCAATAGTCAACCAACAAATTAAAAACCATAAATAAAATGACAAATAAATACCAGTCCCTTTTTCGTGCGAAGTTTAGTTTAACTGCGACACTCTTGGGGAATTGTGAAGAGACTAATTGTATTTCTGGATTTTTCAAAAGAAAACTAAAATACCAGTTTGAGTTGAATAATTCGCTGTGTAAACTTATGTCCTCTTAAATCATCTTGCTTTCTAGTTTCTGTGGGCGTCCCTCAAAGTTCTGTCGCAGGACCTCTTTTATTTACGTGTTTTATCAATGATGTTTCTCATCGCTTTATGAATTGCAATCAACATATATACGCTGACGATGCCGATATATATGGTATATACTATTTCCAAAAACCAGTAAAAATCAAGCGGTTGATTATCTAAATCAATAATTAAATAAAATTTATCTTTACAAAACGGTCTTAGACTTAATCCCACAAAAACAAAAGCGATAATCTTAAATGCAGGGAGAAATAAAGAATTATTTCCTCCATTGGCTTAAATTTTTTATTTTTTTTTTTAACGGACTTAACACTCAAGTGGCTATGAATACACATATAATGTCTCAGTAGGCAGTTCAAGAACGATCGCACTGCGCATGTTTATGTACCTGGAAAAGAATATACAGATGAAAGAGAACTACATCACGAAGATGCGTGAAAGCATTCAGTCAGGTCATGTACAGATTGTGAACAGAGAGGCACATACAGATGCGGCTGTATATCCCATACCACACCATTGTATAGCAAAGAAATTTCGTATAGTCTATGATGCAAGTTGTCGTACAGATAAAGGTATATCATTAAATGATGTACAGATGTTAAGTGAAAAACTGCAGAGAGATCTACATGCAATAGTAATGCGTTTTCGGAGGCATCAAATTGCAGTATGCAGTGATATAAAAAAAATGTTCAATCAAGTTAGACTTAGTACAGACCTGCAGCGCATCTTTTGGAAAGAGAGCAGTCACGAGCCATTACGTGAATACTGGTTGACCGTTGTCACATTCGGTTTAACATTGTCAGCGCCTTTGGCAGTCAGGTCGATAGTGCAGGCAGCAGGAGAAACGCAATACTGGTTCTCAGAGCCAGCGGAGGAAATCCAAAATGACTACTACATGGACGATTGCACTACAGGCGCAAACTATTAGTGTCGAAGACACAAACAGTATACATTCCGAGGTTAGAGTTAGCGGCAGCGGAATTGTTACCCAGACTCCTTGTACAGGTGAAAGAATCGATAAGATGGCAAGATGCACCCTGCAACTTGTGGTCAGATTCAACGGTAGTACTGCATTGGATAAGGAAGCTTGCATGCAGTTTAAAAACATACGTAGCGAATCGCGTCTCATCAAATCAAACGAATACGGAGGTGAGATGCTGGCACTATGTCAACGCGAAAAAAAATCCAGCCAATTTACAGAGTAGAGGTGTAAAGCCATCAGCACTGATAGACAACAGAATATGGTTAAAGGGTCCAAAATGGCTACGCTCGCCACAGGCGAAGTGGCCAGCAAGGGATCCATTGGAGGACACGTCAGTAGAGATACAGAGTGAGATGAAACTATTTGCAGTTACAGCACCTCAACTGATGTTGTGTATAAATGCGAAACACTCAACCAGTAGAGTATCGTTGTTAGAATACATATATCGCTTAGAAAGACTATTGAACATAGTCAGCTACATCGTCCGTTTTATAAATAACTGGTCAGCTAGGCTCGTAGAGGTGGTACAGGAATAAGACAGCCAACGTTAGAAGAGAAAGGACAGGCTGTTGCATACATCCTACGTAAGCCACAAGAGGAGAAGTATAGTAGAGAAATAGCCGCGCTGAATAGCAGTACAGAGTTACGCGAGAAAGGCAAGCTGGGGTCGCTCAAACCCGTGCTAGATGCTTGCTGGGAGTGGGTTAGACAGGAGCGACAATTCGTACGAAATGAAGCATTCAGCTATATTTCGAGATGGCTTCAGGTTGGCATGGCTAATCATCGTTTGTGCAAGATACAACTACAGGTTAGAACTTCAGCTGATGTCAGAGTTACCAGCTGATAGAATACAGACACGGAAGCCTTTTCTACACTGCGAAGTAGATTATGCGGGTCCGTTAAAGATGAAAGTCATCAACACGCAAGGAGATCAAGTCGCTAAATCCAAATGCTGGTCGGAATCTTGAGGACTAGACCAGTACACATCGACCTAGTGTCAGACTTAACATCGTTAGCTTTCATAGCTTGCTATTAGCGCTTTATAGCGCGTAGGGGCAGATGCGAACGCATGTACAGTGACAATGGGACTTCATTTGTCGGAGCCAACAACGAGGTAAAGAAAGCTGTAGAAAGATGGACAGATAAGGGAGCATTGGCCCATCTTAGTAGTAAGGGTACAGAATGGCACTTCATGATTCCGGCAGCACCTCATCAAGGAGAGATTTATGAAGCTGCATTAAAGTCGACGAAATATCATCTAAAGAGAATAGTTGGTTTGAAGGAGCTCCCATATGAGCAGCTTTCAACACTTCTGGTACAGATCGAGGTTACACTGAACTCGAGGCCGATTTATCCGCAGAGGAAGAAGTGGCGTAGGGACAAAGAGCCGTTGAAGATTGGGCAGCTGGTTACCTTGGCGAACGAAAATTTTCCCCCAAACCATTGGGCGCTTGGAAGGGTGTTCGAGCTCATCGTCAGCAAGGATAGACTAGTGCGCTCCATAGTTGTACAGACCGAATCAGGAAAGTTAAGACGTTCCTTACAGATGATCTGCATAATTCCGGTGGAAGACGACAGTCGCTGGTGGCATATTTGGTAAAGATTCGAGTTTGTAAATGTATAGATTATATAGAAAATTACGAATTTTACTGGGACTGTATCGAATCACGCATGCATACGCTAAGTTTTGTTATGTATGAGTCTTCTGGATTAAAATATGAGTCAGCTGCCGGTTACACTCCATGAGTGAAACTCGTCAGTGGTAGTCAGTCTCAGTCAGACCGTAAAAGAGTAAAGATGTCGTGTGGTGAAAGAATGTACAGAGTATAGTACAGTCTCATAGTTAATATATAATAAAATTAATGAAGAATAGTCGGGTTTTTATATTTTTTTCCCGACTCTAAGCAAATTCAAAATGTTTTATTTAGGGATTTATATAAAATAATTTTCTACTTCTTCAAACTGGCTTCCGTGCCATAGCCCGGCTGCGTACAACAAAGTTGACTCTACTACCGCTTCAAAAACAAGAAACATACTGCTGTGGTGGTCTTTTCCTTTTGTAACTTCCATCTAATATGTCGGTCCACAATAGTTGTACTCTTTTACTATTTCGATCTGTTCTCCATTCAAAAAAAATTTCCCGTGGTTTCCACCAGCCTTTTAAAAAATTTACATCTTCGATTTTTCTACATAGTTTTATTGTAAGGCTCCACATTTTGCAGAACTCGTACCAGCGGTATATCATATGCTGCAATGTCTCCGGGGTATTCGCCTTCATAATAATATCATCAGCAAAAATTAGAGTGGGTGGCCGTGGCTCAAATGGTACTGTGCAGACTCCCAAATCGGAAGGTTCGGTATTCGAATCCCAACTTCGACCGAAAGACAAAAATCAAATAAGATGAATAGTTAACTAGAAATCCACAACAAGACAACTTCCACTAATAACTTAGTCTCCCCATTAAATGTTGGAAGCTACCCAAGAATCGAAATACTCACATCTTTCACATCTCTCTCTATCCCATTTTCCAAAAAACTTAACACTTGCTGAGGCATCATGAGTGTATTAATACCCACTAGAGTGTTAAGTTATCAAAAAAAAAACAAAGCGCATTTATCACTGTACCTGCAAACTCAATACATCCCTAAAGTGCTACGACAATGACATCTATATGAGCGCACTTAAAATGTATCCTTGTCTAGCTCCGTTATTCCCTTTAGACCATACCGAAGAAATATTTTCGTCCTTTTCATAAATGCTTTGTATTACGCTACTAAACATTGTATTTGGTTATACCACATGAAATGTTCCATTTTATATTAAAAATTTAAGAGGCAATATGAATTTTCCGTAAATTTTCATTCAATCAAAATAGGATCCATTGGCATCTATGACATTCTTCCAACATGATACAAGGTCAAATATTCCTTTTTCGTAGAAGTGCTGACTTTTTGAGACAAAGAAATCTTCAAAATCTTTAATGACCTCTGCTATGTTCCGGAAGACCGGAACCGGCCGGCAAAATGAATCCAGATTGCGGAAAAGATGGTAATACATTGGGGAAACATCAGGAATGTACGGTAGATGCAGAAGAATTTTAAATCCCAACTGAAACAGTTTTTGCACCGTTACTCTAAAAGAATGGGATCAAGCATTGTCATGCAAAAGGATCGGACCGTGCCTATTGACCAATGCAGGTTGCTTTCTAGCCAATTTGGCATGCAATATGTCGATTTCCTCACAATATTTGATAGCGTTTATCGATCCTCCTGGTTGAAGAAATGAAGTGTGGATTGGTCATTTCGATGTCCACCAAATTGTCACCACAAACCTTTTTGGGTGAAGATCGGGTTTTGGGGTGTGTTTTGGTATTTCATCCGCATCCAACTACTGCCCGTATCTTTTACGATTATTTTGCAGTATCCACTTTTCCTCACAGGTGACTATCCGGGCAAAAACGGTTCAGCTTGGTTTCTTAATGTAAGCGATGCGGAGATTTCCAGGCGCCGTAGTTTTTAGGACCCGTTCAGTTTATGGGGTACCAACTTACCGAGTTTCTTCACCTTTGCTATAAGAGAAAGGCATGGAATTACTAACATTGGGGATACACCCATGCTTTGTACAATCTCCCGCAGTGATTTCGTTGGGTCCGCATCCATCGTTGCTCTTAAAAAATAGCCATTTACTAACTTTCCGGCTTCAAACGTGGTTTATTTTCGAGGCTGAAATCTCCCGAACGGAACTTTCCAAACCATGAAAATGTAACGTTCTGGCACAGATGTTCAGTCGAGATCTTGTTATTTCCGACTAAGCGAAAATCATTTTATGTGGTACAACCCAATATTACGATACTAAACTTTCATTTCGCAAGTAGTTTGTGCATCAAATTATCTCTGTCTATCGAGTCAAAACCTGCTGTAAAGTACACAAAAAATACATATAACTTTTTACGTTGCTCGATATATGCTTCCACAGGGCTTTTGAGCACGCATATTTGATCCACCGTTTAATACCCTGCCCTAAAACCAGCTCATAATTATACTCAGTTATACTCAGTTGCATGGACGAAAAAAAAGACGTTTTTTATGAATTTTTTCTGAAAAGATATTTTATTTTACAAAATCAAAAGGCATAGGTACGTAGATAATTTTTTTTTTACTTGCGTGGAGTCATCTATTCCATGCGCTTTCAAGTTAGAAATCATGATGCGCTCCGGATCCTCTTCCTCGATATAAGCATGGCATTGGACTCAATTGATATTCCTATTGCATTCATGTAATTTGAATTTAAAGTTGTACCTTCATTGAAGATAACGCCAGCGATGCTAGCTGCTATTCCAACAATTTTTGGCCCACACGGAACGATTTTTGGGGTTACCTTCCATATCAACCGATTGTAGCTCTCATTGTTGTTTTTGGTAAAACTACCAACACATCTTTCCAATAATTTTTTTTCGTTGAGATCTGTATAAGTTGGAAAGATAGCTTCAGCAACATCAGGTGGTAAAAAGAGATAATCATGTTTATAAGAAGATAACGTGTCTGAAGACCGTGCTAGTTACATTCCAAGAATATCAACAGCATACTTATACACTACCTTTAATCTGCAACCTTGCATTTTCACCTTCCATGATACAAAGCTTCTCCATTCACACAGCACACGCTTTTTAGCAACCTTGCATTTCTCACGATGCAAAGTTTCTCCATTTCACAAAACACATTCCAATTTTCAGATTCAAAACCATGTATAAATATGAATGTTAGAAATTAATTTTTTGGAGTTGTTATCAATAAACGGCAGAGATCGTTTCTCTTGTGAACTAAAATTTGTTTTTTTTTTTCAAAGACATTAAGTTGAGAACTGTAACTGGCGAAGTCTCCGGAACTGTAAACGGTAAATAAAGTCGACAGTTAATCGACAAAGTGTGTACAGATTATGTTAATTTCGACGGATAATCGGAATTCAAAAGGATAAAGAGGTTTAATAAACGGTCTAGGATCGGTCATTAAAAGTATTAGGGGAAATATGATGCAAATGATGCTATTAGTAAACAGATAGAGCAATTAAATGAAAATCAACTTACGATAACTGATAAAGTTTATTAGCTCACTCAAATAAACCACCAAATGGGCCAGAGATTTAATACTACTCATATTACCGCACATATTAACAAACAGCAAGAAGTAATCCTAGGTTACTTAAGATATTTCCAAAATAAAATAAATAAGAAAATAAATTCCGATGAAATATCAATTAGGTATTCACAGTACCTTAGTCAAATAGACTATAATATAGATTTGCTGAATGGCCATTTAACTAATATCGCATAAGCCATTGTATTGCCAAGATTAAACATTATCTGTCCCTAACTGAGTTGAGCGGGATTTAAAAGTTGAGCTTGGAATAGATGATTCACAAGCGGTGGCTACCCTTTCAGTTAGATGAACGGAAGAGATGGAAAAACCGTTTAAACTGCTTCAGTTAGATGAACTGAAGCAATATGAAGTGAAATAAAAATGGTTAAATAAAAAACTCGTGACCTTTTTTAAACTTGACTTTATTGCTTGAATGTTGGCTGAAGAGTGGTTTAACAGATTAATTTCTTCTTCCCTCGAAGCTGCTGATTACTTATGTACCACTCAGCTGTTTCTTCTAAGGTCAATCACCCTGGCTTATTTACCTATGTGAACAACACACCAGCACCAACAATGCCCCCATATTTTCGGAGTAGGTGTTAGAGTGCATTGTGTTCCAGTGCATCTCACTCACATGCAATTCGGCCATCCTGGATGACCATATTCTTCCAGTGGCGTCGAAATGCGTCAAAGCGAGATCGATATGTTCTTCGGAGCTCGGCATATTGACAGTTTGTTAGTTGTGAGTTTTGTTTAGAGGCAAATCGTTTTGTGGTGCAGTTTACATTTAATTCGGTGGTTTGTGTTAATTTTTTATTATTTGTGTTGTGTGCATCAAAGCTAATTATTCGCTATGTTTTCAATTTTTATTTCATGCGAATAATTAGCTTCCTGCAAACACACAATCTCCCATTTTTCCATCGCGCGGTAGATTTTGTTGGGAAGCAACATTATCTCAAAACAAATTTTAAGCTCAGAAGAACTCAATGAAATATTTATTTTACAAAAACAGGCTCATAGAGATCCAATCAAACGAACATATTTATGAGCTTCTTGACTTACAGGCTTATTACAGTAATACCAATATAATATTTAATATTCAGATCCCACAAATTTCCAAGGAAAAATTATTTCCGTAAAATTTTATGCCATTTCCAATCCCAAAAATATTCTTTATTTTGACGAAAAATGACAACAAATAGAAAAGTAATTTCAACGATTCTTGTATTTCTAATCTTCTGAATAATTTACCAGCGAACTGCGAGCTTAGGAAGAGAAATAAGCGAAATCATGCAACTCGAAGAAAACTACATTCTGCTTGTCAACATTCCAGAAACAAGAGTGAGAATAATATGCCAACTTAAACCACAGACCGTAAAAGGATAGCTGTATTCCTTTCACAATTATCAAAAAGAAATCAACGAAATAATGTACGACAGTAACGAAAACATATGTTGGGATGACGTCCATATATTCCCATTATCCTACCATAACGTCAATGCATCATCAATTGAATAGTTTCCCTATCTACACAAATTACAAACTACCAATTTAACAACAGCGAACTTATTAATCTTCTACATATTAGAATAATTACAGAATAACTACACGTACGACCAACAGCACAGCAGCCTTCAGCTTATTTAATTTTGTCATGATAATCTACCTAGTGAAGCTCAATTCTCCTCCAAAAACAACAATAAACATGGCAAACTGCAAGTACCTACCAACAAAATCCACGCTCCTGCATTAGAAACAGTGCTACCACAGGTTCTTTGGCCATCGCTCCATCCAGGGGTGAGGAGTTACATTCCAAGAATGTCAACAGTATATGTTGGTTTCCAACAAAACAGCGCAAGTCGCAAAAACTCAAATATATCTTGCGTTCGAAAATTTACTTATTGTAAAGCCGCGCACATTCGACACTTGAGGCGATGAAAGCGTTTTCTGCGCGTTGGACTTGTCGCCAAGATATAACTAGAATGTTAGTTGCAGATGTAACTTTGATATCCTCTACGACTAGTTTCGATGAACATGGAAACACAAATTTGTAAGTGTAAATGAAACCACAACCATAAATGTAGAGACTAAATAACTAAAACACCTGAACTGTCAAATGAGTAAGGCCAGATCGTTAAGATGCATGTTTTCTCTCTCTAACATCGTCTAAAACCAATACGATAAATCTAGTGCCACTAGTCTGCTAGCGACATGAATATTTAAAAGGGTTCATTGACATTGTTTCGATAAAAGTTACCACAACAATTCCTACACTTTCCACTTTCTTTGGCCCTCACCAATCCACATTCTTTTCCATTAGTTCTTCAAAATCCTTTAAGGCTGGCGGGCAGCCATGGGCCCATCAGCCACTACTGCACCCGTCTGGTATCTTGAAGGACCAGCAACCGCAGCTATGATGGATGGTCAGTTAAAAAGCTCGAGGAAGGAGCGAGACCAGCGTCCAACGTAGCTGTATACATTGGCCTGGATGAAGTTCTCGGCTCTGGTCCCTTGTGTTGTGTCGTCTCTCCTATCGGTAGTCCCCTTAGCTTTATAAGGCATCTCCGCTCCAACCAAAACTCTCCGGCGCGATCATCCATTTATGTCCGTTGTCGCCTTGGAGAAGCATATTAGCGGGAAGAATTGGTGGGTTCTTGAACTCTGTCTTTCTGCTTTTATGCTTGTCGGAGGGGACAACCAATAGATCTGCAAGAGGGCAGAGACAGGATTCTCGGTGAAGTGGCGGACGGCCACGTTAGTCCCAGCACGGTACGTCTAGAGCCAGATGGACGGTCGGGAACCCTCTGCGTATAATAAATACTTAAAGCCACCGAGCCAGGCGGACCGCCAATAAATAAATAAATAAAAGTTGTTGTAAAAGAATAGACCCCTAATTGCGCGCCCCTCATTCTTAAATACTTGACAGAAGGATTTGCCGTGATGTCGTCTTTTAGTTCATTGGGTAGCGCTTAAAATTCCTTCTCCTGTGCTCATCGCATGATTAGTTCCTTGTTTCGCCCTCACTGTACGCCATCCGATCATTATTAGAAACGCATAATGATCGGGATGTATAAATGCGAGTAGGCCATGTATTGTTGGTAAATTATCTTTTTCCTTTTTTTATCTTTTGGGAGGACTGGGGTTGCATTGAGACTGAATGCAACCCCAATAAGTGACCGTAAAGGGAAATATTAGCTCGGGCCAAAGGGAAATTCCAATCTTGGAGGAAATTTCCCAAGATTTGGGAAATAAGAAAGAAGCACGAGCGTGCGTGTGTATGAGAGTGTGGAAGCAAAGGAAATCAAAGGCACTGTGGTACACTTCAGCAAATATGCGGAGCGCTGCACACAAAGACCAAAATTAGCATGTTACATCCATCTGAACGGATGCATGAAGGAGTGTATGTGTCAGACCTACGGTTCGAGCTATTATCGATGGGATAGGGTTAATCACTTCTTGGTTGACCATCAAAAAGTAAAGAGCAAAAAAAAAATTTTAAAACAAAAGAAAAGCAAGGTAAAAGAAAGGAAAAAGAGAAAGGACTAAGAGATATGTAAATACGAGGAGGAAATATGAACGAAGTCAGGACGGACAGGACAAGAGTATAGCAGTTCTAAAGAAAAAGATAAGTAACATTATTCCTCTAGCGCTGCCCCGGGCAAATCGTTTTTAATAAGAAAAAAAGATAAGATTCTGTAGTCGTCGTTCGCGCATTCGGTATCGGGTTCCCAACTAGCGGTCCAATCTACTTAGTGGTACCGTCGGTACCACCGCTTAAATTACAATTTTGTTGTTGCCGCCTACCAAGTCCCGCAATATATTGTTTTGCCATCACTCCGCAAATAAAGCGCCGTTTTGTGAAGTAGAAAGAAAAAAAATACATATAAGACTTTTCCTTCCGACGGAATATTGTGTTGTATTTCTTCCAATTTATTTGCAAGATATGGTTTTGCACTTCCATGCGGAGCAAAAAGTGCATGGCGCCTAACAATTATTAGTTCATTTACCAATTCTAGCAGTGGAGTTCAATTGGTTCATCAAACGATATTGCAAATTTCCCCTCCAGGGAATTTTCTTTTCTCCACGAAATTCAAGTTACAGATCGTCACACGAATCCCAACCACCGACCGACGACGGTGTGCCTCGGTTTTTTTTGTTCTCAAATTTGTTTTCGTTTTTTTGGTCTTTTTGGTTTTGCTGGCAGCCCGGCAATCGAACAAATTCATACATAAGAATAAAGCATAACAGCTGTTAGACACCGAGGTTTCTTCATCTCGTGAGACATGTTTCCTCGACTCTAACCGACGGTCATTTGAATTGAAAGAACAAAAAATAAATTGTAACGTCTTTCAAATCTTGCGTTTCATTGAAATATAAAGTTCTATTTTATATTTTATCAAAGTATAAAACAGTATACTTATTTAATACACTATCATAATACAAAGCTTCCCCAATCACACGATGCAAAGTTTCTCCATTTCACATAATACATTCCCTATTTAACACTAAACCAGATTCTAAATATATTAAAGTCCCAGTTTATTGCAGCAACCAAATTGTTAATTAATATGCCTTGTGTGTGCAAACAAAAAGTTGATGGAAATCAGCCCAAGATCAAATGTGTGGGCTGTAACGAGTTTTTTCACTGCATTTGCGTGAGTATCAAACCAGTTGATATTGAATTTCTTCAGAAATCGAAAAAACAATTTCGCTGTAAGCTATGCTCTACTGCGAGAAGAAATTCTCTTCGCTCTCCTCCTCTCAACAATTCCCACAAAGAGCGAGAGCAGGCACTGCAATCGGTGCTCACTGCAGATGAAATTCCACCTACGTTTCCAACGCCGTCAAGTGAAGAACAGAGTCAACTGTGTCCCCAACAAAACTCTCAAAATCAACAACAGGCAAAACAACAACAACATGAACCACAGACATCAAATCAACAGCTACACAATAAGGAAATAACGTTAGAGCATGTCCACCAAAGAATAGAGCATGTCTTCAAAGAAATTGTGGAAGTCAGATCTGAGAATGCATTTGCTCTTTCGCTGATCAGCTGTCTCCAAGAAGAAAAAAAACAACTTAAGCAACAAGTTAACGACCTCAGAAGAGAATTGAATTTTATGCAACAGGAGAAGAGAGAAAAGTGTGTCGAGATTATGGGCGTTCCTAATGTAACAATAATAATGCTCTTGACTGTGCGCTGCAAATTTTTTCAAAGGGTATATGCGCAGATGTTTCTGAAGCGGATATTGACAATTGTTATGTAAAAAAAATTAAAGGGAAAACTGATTCAGAAGGTGATATGTCTAAGGTACTTGTGGTAAAATTCAATTCGTGTTTAAAAAAAAAAGCTATGATGAAAAAAAAAGTTTGCAGTAAGAATAATTTAACGACACATATTTTTAACTGTAAAAGTATTTCAAAATTTTTATTAACGAATCCTTAAATGGTACAACAAGGCGACTTTTACGTGTTGCCCAAAAGGTGCAAAAAGAGAACTTGTTTAAGCATGTGTGGGTGAAGGCAGGAAGAATATTTATACGCAAAGGGGATAATGATAAATGTATAATTGTTGAGTCGCAGTCTGATCTCCAAGCTTTAAATTAAATTTTGATGTCTGAATCACAGGTTTATAATCTAAGTATCCCCTCTGTAAACTGCATAAATACCTTCGATCTTGTTTTTAACCAGAACTACTTTAACAACTTTTGTATCGTTCACCAAAATATAAGAAGTATGCGTAAAAATCTTGATAACCTTCTTGTTCATTTGGATTCGTTTGATAATAAGCCAAGTTTTATCTTCTTAACTGAAACATGGATATATGAAGAGGAAGTATCCCTTTTTAATATTGATGGCTATGAATTTTTCCCATGTTGCAATAATGAATATGCCTCTGGAGGTGTTGCCGTTTTTATTAAAAATGAGTTTAATGTCGATGTTGTTTCTTTTAATTTGCAGAGTTGTGATGTTATTAAAGTATCTATCAGTGATAGAAAACTAAGTATATTCTGTGTTTATAGATTTAATGAGTATTTGGTTAAAATGTTTCTGGATGAATTGGAAGGTCTATTAACAAGTGCGCCAGAACGTAACATTATCTTATTTGGCGATATTAATATTGACATCATGCAGGATTCTGCAGAGCTTGACAGTTACTTATTCCTATTAACATCTTTCGGTTTTGAATCGTGTATTAACAAACCTACTCGTATTAGTGAATTCTCAAATACCTGTATAGACCTTATTATGGTGCGTTTTTCCAAACCTGAAGATCTCTTTTTTTATAGCTCTATTTTCGATTTACAGATTTCTGATCAATGTGTGACATGTCTGAGTATTAAATGCAATTGTGTTGTTAGTCCAAATATACTTCCTTCGTGCTCTTCTTACTCTATCACTGATTATCGTGCGCTAAATGAATTTCTTCGCTATGAAAGTTGGTTTAATGTTTATAATGAAAATGATCCTTCGAAAGCTTACAGTTACTTTGTTGATATACTCAGTAATTACATTATGCTTAGTTCGAAAAAAATAAAAAGTAGTGTGAATAAAACCCTGGATAACGACGGAATTGCTTAAAAAGGTTAAAGAAAAGAATAAATTGTACAAAATGAAAACCAAATTTCAAAGCAATTCTAGTACTATTGAAGCTAATAAAAAAATTTGCAAAGATATTGCCAAAGGTGTTAAAAATTGTAAACATAACTACTACCTAAACAAGCTTCGGGAAGTCAAAAAAGAATGGAAATTGGTTAGAGAAATTCAAAATATATCTACTGTCACCAGTTTCGTTGAAAATATAAAAGATTCTGATACTACGAGTATCATCAGTGACCCTAACGAAATTGCTGAAAAATCCAATCGCTTTCTTGTTTGTATTGGTAACAAAGTAATATTAGATAGCTGTGCTTCTGCTTCTAAATGTGAATGATGTATCTTCTTGTGTCAGTTTTTATTTTGAACCAATAACATCTTTCGAAATATACAAAATTATTTCTTCTCTTAATAGCTCACGCTCTAAGACAAGTGACGGCCTTTCGATTAGTTTTGTTAAGAAAATAGCCTTGCATATTTGTGACATTCTATGTTATATCTTCAATAGAAGTGTCTCCATGGGTGTATTTCCAGATGATCTAAAACAGGCCGAAATGATACCTTTATTTAAAAAAAGGTGATAAGACATCAGTTAATAGTTATAGACCTATCTCACTTCTTCCTGTCTTTACTAAAGTTTTTGAGAAAGCTGTAAAAAACAGAATGATAAATTTTTTAGAAAAAAATAATTTTTTTAGTAATTCCCAATCGGTTTTCGCCCGGGTTTTTCTACTGAAGGAGCACTGTTGAACTTCTGCACTGATGTTTTTAATAGTTTTAACGATAGAAAATTAACTGCAGCTCTTTTCATCGATATAACAAAAGCTTTTGACACGGTAGATCACAATATACTTTTAGATAAATTCTACAAATGTGGGTTCAGAGGCATGACACATAAATGGTTTGCTTCTTATCTTTCCAATAGAAGACAAAAAGTGAAAATTAATGGGCAAATTAGTTCCAGCAGAAACATTACTATTGGAGTCCCGCAAGGTTCGGTACTTGGTCCGATACTTTTCTTGATTTTCATTAACTCGCTACTTTCACAAAATTATCGAAGTAAGGTTAAAGCGTTTGCTGATGATATGGCATGCACTTTTCAAAGTAACTCAGCTCTAAACTTAGCTGCCGATATATTAAGCCACTGGTTTCAACAACATAATTTGGTGATAAGTGATAAAACTAAAATCATGTTTCTCAATGTGTGCGGTTGGAAGTTTGACTTTGGTACTTACTCCTTTCATTTCGCTAATTGTAATAAATTCAAACACAATAATCATATTTGTAAATCGAGCAAATGTTCGCAAATGATAAATGTTTCACCATAGAGAGCTCGATTCATTTAAGTACCTTGGTGTTATACTTGATTGGAGGATGAATTGGTCTGCACATACTAGTGCACTTAAGAAGTGCCTTATAGCTGCCACAAGGCAATTTTTCTTTTTAAAACCCTATTGCTCTCTAGATCTTCTTAAATGTATCCACTATGGATTAGTTCATTCTAAACTTGAATACGGTATAGTTTTCTGGGGCGGCACTCATGACAATAAATTGAATCCTCTCTTAATTTCTCAGAAACACGTTGTTCGTCTTATATGCAATAAACATCGTGACGTTAATAGTTTACCACTTTTTAGATATTTTAAAATTCCCCCTCTTAAACATTTGTACTTTTTTGAGGCATTAAAGATTTTTTTTACTAGATCGGGATATGACTTAAATCGCGGCTCCGCAAGCTAGAATCTTAGAATCAACAATCTTAATTATGCGGTAGTACCACAACACAATCTACAAATATTTTCTAATTTCTATACGGCAATTGCTCCTAGACTCTTCAATAAATTACCTATTAGCATTAGAACCTTAAGATCTAAATATGTTTTTCTAAAAAAGGTCTTTTTGTCTTTTAGATAAAAGTTATGAAGATATAGCAAACCTCACATTTGTTACCATCTGAATCATTTAATTATTTTTTTTTCCTTTGTTATTATTATTTTTTTTCTTCTTTCTTGCTACACTTTGTAACTAAAAATTAATAGTATACTACGACCCCACCTCTTTTGAGTTTATAATAGTAAATTGAAATAATTGTTAATGCTACTCGTATCGTCTCTAGTTCCCTCTGAACTATAGATAGCTTGTTTTTATTTTTCTTTACTAATTCTTTGTATGTTAACCATAATAGTAATGTAATAAATATGTAATTGTTATTCTCTAAAACGAATTAATAAAGAATATAAATAAAAAAAAAAATAAAAAATTGTGATCAACCATGTCGAAATCTTTTATAATTACAAATAACCCAGCAGTGAACTTTTTGCCACCAATACATGAAAAAACGTTAGTACAAAAGCGTAGAAGGGCATCCTCAGCAGATTTACCTTGTTGAAAACCAAACTGTAGCAAACTGAAAAACTTGGTAACTTTCAGGAAAGCCAATAATCTCTTCTTTATGACTTTTTCAAATACCTTGCTAAAACTAGGAAGAAGTGAAACTGTTCTATAGTTGCGCAGATCCTCTTCTGATATACATATATTAGAACCACTTCAGCACATTCCAGAGCTTCAGGAAAAGTTCCCAAAAAAATGCTACGGTTAAAGATAATTGCTAACACATCAACTAAAAAATATCCGATATTTTTCAAAATGTTGTTTGAGATATCATCGTAACAGCTAGAATTTGAATTTTTTGGGGAATCAATAGTCCTAAGTGCTTCTGAAGCAGTAATAGGTTCAAAGGCAAAACTATTGCTTAGTACCGGTTCACCAATTATATCAAAAACTGGAAGAACGGCAATCCAATTGAGTTAATGCAGGAGGTAAATTGAAACTAAGAGGTGAGAAGTAACTATTAAAAGCATTGGCAATTTCAAGTTTATCGCTGACTAAACAATCGTTTACACGAATAACTGCTAGTTTCTTCCTAGGCGAAAACTGGTTCAAAATGTTATTAATCACTAGCCATTCATTCTTTAAATAGCCTTTAGCATGAATAATTCGACTTTTATAATAATTATCGCGGCAATTAGGTATTTCTTTTTTAAGTTGTTAGCATACTCGTATTTTGTTAACCTTAATTTTTAACATTTGGTTATTACGATTTCTTGATAGTTTTAATCTCAACTTGTTTTTTAGCTAACCTTTTTAAGAAGTGAACTTGTAATCCAAGGCTTAAGCCTTTTCGAAGTTTTTTTCAAATGCACATTAGAGGTGCACACAGAAATATGTTTACATAAAGAATCAATAAATAGAGAATAAGAAAGAGATGCATCATTTTCTCTGTGAACATCATCCCAAGACACATAAAAAGGATTGATTTTAAATTTTACAATAATCAATAATTGTCATCTGGTTAGTAACATCCACAACAGTATTATTTCTTTTATTCACACCAATGGTTACTAACAGACCTATTATGGAATGGTCGGTGATATTGAAATCAAAAACGCGTTTCTCGCAGGAGCTCACGGAACAATTGGACAATCTCCCATAGAAATGATCTAAACACTTTCCCGAAACCATCCTAGTAGGCTCATTAACAAAACATGCTAGACCATGCGATGCCAGAAGAGCCAAGTAGTTCGAAGTCATATCGTTGATTTCAATTGAATTAAAGTTGAAATCACCTGATATAATTAGATTGCCTGATTTTAAGTTTTCAAGTAAACATGAAAATTCTTCCAGAAACGTCATGTGTAGTTTATAAGAACATAAAAAACATAGTCAATACAGTTAACATCAATAGAAATTTTGAGAACATCAGCGCTAAAGAAATCGACACTTTTCACTTCATTAGCAATGTACTCGTTTTTAAGAAAGCAACCTACGCCACCTGCAGCATAATTTTTTATTATTTTTTTTATAAACAGCGCGCGCTCAAGGGGTTTTTGAACCCTTAAAATGTTCGTACACAGCGCGGGCGAAGGAAATTTAGGGAGGAAGAAAAGACAGGTACCGATGTACATTGTTCTTAAATGTTTGCAAGTTATAACGACCAGGAAACACAAAGATCGACAGGGCATGAGTTGTACGGCTTAGGAAAGAATCACGATATTTTAGAGTACGTCCGAAAATGGGCTTGAGGGTATACTGATGAGCATTCATACCGAGACGTGTGTTACGGTTGAAAGTTTGAATGGGAGGAATACTACTGGCGATTTCAATGGAGCACTGGTGGTGGAAACTTACATTCGTGCTCACATAAAAATTATAACCAGGCAACTGGTAATGGTTCTTTTCAAATCCATAAATCCATATCTCAGACACAATAACGACGCCTGGGATACCCAAAAAAAGATCAAAATGTGCAAAAAGAGAACAAAAGTTTTCTCTAAAACTTCTTACATTCTGGTGAATTACAAAAAGCTTATCATTACAACTCGTAGGAACTATTAGTAAGAAAACATCAGTGTTTATATTATTTGGTTCTAGAATGGAAAAGTCTTCAGTTATATCGATATTATTATTCAATGTAAACACAAGAGAAAAAAGTTAGGTACTTTTCCATTTTCAACCTTCCTAGCAAGAATTTGATTGTTTTTGAACCATGTAATTTTAAAACCTTTCTGCTTTCTTACAGCTTTGGTTTGCATAAAGAGAGCCCGTGTGTAATTTGTTAGTGCGTCATTTATGTAGATGTTACTTGCTCTAATGCTCTCACTGTTGTTTCCGTGTCTGCTGTTGTTGTTGCCGCTCCCGCTTCCAATAATGATGATATTAAGGTCTATTCGAACAATCTTACCTGTCTTAGCTAGGAGCCTACTCCAAGAAGTTCCTACTAACGTCAAAGATAAAATCGTTGAGCGCCGAACTAAAAGTAAGGAATACTACGACAAATCCACAAAATCGAATGTTGAATTATGAGAAGGACAAGAAGTAGCAATACATGCATGCGGATGTATTTGCTCCAATTTTCACTGGGATCATTAACCATAATCTAAATGAATGCAAGATACCAAATATTGTATATTAAAAACTTCTATTGTAAGTCCAATCTACATAGGGTGTGCTAATAATACTGTGCAAAATTAAAGGCCGATTTCAATTCTGCATGTGATAGAAAAATGTTTAGAGGAAGTGGTAGTCAAGCTAATTCTAAATTTTGTTAATAACCACAAGATAATCCATGAAAAACAACACGGGTTTCAAAAAAGAAAAAGTACAGGGCAACTCCTTGGTGAATTTGCGAATACCA
This sequence comes from Volucella zonaria, assembly GCA_963966105.1. Taxonomy (NCBI): domain Eukaryota; kingdom Metazoa; phylum Arthropoda; class Insecta; order Diptera; family Syrphidae; genus Volucella; species Volucella zonaria. Next base: position 40,105,007 of record OZ014533.1, on the reverse strand, counting down.
TTTACACAAACCTCAATAAAAATCATCACGTCTTTGTCATGTTTATAGACTTTAGCAAAGTATTTGACAACCTGAATCACGCGAAGCCGATAGAAGCCTTATGCCGACTTGGAATCAGAGGTACCTTAGTCGACTGGCTTCAAGACTATTTAAGTGGAAGAACTCTTAAAGTTGAAATTAAGAACACCCTTAGTAAAGAGACTATCAAGGTTCAAAGATAGGACCCCTGTTAGCAGGTGTCCTGCCACTGCTTTACAAGTAATGCAGGCGGAATTCGCTAAAGCTGTAAACTGGTATCATGATAATTTCCTGATTTTAAATGCGGAAAAGACGAAAATGGTGCACATCCGGGGACCACACCGCAAAGCCACTGACCTGATAGTAAGCCTAATGTCAAAAAGTCTTGTCGCACCAAGACATCGAACTAGTCGAGATACACAAATACCTTGGGGTAACCATCCACAGCCATCTTCTATGGAATGTGCACATAGAGAAACTCCGCTCCAACCTCAAGCAAGCACTTTATGCCGTTGTGTACCTGGGATACTACTCCATGGTTGAAGTACAAAAACAGGTATAATATGCTCTTGTGGAGTCAAAATTGAGATACGGCATGCTAGCATGGGGTAACGCATCACCTACGCACATTAATAGGCTGTAAGACCTTCAAAACTTCAGGACATAGAAACTTCAAGGTGTTACGTGTCCAAAAAATATTCCAAATGACACTTGCTCTTGAATATTACGTGACACCCGCTTCAAAAACCCGATAGATCATCAGCAGAACACAAGAAGAAGAGCCCGAGGAATGTTAAAAATCCCGGTGACCTACAATGCGTACAGCAAGAGACAACTGCAGCATAGTGTCCCAACCGTTTTCAACCAGATACCAAACTCCCTGAAGAACATCCTTAACCTGAATTTGCGAAAAAAAATTAAAACAATTTTTTTGTTCATAAAACCAATTATATGTATCTGTAACTTTGTATTTATTAATTTTTCTTTTTTGATTTCCAAAATTTTGAATTTTATATGTCACGCCCCTAATTATACCAAATTGCATTTATGTATGTATTTATTAGCCTTTCTTTTTTTTGAATTTCAAAAACTTTAATTTTAATTCAAACCATTACATAAAAAAGCTTAACTTAAAGTAAATATCTGCTTTTGGAAAATAATCTTCCGCAGATAAGCCAAAAGGCTTCGCAGGAAGAAATGTAAATATGTATGTTTGAATTTCGGAAAATAAAAGTGTAAAAAAAAAAATACATCCAATTTTTCGCTGATAAAGGCTGGTTCTGCATAGTGAAATGTGCATTAGTCTGTTTTGTTTCTTTTTTAAACTAGCGCGCGCTCAAGGGGTTAGTTAAGATACCCTCAAAATATTTGCACACAGCGCGGGCGACGGAAATTTAGGGAGGAAAGAAGAATAGGTACCGATGTACGTTGGTTTTATATGTCTGAATGTTATAATGACTAGGAAATAGAGAGCTCGGCAAGGCATTCCACAAGCGAGTCGTTCGGCTTAGGAAAGAATCACGATATTTTAGAGTACGTCCGAAAATGGGCTTGAGAGTATACTGATGAGCATTTATAGCGAGACGGGTGTTACGGTTGAAAATTTGAATGGAAATAAGCGGAGTGCTACTGGCGATTTCAATGTAGCACAGGTGGTGAAAGCAGCGATAAAACAACGCGAGGCAAGAGACATTACATCGATATTCGAGGATGTCAATTGACTGAATGATATTAGTATCACCTTTGAGTTTTAACGCACTTTTTTGAATCCTATCTAGCAGGTGCAGAGGTGTTTTAGGAGAACCTGACCATATGTGGGCATTGCAATCCAATTTTGGGCGGATGAATGCCTTATATATTGAGGCCAGGTCAGAAGGGGGAAGCATTTCTTACAACGTTTGAGAAAGTCTAGACATTTCGCAGCATTTTTGGCGACATAGAATATGTGGTCATCCCAACGCAAATTGTCATTGACTCATATACCGAGAACGGATAGTTTTTCGGTTTCAATGATGTAAGTGCCATTCATGGATAATGGTTGGGTATTTAAATTTCACTTTAACGAAAGCAGAGAGCACTGTGTTTTGGAAGCATTAAATTCCACTCTGTTGATAGTTCCCCAATTGGTTATGCTGAATATATCAGAATTTAATGAGCTTAAGATACGCTGTAGTTCCCGTTCTACAGCCGAAGACGACTGACGTGAGTCCGGAAACGAATATGAAAAGCAGAGAGTACTGCCGTCAGCAAAGGAATATATTGGATTAGAAGTGACATACAAGAGATCATTGATAAAAATTAAAAAGAGTGTCGGAGACAGAACGGAGCCCTGGGTACACCAGCATTTATTTTGTGAATATCAGACTTGAAACCATCCAAGACAATTTGAATTGAATATTCCGAAAGGTAATTTCTAATCCATTGAGGAAGAGAGTCATAGATCCCAAAAGCACGCATTTTCAACAAAAGAGCCTGTGTACGACTGATGGAAAAGCTTATGCAGTGGTTTTGCCAGCGTGGAAGAATCCCTCTTCAGAAGAAGGGGAGATATACCATCTGGACCAGCGGAATTATGTACATATGTTGACATCTTTAAGTACACTTGCTACTACGCGAGTGCGAAAGTGGATTGTTCCCATTGAAGATTTGACACACTCATAATTCGGGAGTGTTGAGATGGCCTCCAAGTGTGCAGCAAGCAGACTGGACTTGTCCAAAGAGCTGACAGTTGAAATGTCATTGTAAATGAGCATTAGGATGGAGGATGAGGCAGAATTTCTAATGTTTTTGACAAATGACCAAAAGCTTTTACTACCTTTGGGAGATTGTATTATTTCTTGCCCCAACTTTTGGTCGTGTTGAATTTTCATACGCTTGAGAAAGACGTTGCAGTCATTCCTGGCTCGTTGTTGTTTGATTCAAAAGTTTGCTAAAGTGTTGAGGGAGAATATCAGGTATTAAAGTCTCATTGATAATAAACATTTTGCCATTAGGCTTGGGGTTGTAATCATTCCTGGCTCGTTTTAACTTTTATCGGGTTTTCTCTGTCGGTTTAGTCATGTAGGACCGAAAAAAACCTTTCTCTAACCTTGTTGGCTCTTTGCAGCTGGAGTTGTACCACATATTTTCTTCTTGTTTGATTTTCTTAATGCGGTGCGGGATGAAGGACTTAATTTCAAAGAGAATGATCGTATCAGCAGCGACATCCACATCGTTATCGAGGAAACATAATGGATAGTTCAAATTCCTAGAAAGAAAACGAAACGAAATAAGATATTAGCTTAGATTAGAGCTAGTAAGAAAAATGTTGGAAGATATTGTTGCGCAAAAGGATTTGCAAATATCAAGAGAAAGAAAGCCCACAAAATTTGCGCACTACACTTATTTTTTACTTTATGTTTGAGTCCTATTTGACGACAGTTTCAATGCATTCAGTAGATGCAGACGAACTTGCCAGCAATTTGATCAAGAAGAGGAAGAGAGAAACAAACAATAATAGCAGGAAAAGACAACGAAGAAAAATCTACCGTTTCCTGTGACGTAGACCTTCTCCAAATAGATGCAACTTGTGAGTGTGCGGTGGATTTCAGCGTCACAATGGAAACAAAACAAAGAAGGCGGATAATTTCTAAAGGAAAACACAGGAAGTGTGAAAAACTGAATGGCGCTAAAAGGAGCAGACAAATTGTGGAACTACTTAGTCCCTATGCAGCAGTTAACGCGTAAAGCAAACGGCCCATGTTCGGGCTGGATGCATCACTGTTATTTTGACTGGATACATTACTGCCATTGCCCATTTCACATCACCGAGCATCCGTTAAAACTGACCAACGACGTCATGGTCGCCCTCTTTCTTCATCGTTCTTTCCGGTCGGCAAGCTGTCGTCATCTTCTACATCGTGTTTCGTTATATTTCTAATCCATATCTTATTTTTGTAATAAACTCAGTTAGTATTATACAAGCGTCTTTTGATTTTGAATACGAGCTGGAGATTTAAATTTACCTTCGCCCCAGATGGAACATTTTGGTGCCGAAACCCGGGACGCTTGTTCTATTTTACTAGGTTATTGCTTAATTAATATTGTATATACTCGTACATTCATTAGCGTACTGTCATCATACAAGTTATCGTTTTCCGCGTGTGCTAAAGTGAGGTTACGAGTACCGAAGTGTTAAAAAATAAAAAACAATCGGTTTCCGCAGATCTTTATGCACAGCAAAAGCAACTGATCGGACGCGTGGAAAAAATCCTCGTCAATCACCGAAAATCCACGCAAGATCGACACACGTCCTCGTGTTTCAAACGTCGACTGGACATCTTGGAGGGCCATTATCGGGAGTTTAATTCAAACCATAAATTCGTAATTTATGAATCAGACGATGTTACAAGAGCGTATACCAAATAGGATCTGGCAACAGCGTTGGAAGAAATATAAATAGCAGCCTGCGGAAAAATAGAAGATGATTTGTTTAAATTGATACCACATGCGGAAGCCAACCAAGCGTCCACGTCTGCTAGTTTACCCGGCTCCACATTAACCAATACGGAAACTCTCACATGGAACCTACATCAATTGGTCATCATTTCCCAGTTTGTATCATGGAGTCGATACACTCAAATCAGCTTTACGAAATATCCAGAAGTTCCACTACCTAAGAAGCTCACTAACCGGCGATGCCGCTAAAGTCATCGGCGAAGCACCCTTGAAAGCTGGTATTTACGACCAGGCCAATAAATTGCTATGCGAGTGTTACGATAATAAACGAATTCTCTTCCAGAAGCATAATATGAAATCGTTTTCATCTTTTTCGCCCCATAAAACTGAGAGTGCTGCCAGCTTAAACAGCATGTTGAATGTGTGCAAAGAGTGTGTCTGTATTTTAAAATCTTTGGGATTCGAACTTAAGCATTTTAATGTACTATTTGTCCGTAAAATTGCCTCACGATACCCGTGAATTTTGGGTGCAATCATCCGGTCAAAATAAAAATGTTCCCAACTTCAAGGAGATTTTTTTTTTTTTATAATTTACGCGTGCCTAAGGGGTTATGAATACCCTTATACTATTGCTAGGGCGCGGGCGGAAAGGTAGAAGGAGGAGAAAGGAAAGTTTGTGATGTAGTGGTTTGAAACTCAGGTGTGTTTGGTTTCGATATTGACTCTCCAGGGGTGGGAGTCCGAATAGGACGGAGAGATTTTCTTCACTCGGAATGGTGAGGTTGTGAATTTTAACGGTTGTTTTTGTGTTTGAAAACCCTACAACAGCCAAATCTACATGTCAGTGTTATGCCTTCACACGCAGATTTTTCTGACTGAGTTCCAATTACACAAATGAAAACTTGCTGTGGTTAGGATTCGAACCTTGACCTTCCGAGTAAGAAGCGATAGCTAGTACCACTACACCACGGCCACCCCCAGATTACTGACTGCATCGAGATTCGCATTCGCACGATTGAAGATATGACATTACTAAGTGAAAGAACATCTTCACAGACAATGTTTAAACCAGCAAAAAAGAGACCACTCAATCCGGTTCAATCCATTAACTACAAACATTACTGGTCCTTCCATGTCAAGTCCTAAAAGACTAACAAAATCGTTTTTTATAAATGCAGTGTCTGCGATGACCATCTTCCCATTTATCAATGCACCAAATTTCGCTCCATGTCGATTAATGATCGAGAAAGGGTAATTAAACATCTTAATTACTGTTTAAATTGTTTAGCGTATAACAATCAGTTCACCAAGTGCCCCAGCACACGCAGATATGGAGAATGCCATGGACGCCATCACACTTAGCTACATAACCCTGTTGTTCAAAATGATGATGATCATTTAATACACTCCAGTCCATCAACCTTAGCTACATCAACAATTCATTCTAATAATATCCGCTTTAATTTTAATGCCTAGCCTACACCATTGAGATCGTGCTTAGAAATCGAGGCTGAATTATTATTAGCCACTGTATTACTGCAAATTCAATTTATTAGCGGCTTCTATCGTTATTTTCGGCCATCGCTATACTCTGGTTCATAAGCAACTTTCGTTACAGACCGAGCCGCACAAGTACTTCAGTTAGCCCGGAATCCAATTCGAGCAGACATCAGCGGCGTGGGGTGATTTGTCAGAGAGACTTCACGAAATAGCGTCACTTTGTATATCAAAGTTCAAATCAGCGCGAATCTCGCATTTCGTGGACGCGCTTATCTTATCACAATTGACCAGTTTTTTTTAACTACTCACAAAATTCCTCTCCGTACATGGCCCCATTTCAATGGTATTCCATTAGCCGATCTCGATTATCGTTCACCAGCGAGAATTGATATTATTTTGGGAGCCGATGCTTATGCACAAATCATGATGAATGGAATTCGACTAGGAGCACCAGACCAAATTGGGATGTGTAATCTGATCCAAAATTTCTTCGAATTTGAAACTGTCCCAGTGAAACGCATTCTTACGTCCGATCAGAAATGATGTGAATCATTTTACGCCAGAACATGCTGCCGTAACCAGCATGATAGACTTACCGTACATATACCATTCAAAATATATATTTTGAAATAAATTCCCAGTACTAGGTAAATCGCGAGACGGAGCAGTGTGTCGCCAGTTGCAGCTGGAGAGGTAATTTCGACAAAACGCACCTTTACGAGAAAAATACATCGCTGTCATGTCAGAGTACGAATACATAGTAAGAAGTTGAACAAATTACACCTGATATCGATTGTTTTTTGCACGGACATCGCTAATATTCATAGGAAAATACAAGTACCATCATGTGATGCCGATTTTCAATGAATCGCATCGCGAAACCATCTAACTCTAATCATTCGACAAGCTCACATAAATATCTATAAATACATTGCACGAATCTAATTCGGAATAAGTATTGGATTTTAGACGGCCGCACAGGCGTTCGTGGGGAAATTTGAAAATGTTTAATTTGTTTTTGTCACAACCCCAAACCGTGTCAGCAGAGGATGGAGAGTTTGCCAAGACCTCGAGTGCAATTTTCTCGGGCATTTACGCACATCGGTATCGACTATGCAGGGCCAATCTCTATTCGACCATCGAAAGGCCGTCGAATTGTGGCAACCAAAAGATATGTCTGCATTTTTATTTGGCTCTGTACCAAAGCCATATATGTTGGGGCTGTTACGGATCTATCTTCTCAGATTTTTCTCGCTGCCTTTAAGCGTTTCGTTGCGCGGAGAGGAATTTGTCGACACATATATTTGACAACGGGACCTATTTTGTGGGGGTGGAGAAAATCATAGAAACCGTTATTGTACCAAAGTTAACAGATGTTATCACCAAGTGGAATTTTATTCCATCAGTGGCTTATCGTGGCTTATGGGAAGCTGGAATGAAATCAATAAACCACCCTATCAGAAGAGTTATTGGACTCGAAACGCTCACATATGAGGAGATGTCAACATTGTTGTGCCAAATTGAAGCTATTTTGAACTCAAAACCACGGTGTGCTCTTACCAACTATCCAGATGATTTGGAGGTGTTGGCCAATGGTCATTTCCTAATTGGGGTTCCATTATTGGCACCACCTGAGACCCTGAGACAATATTACTTGACACAACACAAATATCGCCGTTAACGGATTAGTACTACTGGAAACCCGGTGGGTTCGGACTGAATGCATTGGTATTATATTGTACTATTAATATAGGTGAGCGACGGCAAGGCGTACCCTTGCTCCCATGGATGTACGTGGGGCGTTCAAACTATTCTCGGTATCGGGGTGAAGCTGTGGTTGTATATATAAATTGACTTATTTGTCAAGTAATACTATTATTTTAGTGCATTCATGTAAAATTTCATACAAATGTGATTATTAATTCGCGTTTTATCTCTAGTGAAACAGAATCATAATGGCAACTGAGGCGATGATGGTGAAAATTGAGCATCGCGCTGTAATTAAATTTCTCACTAAGCAAGGAAAAAGTCAAAAAACTATTCATGAAGAGATGGTGGCTGTTTACCAGGGTTCCGCACCTTCATTATCAACTGTGCAAAAGTGGTCAAGTGAGTTCAAGAGAGGCAGAGAGAGCATTGAAGACGACCCCCGCTCCGGCGCCCCGGCTACTGCTTGTACGGCAGAAAGCATCAAAAAAGTCGAAAAACTTGTTCTTGAGGATGCCCGAATAAAGGTGAAAATGATGGCAGAGATCACCAAGCTTTTAATTGGTACCATTCACACCATTCTTCATGACCATCTTAACCTTTCAAAGGTCAGTGCAAGGTGGGTGCCACGAATGCTCACAGCGACTCAGAAAAAAGTGAGAATCGCATGCTGTAGAGAGCTTTTGGAGATGTGTTGTGAGAACGCGGACGGTGTAATGGATCGAATTGTTACTGGGGACGAAACATGGGTCCACCACTATGACCCTGAAAGCAAACAAGAGTCCATGCAGTGGCATAAAAAAGGAACAGACCCCCCGAAGAAGTTCAAAGTCACTCCGTCTGCCGGGAAGCTCATGGCCATAGTTTTTTGGGACTCAAAGGGAATCTTGCTCATTGAGTACAAAAAAAAAGGTGAAACCACCAACGCCACATCCTACGCTTCCACTTTGCATAATTTGCGGGAGGAAATTAAAAAGAAAAGATGGGGTGTGTTGCTTCTTCATGACAACGCTCCTGTTCACACGGCGCGAGTTTCCAAGGCTGCTGCGCGAGATTGTGGTTTCGAAGAAATCCAACACCCACCCTATAGTCCAGACCTTGCCCCTAGTGATTATTTCCTTTTTCCGGATTTGAAAAAATGTCTTCGTGGAAAAAGATTTTCGGATGATGAAGAACTCAAGTCGGTATTTTGCAGAGAAAGAGGAAATTTATTTTTTTGAGGGTTTGAAAAAGTTTATCTCAAGATGTAACAAATGCATTGATGTTAGGGGAGATTATATTGAAAAATAAAAACAATTTAAATTGAATTCGCATTTTCCTTCATATCGATACCGAGAATATATTGAACGCCCCTTGTACGAGCATCCCGTGAAATTTAGTCTTCCAAACAGGTATTCGCATTAAGCCTATGACTCGTTAAATGTATCACAGTGATTTTTGACTGGATAAATTACAACCATGATTAAGGCCATTTCACATCACCCAACATCTGTTTAAAATGGCCAACGACGTCATCATCGATCTTAATCTTCATCGTTTTTTCCGGTCGGCATATCGTCGTCATCATTGTTTCATTATATTTCTAATACGTGTCTTTTTTTTTTAAGTAAACTCACTTAAAGTGTTTTTGATGTTGAATACGGGCTGAAGATTTAAATTTTCCTTCATCCCAACAGAAGGAATAGCCCTGATTAATTTGAAAAAAAAAACAAAAAAATAATTTAAAACAAAAAAGTTTAGATCTCTCAGAAACCAGAATTTTTGATAAGTTAATTTATAAATTTAATTCGTAGTTGTAGCGAGACATTTTTGGGTCTATTAATTTCTTTATGTAGGACTGGTGCCAGGTGTTGGGTATTGCTGTTATCAGTAGATAGCAAACCAGGATCAACAAGATAGATTCGAAGGAAGTTACGCCAGAGAAGAAACAACTGCCTCAGACTCAAGTGAGACTGCAAGTCTGCGTACGATTCTGCAAGACTATGTGGTTAATCAGAATCAGTTTTGGGACCAAAAGCTTTACGAATGGAACAAGAAGTTGTAGCTCAGAACTGCAAAAGAGGATGGATGAGTTGGAACGTTCTGTAAGCTGCTTATCCCTTGCTAATGCTGTCAACAACGGGCAACAATCGTCCCCTAAACTTAGCTGCAATGAAATGGGAGGCAAGGAGCTACGCTTCCTGCAGCTATGGTCGATGTACCAGGTAACGATTAGTAACTTAAGCTCTGCTGGACATCCAGCAAACGTGGTGCAAGAGGTTTTGGTCAGTAAATTCAGCAAGGGAGTGAGCGATGAATTTTTTTTGAGTCCTAGTTACGGTGGGGCATCCAATAATACTAACTTAGGCCCTTTATCTGGTTCAGGATTTCAGTTTAAGGACCAGCAGGAAAAGGGTGTTTATGATGGAAAATTATAAAACGTAGACAACATTGAGCGGTTGTCTACTAAGGTAAATAAAAGCGCCCCTGGATTTCGAAGAAATGACGATCGAAACAGAGGGTATAAAACATCCCCTGCGCCTTTCTCCCGGATGAACCACAGAGCTGATAACAGTACCGGCCACAAAAACCCTTACGGCCGGAAGGGAAACACTGGTGGAAGTAAATCGACCGACTACTTTAAAAGGCAGGGTGGAGCTTGTGCAACCTGTGCCCAGTTTGCAATTGCCGAAAGTAGCAGCCATAGACCCAGAAGGGGAATCGTGCTAGGTTAGGATGACTAATACCCCATCAAGCGACACTTTCCTACCCAAAAATACTTTAGTGGATCGAATGGAAGCGGCGAAAGTTTGCGAAGTCCCAATGGAGTCGTACCAGAAAGAGTTTGCAGGGACAGATGACCTAATCCAGAAAGCTCGCTCCGAGTTGTCTGAACGGCAACTAATTGAGTTTGCGAAACTGCTATACAAATACCAAGGACCTTTTCAAAAGGGCCAGCTGCCTTTGGACGCATATGCACAACGAAACCTCCCATTGACACAGGAGAAGCAAAACGACTTATGAGCCCTTATGCTGCACCGATAGACTTGGTAAAAAAGAAAGACAGTACTTCTAGATCTTGTGTGGACTATAGACAGCTGAACGAAGTTGCCGCGCATAAATAAGCTTTTTTGAACAATGGCGAGAACAAAATGTTTCTCTACCATGGACTTGCACAGCGGCTATTGACAGTTTGAAATGGACCCCAAGGATAAGGAGAAAACCACCTTTATGAATGGAATAATGGTTTGCACATACATCAGAGTTGAAGTCGCTCATTTGGAATATGAAAAAAAACCTTTCGGACAAACTCGACAAAATCGGTCTCGATTTCAATAATCGCATTGAAGAAATCACAAATACCATTTCTGCATTGGCGAACTAAGTCGACGAACTTGAGCGTGGTCAATTATCAATTATTCAAAGAACATTAGAGCGTTTGTATCAAGAAAAAATGCCGCCGATGCTTTAGTGAATGCTGTACCACAGCTAGACTATGAAAATCTGGGAAACATGTTCAGCGCACTCCGTACTTTTGTAGCTGATAAAAGCACCATACTAAAATGGATTAACGAATTGTACACGAAATCAAAGCAAACAATTCGCCTCCATTATCTGGGAATGGATTCTAACAGTTGGATTTATCTGAACGAGAGTCCAACGCCACACAGTCGTATAATTATCCGAAAAGCATTCCAATTAAAGATATAAATGCCAAACACGCTTTCTTCTGCGTTCATTTGCGATCGACGCAAAAGGGAACAGCTTTTCGAATTAACCACGCCACTGACTTGGACCACCTAGTTGCAAGAAAGCCAAATGATGGCGAAACATGTTAATAAATAATATGTAAACTGTTCTTGATCTCTTTATTGAACAACCTCAAATTGTCTCATCATAATTTATATAAATTTATCATTTGTAATGTGGAATGTAATTTTGAATATGTGATCTTCTGTTTTAAAGTTGCCTTCTTTTGCCAATATCTTGCTTGCCAAGTTCTCATAAGATCATTTCACTTATTATACAATAGAGGGTTCTTTGCTTTAGAGGATGCTCTTTCCAGTAACATTAATTTTCTCTTATGAGTTTTAGGGCTGTTGTGTCGTGTCCTCATGAAAGTGAAAGTCAGTACTGCTTTATCGAAATTGTAGGCCATAGAAGAAAAACTCTTTGTAGAGTATATTGTTGCCTCCCTCTATCACGGTAGAGGCCTTCTCCAACAGACTCGAAGGATTTCAACACAGAAACAAAAAAAAAAGCACAATGTTCGAATATCTGATTCCCACAAGGTTTTTTTTTTTTTTTTTTTATTTGACTCTTTTATTTTTTTATTTGTAATTCACGTTACAATTTTTTTATTTTTTTTTTTTTACTTGAGTATTTTGTGTCTCCGCGCGAAATCGTTTTCACGTTTCTTGCTAAAACTTCCCGTATCTCTTTCTCCAGTTTTTCTTGCCTTTTGTTTCAAGCGAGAAGTCCCAATGGCAAAAACGACTTCTCCTCAAGAGCTCGCTGACTGGTATAAACTAATATGGCACCTCGTTATATTATTTTTGTGTTGTTCGTTGAATCGAAACAAGGGATCGCCGTGATTGGAATTCTGCCGGTATGCAATTTCTAATAATGTTATCGATCTAATTCTCAAATAGACATATTCGTATCTCCCTTTTTAGCGTTGCTTGAAAACATCTCAACCCTCTACACAGATGTGATTATTTGTGGTGACTCCAATTGTAAAGTTTTAAATAAGAATAGATGTCCCTCTTTTCTGTACAATATGAAGTCCTTTAGTTTAAATTTGATAAACTCCCTAGTTCCCACGCACTTTACAGACAGCAATAGTACACTTTCAGATTTACTTTTCAGCAATATCAAATCTTCGGCCCGATGTTTTCCAGACATGATTTAATATTTGCTACGTTTAAAATTTCTATCTCCAAAATCCCACAGACTGTGACAAATCAAATCAAATCCATGAATTCTAACTAACTTAAGGACGATATTGAAATACTGAATTGGCAACCCATATACAATTGTTCATCATCGAATGAAAAAGTTACTATATTTAACTTGTTCAATGTATATGTTAAAATCAAGTCAAAAGTTATAAGCAACTCAGTTATACCTTGGCTTACTCCAGAGATTACAGAACTAAAAAATAAAAGAGACTACGCTTTTAAGAGATGGAAACGTTTTAGACTACATGAATTCTACAATCAATTTCGATTACTAAGAAATATCGTCAATCTTAAAACCAAGCGTGGTTTTTATTTTAAACATTTTAAAAGTAATTTAGCTCCAAAAATACTATGGAAAAACATCCGAAACGAAATTGGTATTAAAAACGAACATGGTTTCTACTTCTCTGGTACTGATCTTAATGATCTTAACAACATGTTTTCTCGAAAGCCCAATACGTCATCTTCTAACCATACGCTCTTTATACATCTGCTAATACGAATGGCTTTGAATTTCATCGTGTTGACCAAAGTGACGTTGCCAGATCAATAATGAGCATAAAATCGAGGCTATCAGGTTGATCTAAACCTTATTTAGATCCATTGTTTATACAATTTATTTTACCCTATATCCTGTCAGTATTTACTCATATATTTAAGACTGTATTTATATCATCCTGCTTTCCTACAGCTTGGAGAACTGAAAAAATTACACCGACACCTAAAAATCATGCAGCCCCTCCAAATACTGATTTTCGAACAATTTCAATCCAGCCTTTTCTGCTAGTCTATTCTTATCTTTCTGACAGAAAACAAATAGTTGTACCAAATAATGCTATGTCGGAACCTAGTAGTATTTATATCCACAAGGATTTATTTTGGGCCCTCTCTTCTTCTGCTTATTTATAAATAACTTACCAGATACCATAACCTACTCCTAAACATCGTAAGCTTACGATGTTTAGGTGCATATCAGTTGCAGAATGGGGCTAATTGAAAGCACCGTATGCAGACTGGAAGACCATCTTCCAATGGTCCGAAGGAAATAGTTTATATTTTAATCCAAAAAAATCGAAATGCGTAATAGTTTCCAAAAAAATTATTAATCCGAATGACTTTTCTAATATTTATTTATCTCTTTATAAACAAATTGAATTCGTTAATAAAGAGAAAAATATTTTAACCGAACACTGTTGAAGTTGGAGCGAAGTTTGTAAGTCCGTATAAAGTCGACTGGGATTCGCTTTTGCAATCGCCTTTATTCGTCTACCAGGCCGCGGAACACCAATCAACAAGTTTTTCACCTGCTATGGCCAACTTTGGAAGAGAACTCAAATTACCAACCGATATAATTCCCACATAATCCCCACAACCAATAGGGATACGCGATGGAATTGAGAAATCAACTTCTGGTACACGGTGTTACGCGACAAAATTTAAAAGTCACTTCAGATACAACTTACGAGTACAAGCTAACATAATTGCCTTTACTGGAGGAGACAACGTTTGGTTTTTCGACCCCAAGGGATGCAAGGGCCAATGCCCTGAACTCTAACGCGATTGGGAAGGTCCTGCTAAGATTGGGAAACAATTATCAGAATTTATCTCCGGCATCCAGGCAGCAGGAAAAAGGAAGCAAGGGGTTTCAACAAGGAAGCAGCATTTCTACTCACTCCCATTCAATCACGCATAACAACAACAGCAGCAGTACAACACAAGCCGATTCAATCACATATAACAACAACTACAACAGCAGCAGTCACATAATAAAAACAACAACAGAAGCAGTACAGCACATGCCGATTCCATCACACATAACAAAAACAATAATAGCAGCAGTACAACACACACCGATTAGAATACAACAACAACAGCAATAGCAGTTCAACATACGCCGGATGCATTATTGCAACATTACGATATTAAAGACCTATATGTTGCATTAGACAGGTCAGAACATGAACTTGCTGAATAAACGACTGGTGAGTTTCCAGTTCAAATTCCAGTTCATGGAATCACACCGCATTAGTTCAGTTAGGTGTTAAACTAAAATTTGTAAGAAGCTTAGTTGATTAAAGACATTGTTAAAGTGAAGTAGTTTTTTTTATCTAAGTGCAAGGCTTAGGACATAACTGGGCAGTCGTCCGGAGCGGTAAACGGGTTTCCTTTTTTTCCAATCTCAAATTGTTTTAGAAAATAATTAAAGTGAACTTATATCGAAATAAATTCACCAAGTTAACTTTTGTGCAACTTACCATACAGCAACAGAGAAAAGAAAATGAAGGAGAAAAAGACCCGTCGTTGGGTTTCAACCCTTAATCACCGCGAACCGACCCCAACAACCCACGACCTATCACCAAAGAAGATGCCCATGAAAACTCTCATCATTGGGTGCGTGTAAGTGTCAAAATTATAGAATTATAACAAAAAACAAATAAATAATAATAATAATAATAATTACGCAATAAAGTCTATTGTGAACTCCAACCAGGAGCACTCCAGTACAATAATATAATAATCTGTGTATGTGTCGGAAAGGAACCTGTGTTTTATTATAATATATTATATTGTAAATAAAAAAATATTGTAGGCTACTGCTATCTCTACCAGTATTACATATTATATAAAATAAATATAAATTGCTTAGTTTTAAACTACTGCAATATCTACCCAAGATCAATCCAGTACTACTTATAATATAAAATATACAATTTTTAGTTTTAAACTACTGCGATCTCTACCCAAGGGTACTCCAGTAATACATACGAGGGCGGGTCAATAAGTCCGTGACTTTTTGAATTTCTGACCTCTCTACTGAAACAGCAACACTGCTCCTGTCAACAGGCATCTGTCAGTTGACTCCTGTCAAAATTTAAACTTGCTGCGTCAGTTAGTTTGTGTTTGACAGCTATTTTTATCAGACTACTCACTAATTTGAGGAGAAAATGGAAAAAAGTGAATTTCGAGTGCTTATTAAGCATTATTTCTTGCGAAAAAAAACCATTACCGAGACCAAGGCTAAGCTTGATAAATACTATGGGGACTCTGCACCATCGATTTCAATGGTAAAAAAGTGGTTTACTGAATTTCGTTGTGGCCGTACAAGCACTGAAGATGCCGAACGTCCTGGACGCCCAGTTGAGGTCTCTACACCCGAAACAATCGAAAAAATTCACGATATGGTGTTGGCCGACCGAAGATTGAAAGTGCGAGAGATTGTGGAAGCCGTAGGGATCTCGCATGGCTCAGTGGTTTCAATTTTGAATGATCACTTGGGCATGAGAAAGCTTTCCGCAAGATGGGTTCCGCGTTTGCTCACAGTCGACCACAAACGCAATCGTGTAACAACTTCACAGGAAGGTTTGGCGTTGTTTAATCGCAATATGGAGGAGTTTTTGCGCCGTTTTGTAACCGTGGACGAAACATGGATCCATCACAACACACCAGAGAACAAACAACAGTCAAAACAGTGGGTTTCTAAGGGTGAATCGGCGCCAAAGAAGGCCAAGGTGGGTTTGTCAGCCAATAAAGTTATGGCGACTGTTTTTTGGGATGCACGCGGGATAATCCACATTGACTACCTTCAAAAGGGAAGAACAATCAATGGGGAATATTATGCCAACTTATTGGACCGATTCAATGACGATTTAAAAAAAAAACGACCTCATTTGGCCAAGAAAAAAGTTCTTTTCCACCAAGACAATGCAAGGGTGCACACATGTGCAGTTGCCATGGCAAAAATCCATGAATTGGGCTATGAATTGCTCCCTCATCCACCCTATTCGCCAGATTTGGCTCCGCGCGACTACTTCTTGTTCCCAAACCTGAAGAAATGGCTTGGTGGAAAAAGATTTGACTCCAATGATGAAGTCATCTCGCAAACAAAGGCCTATTTTGAGGACCTCGACAAATCATTTTTTTTGGAAGGGATAAAAAATTGGAGAAGCGTTGGACAAAGTGTATAGAGCTCAAGGGAGACTACGTTGAAAAATAAAATTATTTTTTTATCAAAAAATCTGCGGACTTATTGACCCGCCCTCGTATGTTGTTGGGTACATAAGAAAAAAACCCAGTTTTTGGAGTCGCTCATCACAACAAGAAAAGTTTTACAGTCAGTATTAAGAAACAACTATTTATCAATTGGGTTCAATACTCTCTAAGCTCCAATTAACACCGTTAGATCCTCGACGATTTCCATATTATCTTCTCATTAGCACCTCTTAAAAAAAGGAGACAAGCTCTTCCACTCTTCAGAAACTCCTGCTCTTTGGAGGTTAATATCAATCACAGACAATTTAAACAGCTTTAAAAACTAATGCTACACCATGCGAGTCTTATCTGTAACTTATTCAATATTTGTAAAGTGAAAATTAAAGTAGAGCCGATTTAGTGTAAACTAATTGTTAACAAATAAGTACATTTTTGAAATGTTGTACTCTAATTACTAAATAGTAAGAAATGGTGTGATAAGGATTAGCGTCTTGTTCCCCCACTAACTGTTTGCTCGCCTTATATTTTTACCACTTTAACTGATAAAGCCTTAGTTGAGTAGCAGAACTAATTGTCTTTTGGCATAATAAAGTTAAAACAATCACATTATATTCATAGGCATTGATCCTACCGGACTTGTATTTCTTTTTACATTTTTAATTTTTTTTTTAACGAAGTTAACACTTAAGCGGGTATGAATACACTTATAATGCCTCAACATGTGTTAAGTTTTTTGGAAAATGGGATAGAGAGAGAAAGAAAGATGTTTGGGCTCAGTGGTTATTTCGCTCTATGGGTGGCATTCATCATTTAATGGAAAGACTACATTCTTAGTGGAAGTTGGCTTGATGTTGATTTCTAGTCAACTACTTGTCTTACTTGATTTTCGTTAACTGAAAAAATGGACGATATGTCTTTGATGGGATTCAAACACCGAACTTTCCGATTTAGACGCCAGCCCACTACCACTTGAGCCACGGCCAGCCACAATCATGTAAATACAATATATTTAAGCTTTGACTGAATATATTTAAAAATGCTTAAATGTCGAAAATGGGAACTAACTTTTCCTGTGGATTAAAAATTACATAACCTTTCATAAAGCAGACCATTTAAAAAAAAAACCCATACCACCTCAAAAACTTGCCGGAATTTATTCAGAAAATTAAAAATACAAGTTTATTCATCTAAATCTATATTATTCTCTTCAAAGTAATCCCCATCGACTGCAACATACTTATGCCAGCGCTTGATCCAATCCTCGAATCATTTTTTATATTCGGTTGTCGGTATGTCCGTCAGTACTTCCAGCGATTTTTCCATTACTTCCTCTCGGCTACTGAAACACGTTGAACGTAGTGGTTTTTTAACTCGATTGAACAGATAATATAATGGTGCAAAATCCACGAGTTTTCTGCCCACAATTCTGATCTCTTTTGGCGAATTGCTTCACGTAAACGTCTCATAACGCCCAAATAATACTGTTTGTTTACTGTCTGGCCTTCTAGCAAAAATTCGTGATGCGCTACACTATTGTAATCCATGAAAACCGTGAGCATTGCCTTCTTTTTTGACTGAAAACGACGTGGTTTTTTTGGTCTCGGCTCATTTGGTGAACGCCATTCACTTGCCTGATGTCTCGATTGCGTGTTGCACTCATAAACCCAGGTCTCGTCTCCAGTAATGATCTTTTTGATGAATGTGGGATCGGATCCAGCCTCGCAAATCATCTCTTTTGCGACGTCAACACGGTCTCTTTTTTGCATGAAATTGAGTTGTTTTGGCACCACCTTTGCTGCTACACGACGGAAACCCAAATCATTAACCAAAATGTCCTGGACGGATCCATAGGCAATGTTCAAGTCCTCCGCTATCTCTCTGATGGTTAATTTGCGATTATTGACCAAAATTTCTTTTACTTGATCAATGTTTTCGGCGGTTTTCGATGTCGATGGTCTGTCACTGCGTTCATCATCTTCGACTGACTCACGTTCACTTTTGAACCGACCGTGGCACTGGTAAACGACCGTTTTCTTTAGAGAATCGTTGCCAAAACACTTTTCCAACATTTCCAACGTTCTCGCTCCATTAAATCCGTTTTTTACGCAAAATTTAATACAAGTTCGTTGTTACAAATTTAAATCCATTTCTAAAATTGTAAAAAATTGCCAACACACGCAGAAATAGATGTATTCTTGGCTACGTAACTTTTGCAAATGTCAAGCTATGATGCAACGTTTTACAGGGAATGTCAACAACAGATTTACCAACTTAAAAAAAAACAGAACTCAAATCGGAACAATAGGAGCGCAACACGGTGGTGTTCCCCGCGGTACTTTTTGTCAAGGTAGTATGTTATACGATATTAGGCCGTTTCGGCAGCACCTCTTATCTTCTGCCTAATGTGTTGCAGAATTGCTCAATATATAGGCTTATCTTAGACAATCTCAAACTCTTTCAGGATTGTGTCCATGTTATGTATCCAGCCTGTAACTCTTTTATACAGTCGGGAAGTCTGACCAGAGGTCAGGCTCCGTTCTAAGTTGGCACAATTGCGCACCTAATATTTTACGACGCATTATATGTGGCCCTCGAGCTCTTTTAGCTGGGCCCAGATCGCATCGACAGCTCCCGTAAACTCGGTTAGGGATTAGGTAATTGTGTCCATATTCATTACTTATTATATAAGGAGGAGAGCCAACTGTACACTCAGAACTTTAAATTTTTGTTTTTTTCACCTCAATCACCACGTAATGCACTACAGACTACCTTCCAATTAGGGGTATGCCTTTTAAACTTTTTTTCTTAATTATCTAAGGCAATGCACTTCTTAATGTTACAATTTTTTATTAACCGGTATACGCTTGAGGCAATGCACTGATATCTGATATCTTTATATCTTTCCTTATACACTTTTTTATTATACATATATTATCTTTTCTTGTACACTTTTTTTTATTATATTTGCTTATATGTATTTACATATCTTTTTCCTTTTTTCTTTTACTCGTATATATCATATATTTACTTATATGTTTAACTATAGATATGTAAGTTAATATTAATCATATATAATGAATGTATATTTTTCATATACATTTTTCCCTCTAATTGAGTTTTTTGGTAATTTTTCTTAAGATCCATTTTTAATTTCCCACCATAAATGGGATTCCCAATAAAATAACAAAAATGTATTTTAGCAGAAATATATATCAAATCTCTGTAAAATGTTTGGTGACAAATCGAATTATAATTGTAGTAATTTAAAACCTTGGTGCTGAGATAGACAGGCCTAAGTCAATTTGAAACGGAAAAAAAAGCTGTGAAAAGGGAGTTAACTCTACATTTTCACATGCACCCTTTCATGAAAATGACTTAGTTTCCAATATAAACTTCAATATTTCAGTTTCTACAACTCCAACCACAGAGCCATTGTCATATACATAGGTGCCGAATTTTACTTAACCCCAATTTCTACACATATTGACTTATCCGCTTTTTGGTAAATTTTAAACGCGAAAGAATAATTTAGCACTAAAAAATTGAGAAGTCTCAATCCAATATGACTCCGTGTATGCCTTGCTCCAGCTTATCGAATTAATTAAAACTACAACAGTCTTTTTATAACCTTTTTAAATCCTTTGCGTGGATTTTCTATTGACATGAAAAAGAAAGAAACAATTTGTAGTAACTGAAAGTATTAGATTACTATTTGGAAATTGAAATATTCCAAAGAATATTATAAGAACTAAAAGAGAGGTCTAAGGTTGCTTTCAAATTATAAAAAAAAAACGATTTAAATCATCGGGCTTCCTGCCACTGCCATTACCAGCTTGTCACCCTGTACATACAGGTTAATATACTGAACTTGGTATGCATAATTTGAAAATAGTTATCTGTAAGAGTTCTTGTATTAAACATATATCATTATGTATAAGAATATAATTTACAAACGATTTATTTTATAAGTTCTACGATGTATTAAAGTTTCTTTCAGTGGCATTTATTAATTCACCAGAAAGTTGAAATTAAAAGGAATTGCCTCCAGGAACAAAGCTCCCTTTGTCCGGATACCAGTTCCTGCGTCAATTTGACCAATAATTGTTCGTTTGTGATTTTCGTTATATTTCTGGATAACCTTTTTCTATTCTTTGTGAGTTTAAGCATTGCGATGAGGGGAGGGTTGTCCAACCATTGATTGGTAAACTTTTGCTCTCACGTAATCAATCAAGCTTGATTGGAATTTGAAAATGAATTTTCTTCATGCTACTTCTCCGACTGCAGTGGAAATAAGCAAAAGCAACATTCTTTTCATACGTGACGATTGATTTTTGTCCTTTCTCTGTAATTTAACTCACTGGTATGAACTGGTATGGTATGCGTTTCTACTTTTATCCTGTAGCTATTTTCTTGTTATTGCCATTAAGCTGTTTCGGACTTCATGTTGTATCCCAAACGGCGGAACTCATTAATACAAATTGAAAACTTTTAATTTTCTTTCCTTAACGATAACGGTGATTTGGAATCAGCCTTCCGAGAAGATAAACTTCGGTCATGTTGCCGAGTTGTTAAAGAGACGAAAAACGCAAACATAAGTCATGCAGGTACTCGTACATTAGGTTCAAACACTGATTAGAAGTATTTGCTATGTTTTCCAAAAATCGGCAGGAGAATAGCTTTTTCTTATAATGTTGTTATGACTTTTCAATGGATAAACTGAGTTGTAAACAAATTCCATTTATATACATATAGACATGTATAGGTATCCCTTCACTGTTTTATTTTTATACTTTCTCATATAAAAGAAAAGGGTAACTACCGCCATTAGATTCATTGGATTATGTTGAGTATACCACCTTGATCAAAAGTAATCACCGTGTGGCGTTCCCATTATTCCGATTTAAGTTCTGTTTTTTTGTGTTAAGTTGGTAAATCTGTTGTTGATATTCCCTCTAAAACGTTGCATCATAGCTTGACATTTGCAAAAATTAAGTAGCCAAGAGTACATCTATCTCTGTGTGTGTTGGCGATTTTTTACAATTTACCATGGTCGGTTCAAAAGTGAACGTGAGTCAGTCGAAGATGATGAACGCAGTACAGAACATCAACATCGAAAACCGACGAAAACATTGATGAAATAAAAGAAATGTTGGTCAATAATCACAAGTTAACCATCAAAGAGATAGCGGAGGACTTGAACATTGCCTATGGATCCGTCCAGGACATTTTGGTTAATGATTTGGGTTTCCGTCGTGTAGCAACAAAGTTGGTGCCAAAACAACTCAATTTCATGCAAAAAAGAGACCGTGTTGACGTCGCAAAAGAGATGATTTGCGAGGCTGGATCCGATCCCACATTCATCAAAAAGATCATTACTGGAGACGAGACCTGGGTTTATGAGTGCAACACGCAATCGAGACATCAGGCAAGTGAATGGCGTTCACCAAATGAGCCGAGACCAAAAAAAACACGTCGTTTTCAGTCAAAAAAGAAGGCAATGCTCACGGTTTTCATGGATTACAATAGTGTAGCGCATCATGAATTTTTGCTAGAAGGCCAGACAGTAAACAAACAGTATTATTTGGGCGTTATGAGACGTTTACGAAAGAGATCAGAATTGTGGGCAGAAAACTCGTGGATTTTGCACCACTATAACGTACCGTCGCACAGTGCCATCATTATTCGTAATTTTTTGACGAAAAATGCAACAAATACCATACAACAGCCACCGAATTCACCTGATTTGGCTCCCTGTGACTTCTTTCTGTTCAATCAAGTTAAAAAATCACTACGGAGAACGCGTTTCAGCAGCCGAGAGGAAGTAATGGAAAAATCGCAGGAAACACTGATGGACATACCGAAAACCGAATATAAAAAATGATTCGAGGATTGGATCAAGCGCTGGCATAAGTATGTTGCAGTCGATGGGGATTACTTTGAAGGGAACAATATGGATTTAGATGAATAAACTTGTATTTTTAATTTTCTGAATAAATTTCGGAAAATTTTTGATCAAGGTGGTATTTCACGATGATTAAAAAATGCATTATGCAGATAAGAGTGACATCCGAATGCTGGAGCAGCAGCTTAACAATCACACAAATTATCATAAAGGCGCTAAAGGCTGAACTGAATCCTATACTCAGGAGACAGTCAATGCACTTGTTAAAACATACAGGAATCGTGCCCTTGATGTATTTGTCTGGGGCACTTATCATTTAGAAACCAAAAACCCTTCCAGAGTCATACTCCGCGTGTCTTGATATTCAGAACCTTAATTCTAGGAATCACACCACTCATATCCCAAATACAACCAACACTGTGACAGCACCACTAAACCAATCTTTCAAAAGAGAGTCGAGGCCTTTTAAATATTCAATAAATATCCCATCAATAAGCATAGGTAGCTTCAGTAGGCCCAAGATGACAGTCCTCCACAAAGACCGACCGCCCCAAAGCCCCATGAAAGAATAGAAGTTGACCGCTCCATCCAATCTCGTCAGGTCAACTACATATATGATTCGACCGCAGAGTGGCAATAATCCCTTTAAAAGTGAACCAAGTCGGACATCTTCCCGAACAAACACCAGAAGTTATTTAACTTATATTCGACAGATAAAGGTGCAGTAGATCAACACGAGGAGATAGCAGAAGCGAATGTAGAGGATGTAAATTTTCATCAGGACGTTTATCCAGCCTACCATACATAGAGTATATTCTCAGAAAAAGTACTGTGTTAAATTTTCTTGTGGATACTGGTGCAAATAGTAACTCCATCAGCCCCCATGTATCGCAAGGGAGGCCTACAACACCCTAACACAACAATTCACTGTTTATTCGGCGCCCGGCAATGTTAAAATTACAGAGAAAATTTCAAATAGATTGTTCAAGGAAGTCGGAAAAGACTCACTCAACACTTTTTATATCCTCCCTGGGCTCACGTCTTTCGATGGCATTATCGGTGACGATATCCTAAACTAGTACTGAATATAAAAATCCCCTTAAAAAATAAACTATCAAGCGAGGTAACGCTTTGTTCGACGATAAAATTCCAGAAGAAGTTCGTTCGAGGCGTTCGCACTGACTAGAAAAGTTTTGTTTGCTCCTGTAAATGACAATGAGCTAATCCAAACTGCTATTTAATTAGGACGAGCCGGTGTATACCAAAAGCTACCCTTATTCCGCCTGCATGAAGGACGTGGTAGAAAAGGAAATAAAAGAGCTGTTGGCGGATGGTATTATTTGCCCCGCTAAGAGACCGCACAATTCCCCCATATGGGTGGTTCCCAATAAATCAAGACCGTCAGAGGAAAACGAATACCGGATGGTCATTGATTTTCAATAATTGAACCTTCTAACCATTGCCGACGCTTACCCCATACCGAATATTTACTCTAGACTCGCTAGCCTGGGTAACGAAGTTTTTTTTACCACCTTGGATCTCACCTTGCTGTCACCAAAGACAGCATTTTCCACCATGAATGAGAAATACGAGTTTCTGAGGCTACCGTTTGGTTTGAAGAATGCCCCGGCGATCTTCCAAATAATGATTGATGACGTGTTGAAAGAATACATTGGGAAAATATATTATGTATACATTGACGACATCATCATCTTCGGCGGCAACATAGAAAAAAGCCTTAGAAACAATGAGATCATCTTTTGGGCGCCGAGCTTCTGGGATACGTTATCACTCCTGACCGAATTCGAGCCGATCCCGGGAAGGTCACGGTGATACAAAAAAAATGCTACCACCAGAAAATTTTAAGGTATTAGAGGGTTTTCTTAGACTCACGTCCTACTATAGGAAATTTATCCGCGACTATTCCAAGGCGGCTAAATGCATAACTAACTCGACGAGAGGAAAGAACTCGCAAATAAAAGCAAACCAATCGAAACGCATTCCAATCAAGCTCAATGGTGAGGCACTACAAGCTTTTCGTGGCCTTAAGCGCTTGCTCACGTCGTCCGAAATCCTAGATGTCGTTTAACCTAGCAACCGACGCCGCCAACTTTGCAATAGGTGCGATGCTGTCACAGGGTAAGTTAGGTAAAGACAGACCCTTTGCCTATATATCTCAAGCGTTCAACAAAACCGAAGAGAACGAAAGCCGTTGCTTGAGAAATATTACTTCCGTCGTATGAACTCCTCAATCAAAAGATACACTAGCTCCTGTGAAGACTGTAAGCCCAACAAATACTACAGGCACCCGATAAACGCAGAGTTTCAAGCCATGCCGATTCCATTATACCCGTGTGAGATACTGCACGTGGATATCATGGCAATCCAAAACGAAAAGTTCATAAGTTGCATTGACAAGTTCTCGAAATTTGGCAAATTGTTCCACATTAAGAACAGATTAGTACTCCATTTGAGGGATAAAATGATCAAGATCCTCCACTATATTACGGTACCGAGGATGTAAGTAATGGAAAACGAAAGGAGTTTGCTTTTCTCCAGAAAATGCCTAATTAACATTACGTTTTACTATTTTTTTCTTATGAACGTGACAATAATAATAAAAAAAGTTATCTTCAAGTACAGACACCCGTAGTTTTTATGTTACTTGGGAAAACCTGCAGCAGATAAAATTTAAAAAAAAAAATATTTTGCTTTAAGCTCCAAACGCTAATTTCGGTAATTTTTATTTTATGAGTGTTTTAAAATAGTTATAACAGATGCTCAAAGTGTCCTCCATAGTTTTGTATACATTTTAGAACCCGTTTTTGAATTTCAATACGAATGTTTATTGATGCTAACTGTTCCCTCCCTTTTGATGGCGCTTCGAGAATTCAATTCAAAATTCAATTTAACTTGCTATTTCGGTTGAATAAACAAGTTCTTTCATTCTTAATGTAAGATCAGGAGATCTTGAATTGGTCCATTACTTCCTGTCCAACGATTACCGTACTCTTCATCTAGCCAATTCTTAACCTCACGACCATAGTGGGCTGAAGCACAATCCTGTTGGAAATATGGTGAAGATAGTTGAATCAGTGGAATGTCCTCCAATAGTTCTGGTAAATCATTTCGCAAAAACTCATAGTTTGTAGAATTCAGCCTAGGTGGTAGTTTGAAGGGACCGATTAACTTGTTTCCAATTACACTTGTCCATATATGGTATTGACGCTTAATTTGTGTTTCCTTGTACTATATGTGGATTGTCCGCATCACACGTATGACGATTATGAAATTTTGTGATCCCATCTCTTGTAAATTGATATCCGTCCATCCAAAGAATTCTGCTAATAAACTCTTTGTCATCCAAGCTCCGCTCCAGCAACCAGTTAGGAAACTCAAGTCTCTTTTTCCAAATCATTGGGAAGCAGTTCTTGAACAGATGTATGGTGGTATGGATAAAGATTTTCTCCATGCAGTACATTAGAAATTTTATGTCGTTTATTTGAAACTGATCCCGTTTTTCGAAGCCTTCGATACGTATTTCCGAATACTCCTTTAATAGGTTAGGATAAAGTTCATAGTATCTTTGTCACGCACTAGTTGAACTTCCATTGTACTGCCCATAAACATAAATAATGTCTGCGTATTCTTGGTTTGTAAGTGCAGACATTTCAACAACTGTAACCTTAGCGTAAGAAATTAAACTGATGGATATAATTTTTTTTCTAATCTTTTATACCATTTTTGTTTGGTATATTTTCGAAATAGGCCTTAAAATCACAAGCTTAACTCTTTCTGAGAACTTTTAAGGAACAAGATAAGGAAATGAGGATTATTGCAGGTAGTCAAATAAACGAGTACGCTTCAAAACTCCCTTTCACGCCTTTTGGGGCGTAGCTAAAATTGTTTTGTAGATATAGAGTTATTAGTGTGGACCTTGGTATGAACTGATATCAAATTCAAAGACCTGTGTATCCTGGTTTAGCTGTTATGAAATGTTGCCTATTACCAACATTGGACCACAGTGGAAAATTTTTAAAATTATGTGTGTGTTTTAAATTAAGTTTTATTGATATTTTTATTAATTTTTAATACAATTTAATGTGATATGACACAAAACAATTTTTTTGTGGGTTTTAACACAACTAAACCTTGCATTTAGAGCATTTTGAGCGGGGATACCCGTGCTGGTGATGAAGCTGGTGATGGTGGATCTGACTGCATTGTCGAGAGAAGTGACGATGGGTGACCTCTTTTGCGTGTTGGTGCTGTTATTTTCTTTTCGTTGAGTAACTCGTTAGCAATATCCAACTGAAAGTTTAGTAGTTACATATACTTGTTGTCTCCGCTTGAGTTTTTTAGGTCTCTGCGGTACAACAGCCAGCTATTGACTGCTGATGAGTTTATACACCAGCAAACGAGACGCATATACCACTTTTTTGAAGGGTGGTTGATTTTGTATAACTCTAACAGGATGTCGGCAAGATCAATTCCTCCCATATTCTTGTTATAGCATTCAACAATACCTGGACAAGGAATGTTTACAAACTTCTTCTGTTTTTGACACCATCGGAAAACAATGTCTGAGTCCAAAGGATTGGCACGTTCCTTCTCCAATGTAGAAGCAAAAGTCGTATACAATACCATGTACACCGGCTCTAGTGAACATTTTGAAGCACCACTTGTGAGGCTTTTTGGCAGATATTGCTTCAGACTGTGCCGACCTAGTAAAATATAAATATTTACTAGACATTATTCGATTATATCAAAAGGCGGTTACATTTATAGGAAATCAGTTGCTCGTCCACGCTTTGGTATTCCACCTGTGCTATTCCGTTAAATTTTTGTTTGATTTTCTTCAATAACGGACGTATTTTATATAATTTATCGTACGAAGATTCTCCTCTTTGAGGTTGATTAAAGTTATTATTTACTCGTACGTATATGAAAATTTTCCTTTATTGCTTCGATACGATTTCGTGATGATGCGTCCGCTACTGCTGACAATTTGAAATTTTGGGCCCATGCCATTCGCATATTTGGAATATTTATTACGCCAGGGTATAGTAATGCACCTATAAATCTTCTTCTTTTGGTGGATTCACATTTTAATTCTATGCCACCGGTTTGTAATTAGTCTCTGGTTTTTAACGTAAACCACCTGTCATGTAGACTTATGTTTACGGGATGCCCATACATCCATGGGAGCAAGGATACGCCTTGGCATCGCTCTCCGCCACATACTTTGATACCAATTCGGAACTGTGTATGAGTCGAGGCCGATCTAAAAGCCACCATGACGCTTCCATAAGGGGGCCTACCTCAACAATTCAGGCCCGGACCGAAATCCGGGGGGCTCCTGACTCCCATGGTAACGTGATTTAAGTCCTGGTAGGGACTACCGGTGGTCCTGCCTCCATCAAGATCAAATCGTGGCAACCTTCAGAGGCGTTATCTGAAGATGTTTAAGATAAGACCAGTAATATGCTCTGCCCCCGCTTTTTATTGGACAACGTCATTGATGGGCGTGGCCTTGATAACTGGTTTGTAATGCGTAAATTAGTTTCCTCTCAGATCTTTTGTAATATCTCATCATCAAAGAACTGAGGAAAATAATCTATTGGTTGTTTGACTTGGCCGAAACTAACTTCGCTTTTTCCCTATCTCAGCACTCCTCCATCTCAAACTTTCTAAATTGATATTTTCAAAAATTTCTAGTATCGATTTTTCACCTTGAATTTCATTTTCAACTTCGTTGTCTTCGCCAAAAATTCTCTCAATCAAACCAACTTCAATACCTTCAATTACACTTTGTAGGGTTTTTTCAATAATATTTTCCAGATTTGTGGTAATTTGTTTCTCTTTTTCTCCATTGTTCTCATTAGCAGAATCATCCCAATCGAACTCGCAATTTTTTTTTAATTTCTTGCTGGGTCAACCCTTTCGAAAGTATCTCTAACGCATAATAGGGCATTATATGATTTATAACCATTATGGACCAATGTTGTCTTTGGGCAACATTGTGTTTAACAAATTACTGACAGTTTGTGGTCAAATCTTTTTCAAATCTTTTATTTTTTTTCCTAATTTTCTTACCTGTGTTTAATTATTTTATACTCTTTGTTTTGTACACTAAAATTTCTTTAATATATTTTTTAAATTATTTGTACACTCACTTTTTGCATAATAAAAATTGTACGTGTGCACACACCGCAGATCAGCTACAAATACTTATAATAAAATATTCTCCAACAAGCTTGCACAATATATCGAGCTATTCTGAGAAAAAAACCCTTAGAAAAAAAATTAAAATTAAGCGACTTAAAAGCTCAAACATACAATATACGAGTAATGTTGCCTATAGGCAATATCGAGCATGAAAGGGTTTTAATAGCTATGCAATTTTAAAAAAATATTGGAAAATTAGTAATTCTTGGAAAACCACTCTTACGAGTATTGCCAACTGTTGTTAGAAACCTTGGTAAAAAATCATAAATTCCTTTTTTTTTCCTGCTGCAGGTTTTCCCAAGTACCACAAAATCTATGGGTTTTTGTGCAAGTTTGATGATGATTTTTTTACTGTTATTTTCATAAGATAAAAAACTAAAACGTTATGTTAATTAGACCTTTTCTGGAGAAAGTTACCTCAAAGTCAAAAATTGACATGGGCAATGAAAATGGATCAGGCTTAGAAATTGGATATCTAAAGACTCAAAGCAGGTGTCAAAATTTATGCAAACGCCGTTACAAAGGTTCGCATTTCTACTAAAAACAAAGTCCTACTCGAAGTTTCTACCATTAGTACTAACAGAGCAATTTCCGTTAACATGGGTCAGAGTACACCAAAGTAAGCCTTTTCTAAAATCCTCGATAAATGATGTCAACATTAGAGATAGACCCTTACTGTGGAACGATTTTTTTCGTAGAATATACCAAGGAATGGTTTCCCTAATTATCGTTGACGAACTAGGGGACACCCTGTATAAGTGAAAACTTTGATCCACTTTCTTACAAGATAGAGAATATTCTATAGAATAACGGGATTGGACTATTAAATAGACCTAGAAACTAATATCTGTACGTATTGTTAAACCATTAAACACAACATCTACTATTTGAATGGCTTTCCCAACTATAAGAAGTTTTCCTTTTTGGAGCAGCAAACAAGTCATTTGGGTTTTTCTTCAAACACTGGCATCCATATGCATATATAAAAATATTTATATATGTATATACACATACGTATATTCCCTTCTCTTGCAATGAGAAGTATCCGACAACCAAGTCTTGCTTATTCTCTGCGCATCTAAAATCAAAAGACGGTAAGCAGTCATTAATTATGTATATAGTACATCACCGCCGTATCGTTGAAGCTATACATGAGTTCGAAGCATGTATTCGTATAACTTTAATCTAGCACATATCTTAGATAGCAAAACATGAATTTGTTCTGAATTTGCGAAACAGAACTCCCAATTTTGTAGCAATACGAACATATTTACGAATATAGAAGTATGTATTTTGTACATACCAATAAATAGTTAAAACAATCTTAGTACAGCAACTGACCTAAGGTGTGCAATTTTAAAATTAAGATTATATAGTCTTAATGAAGTATGTGTGTGCATACATAGCATAGACTTATGTGTGTAAGTTAGATTGCAGGTTTTACGAGCCGTGCTTAGCTTAGCTTTTTATTTCGAAATTTCTAAATATTTAACATACACATATGTAGGTTATCGTAAATTTATATATACGAGGGTTGCCTGAAAAGCTTCCTACCGAACAATGATACAAAACATTTTTTCTATTATTTTTCTTTTATTTTTCTACATAGTCTCCTTGTAACTCTACACACCTCTCCCAGTGATGCTCCCATCTCTCTAACCCGTCCAAATAGTAATTGACGTTCCTCTTTGTAAAATAATTGTTCACGAAGGTGATTGCCTCCTCATTTGACGAAAATCTCTATCCTCCGAGCGCAGTATTTAGATGAGGGAACAAAAAGAAGTCGCTTGGGGCTAGATCTGGTGAATAAGGCGGATGATCAAGCAGTTCCAACCGTAATTCATGGATATTCGCCATGGCAACCGCTGAGGTGTGAGACGGCGCGTTGTCTTGGTGAAACAGGATTTTCTTTTTCTGCAAATTTTCGCAATTCCTGTCTTCAGCTTGGCAAGTAATGATGCGTGGTATGCTCCTGTAATGGTTTTTCCTTTTTGAAGATAATCGATTAAGATAACTATTTTAATATCCCAAAAAAACAGTCGCCATCACTTTCCCAGCCGAAAAAACAGTTTTTGCTTTTTTTGGAGCCGGCTCACCCTTTGCAGTCCACTGTTTTGACTGAATTTTTGTTTCGGTTTTGTATAATGGTGTATCCAAGTTTCATTTACAGTAATTATTCGGCGCCAAAACTCGGATTTACTGCGCAACTGCGCCAACAGAGCGTTGGAAATGTTCATTCGAACACGTTTTTGGTCTAACGTAAGCAAACGCGGCACCCAACGCGCGGACAGCTTTGTCATGCCTAAATCTTGATTTAATTTGTAACAAACACGTTCTTTGGACATTTTCATAACCTCTACTATCTCTATCACTTTAATTCGACGGTCGTCTAACACCATTTGGTGAACTGTAGCAATGTTATCGTCAGTTTTTGGACGTCCCGAACGTTCATCTACTCCCAAGCTTAGATTAAGAAAAAACAACCTGTTTACTACTTAACATCAGAAACAATTGCCATCTTAAGGGTAAGTTGAAAATTTGTTTTGCAAAAGTTCCTAAAAAATAAATGTTAGACTTACAGAAATCAAGTGAGTTCATTAGCAATAAACAACAAAAGCATATATTAACTAAATAAAAATAAGCGTGGTTAAATAGCTAACCGGCAAACAAAATATTTGTACATGTTTTCTATTTTATTGCTTTCTGGCTTTTGACTTTTCAATATTTCATCACCATCAACAAAACGCACCATATTATCTAAAATTTTTGTCTGAATCCGGAACTTTTCTATTTATGGTATTATTTCAACACAGTGCCTTCAATTCGTTTACCCTATTTCATAATCTGCTTCAATCAAAGTATTCAATTTTTATTCAATTTCATTGCTTCTTTCACATCTCAAAAGCAGTTTCTTACATTCAGATGTTTTCACGAATCCCAATGTTATGCTTCTTTTTCTCTTAAAGTAGATTTGCAGTGCACTTAACATACAACAGGAATTCAATTTTGGTTTAATTCTTATTTTTAGAAATAAATTGCGGTTTGGATATGTACTCGTAATAGATGTTTTTTTGTTTGCAGTGTCAGACTTTTCAATAGAGATTGAAAGTCAAATCAGCTCTTACATTGATCTGCTAAGCTTCATTTAGTGCAGTTTGCCATGTCATCAATCAGTGTCATGTATCGAGTTATTGAAAAATTGGTGCCCAATTCTCTACACGAACAAGAACGAGAATAGTGATTTCGGAAAAAAACACCGAGGCTGAGGCTTGTGTTGAAGAGGAACACAATTTATCGATTCGTCATCGTTCGAAGCAACTTGGCCTTTGTTCGTTCACTATCTGGAAAACTCTGCGAAAAGATCTTGGTCTCAAGGCTTCTAATATCCAATTGGACAAGAGCTAAAGCCGCCGTGCATTAAATCAACTGGAAGTTGAACTAGTTGTTTACCGTACAATTTTGTTCAGTGATCTTTGGTTAAACGGCTGTGTAAATAAGCAGATTTGCAGTATGTATCATATGGTGAGGATGGTGTCGGCCCATATTTCTTTAAAAATGCATAGTACCAACGACAAGATTGCTTTATTTAAAACAGGTTTGGACAATAGAGCCATTTCAGGAAGTGTATCCGTCAATTGGCCACCAACGTCGTACGATTTGACGCCATCGGGTTATTTTCTGTGGAGCTACGTCAAGTTCTTAGTTTATGCCGATAAACCTGCAACGATTGACGCTTTGGAATAAAACCTTGTTCAAGTAATACTTGATATATGCCCCCAATTGTTTGAAAAAGTGGTTGAAAATTGGTCCTCTAGAACGCGCTTTGTACGAGGCTGCCGTGGTGGACCTATGTGCAAAAACTATTTTCAATGGCATGAAATAATCATTTGAATGAATTTAGTAAATCGTCATCAGGTTAGTTTCTTTCTCAACCTCGAGGGATTTCGACTAAAATGAAATTTTTGTTTGTCTAAAAATTCGATGGGATTCAAAAATTGGAGAAATTCGAGTTAAAGGAGGTACACTGATATGACTGTATATGGTATGTAAAAAAAATACATATAACTTAAGCTTTACAACTGACTTATATTATGATTAATACCTAAAACGTAAGCTTCAAATAAAACATTTAATAGATGAGGGAAAGATATTCTTTCAATTTGCCTTCTGCTAATTTCTCTTTCGTTTAACAAGAGAAAAGAGTAGTACTTAAATACTTATTGATATTGGGTGGCTGTGGCTTAAGTCGTAGTGGACTGGCGTCCAAATCGGAAGGTTCGATGTTCGAGTCCCAGCCTCACCCGAAAGACAAATCATTCATTTTTTCCATAGACAAAAAATCAATCAAATAGTGCAATAGAGAGATGCTACTGCATGAATGCGATTTACAGGTATTACTAACCGGTAAAAAAAATACAAAGGCCATAAAATCCGAACTGAAGCCTGCAAAGACGATCAAAGATATGTACCTAATGATAGCTTCGCGATCGGCTCTAAGGACTTTGAGAGATCATCTTTGTAGACTTTTAAACGGCAGATATCACCTTGAGACAGAATGCATTTTTTAATAAAAGTACAAGCACCCGGTGGTGAGTTAGGAGGATGCTTTTGCATCCAACTCATTTTGATGATATGATTGGAAAAAAGTATGCCTAATGAATTAACGTCGTGTCGTTTTCCCGACTGTTTGCCACCAACTAAATAGGAATTAGTCTTTTAAATACGGCTATTATTGGATTAGGAAGAGATTGCATGCTGTTCTGCCAAGGTCGGTAAAGACTTCATAGGGATCTTAAATGTTAAAAAAAAGCTTCATGCAAACGTTTTGTTTCTTAGTCATTTTAATGTACAAACATTCAAAATGAAATCAAATTATGCTTCTGCCCGGATTATGCGAAATAATTTAAAGCTTTTCATAAAGAACTATAAACAACTACTTTTTGAAAAGGATGATTGATTAATTTTGGGTACACTAAAAGAAAAGTACCCCTTTCGATCATCTTTGACTTAATAATCGAAAATTGTGAATATTTAAAAAATTTGTCTAGTAACTTTAAGACTGGATGACTTCTTGCTGGTTACAATTTTTGGGTTTCTGTAATATTTATGAAAAAGTAATGGTATCCTGTTGTCCACATCAATGTGTTCGTTTAATCTTCCTCACTACATGTTCATCTTATTAATATATTACTCTTCTTTGGAACTAAAACTTCTTATGGCTCGTTAGCCAGTAATTCCGAGCTCCGATGAAGCGAAAAGCGCCATGAAGTGATTCCGAACAGCAACACGAAACGGGAGGGGTTAACGCGCGTGGTAATGCAGTTCGGACAGAATGAGGTAAGGGAGAGGAATGAAAATAAGTTGTGTGGGGTGGCAGCGGTAGTGCACTGGCTTCCAAATCGGAAGGTTCGGTGTTCGAATCCCAGCCTCGCCCGAAAGACATAGCATATTAATTTGTTCAGTTAACGAAAATCAAGTAAGATGAGTAGTTGACTAGAAATCAACATTAACTTCCATAAAGAACTTAGTCTCTCCATTAAATGCGAAATAACCACTGAGCCCAAACATCTTTCTTTCTTTCTCTATCCCATTATAAGTGTATTCATACCCACTTGAGTGTTACCTACGTAATTTTTAAAAAATAAAAAATAAAAATTTGGAAAGGCTGTGCAAAAATACATAACACGCGCGAGATACTGACGCTCCATCTCGAGGCCGCATTATAGGCACGTAGAATCATGGCAGGCTGCCTATGAGTATGATGAGTTCTCATGAGAATTTACATGCAAATTGGCTATGTTGTAAAATATCCCTAGCTCATATCATGAGTGGTGCAGCGTTTGCTATTTATCGAGTTATATAAGTGTGAAATACTCTACAAAAAATTCCTCAGTAATAAAAATGGCTTCTTTTATCAAATGAAATTTTTTTTGAAATCACTGAGAACTAGAGTGAGCATCCTCATTTCAACTACTTATCGAACTTCAGGAAGTTTCACTTCTATCGCCTAACTCGCTGATGTTTTTCTACATCATTATGAGTATAACACATATTACAAGCTGTCATCACTGAATTAAGAGCAGTATGAGAGGTGCGGTGCCCTTGCACTATCATCGGCAACACCTGAACTCGCTGTCGTACTTTTCAAACAAATAATTTAATTAATATTTTAAGTTCTACTAGCTATTTGCCTGGCCAAAAACAGTACCAGTCAAGAAGTTTGCATCATCTATAGATAAAATTTATTGTTGAAATTTCGATAAATTAGAAACTTAACGATATGTTATGTCTACAATGCACAGCTGCTTCCACGCTTAATTGATTTCTTCACGTATAACTGTTTTTCAGCAGTTTTTCTATTCGTTTTTTTTCACAGTCTTTTATAAACTTGTAGGAGAATAGACAAGCCTAAAAATTATTCTATTATATTTACATTATTATCAGATCTACATTGAGCGAATATCACTGTAATCAATAGGTTCTTATATAATAGAAATTAAATCTTATATACCATATTGATCAAAAAGTTCCCGACCACACCCACCATGTGGTGCTCCCATTATTCCGATTTGAGTTCCGTTTCTTTTGTTAAGTTGGTAAATCTGTTGTTGACATTCCGTCTAAGTCTTAGCATCATAGCTTGACATTTGCAAAAGTTACGTAGCCAAGAGTACATTTAACTTTGTGCGTGTTGGCAATTTTTTACTTGTATTAAATTTTGCATTAAAAAACGGATTTAATGGTTCGCGAACGTTGGAAATGTTGGAAAAGCGTTTCGGCAACGATTCTCTAAAGAAAACGGTCGTTTAAAAGTTCCACGGTCGGTTCAAAAGTGATCGTGAGTCAGTCGAAGATGATGAACGCAGTGACAGACCATCGACATCGAAAACGGGCGAAAACATTGATGAAGTAAAAGAAATGTTGGTCAATAACCGCAAAGTAACCATCAGAGAGATAGCGGAGGACTGAAACATTGCCTATGGATCCGTCCAAGACATTTTGGTTAATGATTTGGGGTTCCGTCGTGTAGCAGCAAAGTTGGTGCCAAAAGACCTCAATTTTATGCAAAAAAGCGTGTTAACGACGCAAAAGAGATGATTTGCGAGGCCGAATCCGACCCCACATTCATCAAAAGGATCATTACTGGAGACGAGATGTGGGTTTATGAGTGCGACACGCAATCCAGACATCAGGCAAGTGAATCGCATTCACTAATTGAGCCGAAACCAAAAAAAACGCGTCGTTTTCAGTCAAAAAAGAAGACAATGCTCACGGTTTTCATGGACTACAACAGTGTAGTTCATCATGAATTTTTGCCGGAAAGCCAGACAGTAAGCAAAGAGTATTATTTGGGCGTTATGAGACGTTTGTGTGAAGCAATTCGCCGAAAGAACCAGAATTGTGGGCAGAAAACTCGTGGATTTTGCACCATTATAACGCACCGTCGCACAGTGCCATCATTATTCGTAATTTTTTGCAGACAAATGCAACAAATGCCATCCAACAGCCACCGAATTCACCTGATTTGGCTCCCTGTGACTTCTTTCTGTACAATCGAGTTAAAAAAAAACACTACGGGGAACGCGTTTCAGCAGCCGAGAGAAAGTAATGGAAAAATCGCAGGAAGCACTGATGGAAATACCGAAAACCGAATATAATCAAGGTAGTATATGAGAATAGTTATTTTCAATATTAGCTTTCTTCAGTACTAATCTGGTGAATGTTATTTTTTAAGTCTATAACAATCAACGCTTTATCCTCCAAAGCAAAGATTGAACATCCTTAGCCTTGAGGTTCGGATTTTGATCTGCTATCGTCACAGAGTTTTATCCTTTCTAACGTATAACTTTTCTATACTTGTTTTCTGCGGATGTGCCAGTTTTTTAAGAAACTATCTTTAAGTTATTATAGCCTTCAATTGGTTGTTTAATATATTTCTCAGTTTTATATTTCAACGGCTTAGAGTCATAATAAAATTTATGGCGTTCCTGTCGAGGTTTTGATTTGCCCTTCAACATAAACTTGTGAAGCGAATATGGTTTATCGGAAGCGCTAATCTTATAATGGTTTATTATACCATGAAACCGGTTTCACCACGATAATTTTTTTTAAAAAGAGAAATTTAGAAATGGATGTCAATGGCTGCCAAAGAAAAATCAAATCAATCACTGTAATCTAAAATACGTTCATGTGAAACATATGTAACATAGGAGTATGTGAAATATTTGTATTTTTTGAATTGATGCAGAAAGTAATCGGCATTTCGACGAGATAGTAAGCATACTCGAAAATATGCCATCTATTGCAGTTATAATTTTCTTATGGACATGCAACTTATCGACCGACTTGATATTTTTGGAGAAAGTTTGTTTTTTTATCATGTCAATAAATACGGGATGGCAAACCAAATTTAGTAGCGATTGATTAGTTGCTTTCTTTAGATGGTGTTGCAGTCTGACATAGGCCTGCATGTCAACCAAAAAGCTTCTCCATCCAGATTGATCATAAGAAAGCTGCTTCCAGTTGCCCAGAAGTCCTCTTTTAACTTTCATTTGCAATCCAAACCGCCTATTGCGATTGGGGTGGAGTCGAAAAATCTCCGGGACTGAATGTTGATGTCTATGAACTCAAAATGCCCCCCTCATCATAGATGCTCTAGTTTAACAATCTGAATAGGTCAATGTTGCTGTTTAGCTAATGAATGTAGTCGATGAACTTAACCATTACACCACGTCACCATAAAAACTATAGGATCAGATTTATGGGTTTTGTACAGTATCTGCATTATGGTGAAAATTCATGTTTATGTGTTTAATCAGTCGATCCGAAGCTTTTGCTTACGTGTGACGCATTTTTCTTCTGTGAAATTCACCGGAAGTATATTGAAACGAAATAGATCCACGGAGCCTGAGGGCTCTTTGTTATCTTTGGATAAAAAACCTTGCGTTAAAATGTCTGGTGCATCTTAAAAAAAGGACTCTAGAAAAAATTACTGGAGTCCATTACAGAGTTTAACGGATAGTGACATTGACAGTGGCGATGAAATCTTGAACCCCGAAAAAGTTAAAAGAGTGTTCATGCCTCTTATAAAAGTTATTCAAAAATCTGGTGATTACGTCCATAGTTTGATGAATGCACTCAACATTACGGGGTATGCAATTAAATACTTATCAATCGGTATCAAAATAGCTTGTAATTCGTTGGACTCTTACGAAAAAGTTTTAAATAAATTAAAAGAAAACAAGTGTCAATTTTTCACTCATGACACGCAAAAAAATAAAACCTTTAAGACTATTATGTACGGCATGTATGACACAGATCCTCAATTGGTGAAAAACGAACTTTTGAAAGGAGGTTATAAGTGCTTAGAAGTCAAAAAAATTATTAAAAAATATGAACATTATACGGAATTCATATTCTTGGTTTAATTTGAAATCGGTACCGTAAAATTAAGTGACCTAAAGAAAAAAGTTCGTGTTTTATTTCATACACAAGTCAGTTGGATTTACCAACGAAAACAGAGGGGTAAGCTTACATAATGCCGAAACTGCCAAATGTATGGCCACGGCGAAAAAAATTGTCAGATTGAAACTTATTGTGCATCATGCGCTGGCCCTCATAAAACTGCTGAATGCACAAATCCAAATTTAATTAAATGTTCTAATTGCAAGGCAAAGCACAAAGCTACAGATTCTTTGTGTGAAAATTCATCGAAGTGCGGCAACTGTCAGTGAGGAGAAATAATTTTGCAGATAAACAGTTAAATGTTGTAAAGCAAAAACCTGTTTTACTCAGCTCCCTCTCTGAATTTCCAACTCTTGAACATAGTCGCCGTAAAGCTCCTACGTCATCTAATGCGCACTCTTCGCCATTGTCTCTCCCTACATGGCCTATCAACAACACCAACAACAACATCATAAATAATAATGATTTATTTTCTGTAGAGCAACTAAATACTCGTATCTTAGCTTTAGAAATGATATCGAAACTTTCTTTATGTAAAAATAAAATTGATCAATTCAATGTCATTTCGCAATTAGCAATTAATTTTTTGTATTCCAATGGCTAGTAATACATATTTGAATATTATTACTTGGAGGGTTTACAAAAATGCAGTTTATCCAGGACATCAAGAGTACTGATTGGCACCATTTTCAAAGGATCACCAAAAGAGACCTAAGTGATGTTGATCGCTCTGTTGAACGTTTTACTAATTCGGTTCTTAGTGCTGCTAATGAATCTGTCAAAAAAATTCCCAAAAATTATTATATGTCCACCTTTTCTCCATTTATTGTTCCATTAATAAAAATAAGGAACATTCAAAGAAGAAATTGGTAAATCCAGAAGACATAACCATGTTCATATTAAATCTAACCCTATACCGAAGCTAAACTCTTACAATAAACCCAACTATTAACAAACAAGCTGTAGATTCAAACTGGAGTTGTAAAGTAGGGACATTTCGTTTCTTCACTCCTTCTTCCCTTCATACTGCCAATCGCGTAGTAGTTTCACACTTAATCCAACCCAATTCCCAAACATGTATCCTTTATTCTTGATCCTCCTCCCAGTGATTTAAAAAACCAAGAACATCTCCTCATTCCACTCAAAGAAAAACCCAAACTCAATTCGCTCCCATATTTCAAATCCCTCTCCATTTTCTAAGATAGACTCACACCATAATACCACACCACTTTCTTTTTTAGACCACATACTCCGTCCAAAGGCAAAGTTAATCAAGCACCT
This sequence comes from Volucella zonaria, assembly GCA_963966105.1. Lineage (NCBI taxonomy): Eukaryota > Metazoa > Arthropoda > Insecta > Diptera > Syrphidae > Volucella > Volucella zonaria. Next base: position 40,065,539 of record OZ014533.1, on the reverse strand, counting down.
TATCGATTCCGGGGAAGATGGCCGGTATGTTCTCTCTCGATTAAGAGACCTACATGATAAGCCAGGCTCTGTCTGTATCGACGGTATAAGAAAACCAATGTAATGGTTTCCATTCTGCAAGAGGGCTTCCCCGCTAATCATAATGATGTGCGGCAACTTTTTACACGTTTTTATAAGCAATTATATATGACTCCTGATGACGTGGCTAATGATCTCTCTTTTTTGGAGTCTCACGTAAGTTCCAAACACATACTACACCTCCAGAGAACACGGTCTAGTTTCAAAAACTACCATCGTTCCTGACCCACCACTCTTTGCCGAACCCTCCCACACAGAAACCCTTTCACCCCTAATATTAAGAATAATGAATTATTTTCAGAAAACTTCGATTTATACCGTGACGATGGTGTATTCATATGGCAGTGCTGTACTTCTTTCTATGCACTCTCGTCTCGAGACCCTTTAGCGATCGAACCCTCGTGGCGAACGGACTTGTAAAAATCGTGCTAAAGTGCTCTGAGTTTAAATCCTTCAACTGACGGTTTTTTGCCTCACATATAACTTTTCTCTGAGACAGTGACTCATCAAAGTTAAAATTAGTGAAAAATCTAATAATAAGGCAATTACAGCGTTAATGCTGAATTCAAAAAAAAGTGATCAGTGCGAAACGCTAACCAGTGCACGTGATTCCCTTGACATCTACAATCGAATCAAACACGTATTACCCAGTGACAATGCACACCCAGTATATAATATGGCAGCTAGTAGCGCTCTCTTAAATCGTAGTACCCCGAAAGTATTAAAGAGAAGTGCAGTCATCTCTCCGACTACATCTCCAAACTCAGACTCTCATCCCATTAAATTGTTTGCTGGGAATAACAGTGCTAGTCAAGGCATGGAAGTCAACAACTATGATGAAGTAGACACAGCTGAGTGGACAACTGTCATAAATAAATTAAAGCGATCCGCCGTCGGATATCAGCCTAAGCCCAAATAAATTATTTTAGTTGGCACATCTTGTAAATCGAATCTTTCGAACAACCAATTCTTTCCATTGGCAAACTCTAATTCATCGGACACCAATGCAGTTTCTAAAATTTTCCCCGATCCAGCACTCCGCAAACAACAAACAGAAGAGCAGCCTCATCATCATTCATCAAGGAACGAGAATGCTAAATCGTTACAACGAGGTGTAAATAAAGTATCTTTTTGCCCTCCTACTCGTATATTCATTTTTGGAGTACACTTCTAAGTGACTCAATAAAACTCGCAGCTACAGAAAGTAAGGTATCTGATTTAGAATATAAGTTTGTTAACATGGGTTACCAGAAAACAAAGGTTTATGTTAATAATTCTGCCGTTCATAAAATAGTTATCGATCGAATTAGCGGTACGGGCGTAGGGGCATTCTCATTTTCTCTCAAAGACACGAAAAAAGTGTCAATTTTGTTGAAAGGTCTTGATGGGGATACTCCAGTCGAAGAAATTAAAAAAGCTCTGAGAAAACTTGTTCCCAATCTGAGGATCAGTAAAATAACACCTTTTTCCACCTACAGATCTAAAGAGTTAGACATAAAATTAAACATGTTTGTAGAGAGCTAGAGATAGGAGAGTCCACTAGAGAAATTACGAGTATCAGATATTTACTCTGCCAACGTGTTTACTGGGAAAAGAAGCACAATAGGGCTGTTATGCGCTGCTATCGATGTCAGCGATTTGGATATTTAGGTGAATGTTGCGCCTATATGAGCAGATGCGTTCTTTGTGGCAAAGATCACGATTCGAATGAGTGTATTAATTTAAATAAAACTCTTAAAGAAAAAAATGAAGAGGTTTCCATACCTAAGTGCGTGAACTGTAATGAGATCGGCCATGCAGCTAGCTATCAGGGCTGTCCAACATATCTCAAGTATAAAGAAAAACAGTTATCTTATTCTGAAATAGCTAGACAAGCAGCAGGCAAAACAAAAACGTTTGTTCAAGAATCAATTCTCAATTTTACAAATGCCAACGTTTCTTTCGCTGAAAAAGTACAAGCATCAGCTAAACAACCGAATGTTCCCTCAGCCTCTAGGACTAGACTTCAAAATGATGAAGAACCCATTCCAATATCTTTGCTTAACTCAATCGCATAAAAAGGTGATCTCAACGACTTCCTTAACGAAGCTAAGCATCGGTTTAAGATTTCATTTATAGATCTGCTGACAAAGATAAGGCAATTCTGGCCTAAGTATCAAGTCTTGAAATCCAAGGAGGATAAAATGTTTTCCTACCTTGAGTTCGTTGCCTCCATTGTTGTGTAATCATGCCATTTACAAAATTAAAAATCATATCAATAAATATCAATTCTTTAATCTCACATGAGAAAAGACTAGCATTATTAAATACCTTAAAAAATAAAAAACCTCAGATTTGTTTCCTTTCTGAAACCAGATTATCCGGGAGATATAGTCCCTCATTTAGCGGATACAATATAATAAAAAATAACACCGGCAAAGGGACAGCGATTTTACTTGACGAAAAGTACAAACCTAACGAAGTCTCTATCCAAAGCGATGTCTTTTCTGTGTGTCTATCTTCTTTTGTTTCACAAAGCTATTCAGGTTCAAACTTTCGCCTGTTGATTGGAAGCATTTACATTCCGGCCAATGCTGGGCAGCGATTAATTAGTGAGCTTGATATACTTTATGCTGCCATTAATAACTTTGACGCCGTTATAATCGGAGGTGATTTCAACGCCCGCCATCCAGCATGGGGAGACAGCGTCCATAATAACAACGGAAACCTGTTCTACAATTGGTTCTACAATGGCCGATACTTAAATCTTGATTTAATACTAGCTAGCACCCCAACATTTCCTAGATCCTCCACTTTTTTGGACTTTTTCCTTATTTCTCCATCCCTTAACCCCATATACAGTTCGAACAATCCATCAAATGCCTTAGCCTGTGAGACCTTTTCAGCATTTTCCGATCACTTTGGAATTCTTATACAAGTAATTATTAAAGATTTTTTCCCTATCTTGAATCCACCTGCTACTCGTACATATAGAAGTTTTACAAATTCGAACTGGGAAGCCTTTCGGCTTAGTCTTCATAACTCTTTACGCTCAATCAGTGTACCAACGGAGAGAAATATATCTAATGCTGAAATAGATATGCTTATAGCCAAACTAAAAGCAGTAATTATTTCAAAGGTAGAATCGCACTCCAATACTCACAATGTTACCGACCATAAGTATCACTGTATTTCGGATTTGACTAAGAAACTAATTAAATTAAGGAGAATTTGGCTCAAACAACTTAAAAGAATGTATCACCGTCACCTTAATAGAGTTAGTCCTGAATATCTAGAAATGCATTCTAGAATACAGTGCTTAAGTAAAATTATTAAAGAAAACGTTAACTTACGAGGGCCGTTCAATATATTCTCGGTATCGATATGAAGGAAAATGCGAATTCAATTTAAATTGTTTTTATTTTCCAATATGATCTCCCCTAATATCAACGCATTTGTTACATCTTGAGATAAGCTTTTTTAAACCCTCAAAAAAATTAATTTCCTCTTTCTCTGCAAAATACCGACTTGAGTTCTTCATCATCCGAAAATCTTTTTCCACGAAGACATTTTTTCAAATCCGGAAACAGGAAATAATCACTAGGGGCAAGGTCTGGACTATAGGGTGGGTGTTGGATTTCTTCGAAACCACAATCTGGCGCAGCAGCCTTGGAAACTCGCGCCGTGTGAACAGGAGCGTTGTCATGAAGAAGCAACACACCCGCTGCGAGTTTACCCCGTCTTTTCTTTTTAATTTCCTCCCGCAAATTATGCAAAGTGGAAGCGTAGGATGTGGCGTTGATGGTTTCACCTTTTTTTTTGTACTCAATGAGCATGATTCCCTTTGAGTCCCAAAAAACTGTGGCCATGAGCTTCCCGGCAGACGGAGTGACTTTGAACTTCTGGGGGTCTGTTCCTTTTTTATTCCACTGCATGGACTCTTGTTTGCTTTCAGGGTCATAGTGGTGAACCCATGTTTCGTCCCCAGTAACAATTCGATCCATAACACCGTCCGCGTTCTCACTACACATCTCCAAAAGCTCTCTACAGCATGCGATTCTCACTTTTTTCTGAGGCGCTGTGAGCATTCGTGGCACCCACCTTGCATTGACCTTTGAAAGGTTAAGATGGTCATGAAGAATGGTGTGAATGGTACCAATTGAAAGCTTGGTGATCTCTGCCATCATTTTCACCTTTATTCGGGCATCCTCAAGAACAAGTTTTTCGACTTCTTTGATGCTTTCTCCCGTACAAGCAGTAGCCGGGGCGCCGGAGCGGGGGTCATCTTCAATGCTCTCTCTCTGCCTCTCTTGAACTCACTTGACCACTTTTGCACAGTTGATAATGAAGGTGCGGAACCCTGGTAAACAGCCACCATCTCTTCATGAATAGTTTTTTGACTTTTTCCTTGCTTAGTGAGAAATTTAATTACAGCGCGATGCTCAATTTTCACCATCATCGTCTCAGTTGCCATTATGATTCTGTTTAACTAGAGATAAAACGCGAATTAATAATCACATTTATATGAAATTTAATGAATGCACTAAAATAATTGTATTACTTGATAAATAAGTCAATTTATATATACAACCACAGCTTCACCCCGATACCGAGAATATGTTGAACGCCCCTCGTAGATCTCAATAATTCCTTTAAGTTAAGGGAAAAATAAAACCATCTCCACATGCTTTTAAAGAAATAGATAGGATAACCGGGCGCAAATATTTTGGAACAAATATTTCGAAAGATACGCTCATCCATAATGGCCAAGAGCTGACTGATATTCAAGCCAAACTAAATGCATTTAAAAATCTGTACACTGCAAACTGTGGTGAAAGAGCATCCACCGATAATCGAAACTTAGAAGTTCTATATGCAATTAACCAATTTGAGGAAAGACATCTTGAGCACACGCTGTCCGTTTTTTCGTCTTCTAACAGCGCCTGTGATCCAGGGGTATGTCCGTTCACTTCACCCAATAACGTTAATCTTTTCAAAACGTTGCTTATCAATAAAAAATCTACGGGTATTGATCAGATCTCGAATTTCATTTTAAAAAAATGCCCTATTTCTTTAGATACATTATTGGCAACAATATTTAGCCACTGTATTAACAACGGCTATTTTCCAGAGATTTGGAAAACAGCGAAGCTTTTTCCGATAGCTAAAAAGAAAGCTGCGAAAGAAGTAAGCAACTTTCGCCCTATCTCGATTCTCTCCAATATTGGAAAATTATTCGAGCGGGTATTAGCCGAACACTTAAATAATTTCTGTGAAGAGAAGGACATTATCCCGAACAACCAATTCGGATTCAAAGGAAACTCCACGGAGCACGAATTACTCATTCTTCAGGACAAAGTTGTCCAAAACCTGAGAAATAAAATGTGTATGGTGAGCTTAGATATTGACCTTGAAAAGGCTTTTGATTCGATCTGGCATCAGGGACTCTTATTTAAGCCACTATGACTAAGCTTCCCGAATTGGCTTATTAGAATGATGCACAGTTTTTTATCAAATAGAACAACCTCAACATACATTGGATTCGAGCACACAGTACCTTTCCCGGTGAAATCAAGCGTACCTCAAGGATCCATACTCGGACCATCGCTATTTAATATTTATCTTCAGGATTTCCCTCTTTCGGACCCAATTACGGAAAATCCTGGATCACTTCACTACTATATTAGCCAGCAACTTACGACCGAGCTTAGCTCTTAACAAAATTAAAGCAAAACTTCCACTTCTAAAAAATTACTTTAAAAGATGGAGATTAAAAGTAAATACTGGTAAAAGTGGCCTCACGTGTTTTAGAAATGCCAGCGGAAAGGGACATCATCGTGCGGTTAAAGAAAGCAAGGATTTGTCAATAGGAATAAATGATTTCCCAATTCCATTACGTTCTGAAAGAATTTATCTGGGAATATATTTCCACAACAGATTTCTCTTTAACAAGCATGGAAGGGCTGTAGTTAATAAACCAAAAATGGTCACAGGAATACTTAAGCCATTACTTAATTCTAAACACATGTTAGGAAAAACTAAGATTATGATTTACAAAACTCTTATAAGACCAATTCTGACATACGGTTTTCCTACTTGGTTTACCATCTCACACACTGTAGCCAAAGAAATGGAGGTCTTCGAGAGGAAATTACTGAGGTTTTCCTGTGGAATGTTTAGAAAACTCGATAAAAAATGGTTCTCTAACAAAACTATATATGAAGCAACTCAGGTTACACCACTCATGAACTACCAAATAAAGTTTCTTCAAAAAAAGTTAGAACGTATCCGTTCACACACTAACCCATTATGACTCTAATGTTATGGGCAGTTTGAATGACAACTGTATATTATCTCTCACCCTTTAATCTTTTAAATGAGGACTCAGTATCCCTGATAAGACCTGATACAAGTCGACACAAGATAGTACCGTTCTACGAAAAAGCATCTCCTTTTAACTATAGGGGATGACTTTGCAATATTTGTTCTAACATAGACCATTATTTTTAATGCAAAAGTTTTGAATTTCCTTAATGTTGTATATGTTGTATACGAACAATTGAGTATTAACAAAGCTTTTGCAGCCAACGTACGTTTAAGGATCCTTTGCACTATTCAGTACATATTTATCTAATAAGATGAAGATGTATCTTTTTAGGTTTAATTAGATTAGGTTTTAGTTTTAGTTTTAAGTTATAGATACTAGGTTAAGACTGCCAAAAAGAGCAAAGTAGTGAACGTACGCCGGGAGCAAGCGTACGCAAATTTAAGCCTAGCGCAATTCGTTTGTAATTATTACCTAATTAATATTTATCTAGAATATTTACTTTCACTTTTATTTAAGTCAGACAAATCATTATGTCGGCCATATTTAAAATAAGATTGTTTTATAATGTATTGATTAAATTTGTCTCAATAAAGTTAACTTGTAAACTTGTAAACTTGTCTCGAGACCCTTTAAAAAATCGTACACTGCATTTTTTGAATTCATTTGCGCTAGAATTCTTATTTGCAAGCGCAACCTATATATTTGTTGCTGCTATATTAGCTCCTTTCAACCAATTTAAGGTTACCAGCTAGCTGTTGCTGCAATCGACTGAATTTTTAATGCTGCTCATCCCAACGATGTTGTTATTTTTATAGGTGATTTTAATCTACCTAAACTTCTATGGGCTCAGACTGGTCAGTCCTACTTTACTGCAACAAATCCCACCTCTGATAAAGAAAATCCTTTCATCGAATGCCTATCAATTAAGTGGTGTCACCAATACCATTGGCAGACAACTCGATCTAGTCTTCGCCACTGATACAGATAACTGAGTCAATTCGGAAAATAGGCATCTTCTTTCTAAGTTGGATAGTTACCACCCTTCCCTTTCTCTTACTTTGACGTTTTGATAATGGTCTTGATCCCGTTTCCTATGAGTATTCTTACAGTTTTAATTTTCAAACAACAAACTGGACAACCTCCTCAATATGGCCAATTTCGACTTTCTCTACGATAATCCCAACCTTACTATTAACGATGCTCTCACATCCTTTTATACCGAAATTTTCAAATGTCTCTTCCAATCTGTACCTTTTTTACACAAAAAGAATCCCTCATCGCCATCATCTTAGTATAATAAAGAGCTGCGATCTTTTCGTAATAAGAGAAATAATCCCTGGTATACCAATTTCTTCTACTACCAATCTGCCCAAATAAATTTCTCTGTATTTTGCCAAACTCAGTTTATCAAAACTAAAAGTAAATCGGATGACTATCCATCATCTCTAAATTTTCTTGATAAGTCCTCGGCGATCCCCAAATTATTTCAAATCTCTTCGCAATTTTGTTCAACCAAGCGTTCGCCATCCATTTCCAAAAGCCAGACCACTCTTACTTTTCCTACTTAAAAATAGCTGCCCAAAAACAACTTTGGAATTTGTGTCTATAACTTTAGAGCAAATTAAAGATAAAATAATTAACCTCAAAGATGATTATTCTGCTGGCCCTGATGATCTCCCCCTTATATTTTTAAAGAAATGTGAAATTCACTTAGCGCAACCTCTTACAACTCTCTTTCAGCTTTCTATCCCTCAACCTGGAAAAGATCTTTTATTAGATATTTCAAACTATCGACCAATTGCTAAGCTGTCTTATATACCTAAGCTTTTTGAGAGCATTATCTATGATATATGTAATGCTTTTGCCTTGTAAATCTAATGTTTTCCAAAACCAGAACGGATTTCTCAAAGTTAGGTCTGGAATTTAGAATCTGGAATAGAAGTTGATGTGATTGGCACCGATTTCGGCATAGCCTTTGATAGAATTTCTCATGATATTGTACTTCTAAAATTAAAGGCTCTTGGTTTCCAAATAAGCTTTACAACATGGGTTGAATCCTATTTAAATGAACGACATTACTATTTTGTATCTAGGTCCATGGTTTCTAACCCAATTAAAGCCTGGTGTCTGGTTCTGGTATCCCTGAAGGAAGCCACATTGGTCACTTATTATGTATTCTGACCATCATTAAAAATCCATACGTATCTATTTATGCAGATGATATGAAAATCTTTAGATATATATTATTTTCCATAGCCTACCACTGCAGGAAGATCTAGACAGATTTTGTACTTGGTGTCAGAATAATTTCCTTAACTTCAATAAGTGTCAGGCTGTAACTTATACCCGTAAGGGCCCCCTACTTAACCTCGCTGCTGTTTAATCTTGAATCTGGCTGTTCTTTTAGTTAATGAGTTGCGTGATTTAGGTGTTATCTGTGATAAGGAACTCAATTTCCGTTCTCACATTGATAACATAATAAAAAAGCCAACTCTGCCCTTGGCTTCATCACGCGCTGGTCTAAGGAGTTTTCCAATCCCTATGTTACCAAATTATTTTACACAACCTTTATTAGGCCTCTTCTTGAATATGCAAGCCAAGTTTGTTCACCTTACTACAGAACTCACATCCTCCGGATAGAAGCTGTTTCACGCAGGTTTTTACGATTTGCTTTATGTGGTCTTCCCTGGGATGATATCCAAAACTTACCACCATACTCTGATCGGCTGAAACTTATAAATTTACAACATCGAAATGTTGCCCACATTCTCTTTATTAGTCAAATTTTAGTTGGTAATATCGATTGTCCTTCTTTACTTCAACTTATTTCTTTTAACACCAACCCACGCAGTCTTAGATCAGTGCCAATTTTCCGGCTCAATCTTAACAAAACGAATTACGATCACCTGAAGCCAATGTCTAGAAAGCTTCGTGAAATTAACGATATTCTGCCTCTCTTCGACTACCACCTCAGCAAACTCTCCCTCAAGTATATTCAACCGCTCTCACCCGTTAGTTCTTATCTTCAGTTTTAAGTGAAATTGTTAGTTTTAAGAATATGCTTTCATATGTCTTAATAAATATGTCCGGGGTTGACCCGGGCCGCAAATCAGTTTAGATCTGTGTTTTCAAATCGCCAAAACGGGAGATCACACAGCCTGGAAAATAGTGATTCGAAATCTACATCATTGCCCGAGCAGTGTGAGCAGTTGCTCCATCCTGCTTGAACCAACAATGCTCGAGACCCAATTCAGCAACTTGCGGCACAAAAAAATCGTTTAACATCTGTCTGTAGCACTCACCAGTTACGTTTACGGTGGTCCCGTCGGCGTCCTCAAAAAAATAAGGGCCAATCACTTTTTCACTGCAAATGCCGCAACAAAGAGTCACTTTGAGGGGATTTAATGGTTCTTCGTACATTTCATATGGATTCCCCGTCCCCCAGAAATGCAAATTTTGCGTATTAACATAACCACTGAAGTGGAAATGGGCTTCGTCGCTCATTATGATTTTGGATACAAAATTATCGTCTTCTTGCACCAACCAGGTTTAACAGACCATGGGAGTAAGTTAACCTCACTTGTGGCCGTGCTAGTCCACAGCAATGCTATTCTCGGTCAGCAAAACGTTTAATTGTTCGCGCACATGGTGCAGGACGTCCACTAGTTTTCTATCTGTTATATCTACAACGTAATTGTCGAAGCACAATGCCACTTGACGCCATTTGGTTCAAGTAAGGTTCAAGATTTTTGTATAATAGTGTATAAATCTTTTCTACTAAGCCTGTCCTTATTCAGACCCGAAGACCAACGGGTAAGTATACTCGCACTTTGCGTATGAATTTTTGCTATTAACTTGCATTAAGTCTTGAAGAGCTTGTTACATTTCTTCTTGTGGGTTACCGCTAAATGACCTATTTTAATCAGTGATGTCGATAGTTGAAAAGTGCAAGAAAAATGAGCAATCGGTAATAGATTATTGAACTGATGTTTTAGCATACATCGGTAGATTCACTTCATCCCACAGAAAATATTGTAGACTATTAGCAGCACCTTTATTTTCAAAAATTAGTAACGTACAGTGCCACCAACGTCGCCACCGCACTGAACAGTATGCTTTTTTTTGTTCCGTTCTTATTCTCACGCAGACACAATTTCAAATAAATAAAAGGGTAAGTTTTAACTGCCCTAAAACTGAAACCGTAACGAGTCGATGCTATAGACCGTCTTGCTGCTTTAGTACCTGCACTAACTAAACCTAATACAAGCCTAGACTAAAATTTTAGCCCATAATCTTCTACACGTCGTTCAGATAAGTTCGGGGTTAAATACCAGCCGTGTCCGAATGACTTTTTTTCAGGCAACGAAAATCTTGTGAGATGAATCGTTGACTAAATACAACATCAAGTCAATTTACACTAATGTTAACCACTGAGCCCAAACATCTTTCTTACGCTTTCTTTCCCATTTTCCAAAAAACTTAACACATGCTGAGGCATTATAAGTGTAATCATGGTTCAACCCTCTTGGGTGTTAAGTTCCTAAAAAAAAAAAAAAAAACAAGAATATGGTGAAGTAATTAAAAAAATATATTTAAAAAAAATATTTAAGGCATTTTCATACGTTAAAGCCCTCAGGCCCTCAATAGCCATCCAAATCACTATTACAAAAAAGGAAAAAATAGAATCCAAGCCAAGCAATGTGTAACTTATTATACTCAAAATAATTTTTTTTATTTTTCGCAATGTAATTATTTTTTTCACCATAAGACAAAAAACTCAATTCTTATCGATGAAAATGAAATAGTATTTCAACCTTCTTTAACGTGCCCCATATACGAATATGTGTACATGTGTACATTACTGTGCTTCTACTATAAATTATATGTAAATTAAAATAACCTACGTGTAGGTAACTTTCGTTTTACAACTTTCCAACCTGTGAAATATAAGTACACACTAAAGATATACATATATGTATGTGAAAAGTTTTATCTCTCCTTTCCGTCATTGAGAAATTAAGTAGTTTTTGGAGTTGGTACATTTTGAATTCAGTAAGCACGATATACATAGTCCAAATGTGAATAAAGTTTTTCACTTTTTTTAAACAAAATCACGCAACATATAAGCAAGTACCATTAAAAATTTATGATTAATCCTAGGCCCTTTACGCTCAAGCAAACGTTGAAAGTGTCAGGTTAAACGACAAAATTTATCAGATAAAAAGGTAAAACAAACTTTGGCATCGTTAACGCGAACCCTTAGGTTCAAACTGTCATACATGTACTGTATGTCAGGCAAGGGTGGTTGTTTAGCCTTTTTTGGCGAATATTTTGTTGAAAAAGTATAGCTTTTCATATTGGGTAACATTATCAGCCTCACGAATAACAAAGGTTTAATTATAAAGAGCTGCCGATAAAACAAATTGTATCTTAGATTGTCAGTGTTTTCTCTATTGATATGTTTCAAAACAAGTCTGAGAGCAGCGCAACATTTAAAGTTTTGTATCATAACTTTTAAAAACGTTCAAGTAATTCGATTTAAAGAACTCGATAAAACACCGCCGTACACACAAAACGATTTAACTCATTTCGTTACATTTTTATTAATTTTTTTTTTGTTTTAGAGAACTTGGCACTCAAGTTGATACGACTACTCTTTAAATGTCTGAGCACGCGTAAGGTTTTTCGGAAAATGGAACATAAAATGAAAAAAGATGTTTGAGCTCCGTGGTTCTTTCGATCCATGGGTGGCATCCAACATTTTTTAATGGGATGATTAGTATAATTGGACTTTTTATTGTATTCTATGGAACCACTCATCTTAAGTCATTTTAGCTGACCGAAAGAATGTTTTTCGGGCGCGGTTCAATTTGGAAGCCAGTACACTACCAATTGAGCCACGTCCACCCACCTTGATATTATGTTGAGCTACCAAATATTATGTTTTTAGAATATTTTATGTTTAATTGTAATCGTATGTAAATTTTCAATATTTTCTTTATTAACACCTCTTTATATGTAGTAGATGGTATCTCTGCGTACCAAACCAGCTGTTGAAATTCCAATACATTCGTTTTCAGGTATCGCAGGATGTCTCTTATTTCCTTATTACACTTTGCGTACTTATAAAATATCTAGTATCTTTCGAGCAGTGGTTTCCTGTTTTCCATTTGTGTTCCCATAAGCCCCCCGTTATTCTTCCACAATAATTTGAAAGTTGCGGTATCCGTCGCTAACATTATCATCAGGCTGTACATACGAGTATTATCCGCAGCCTGTGCTGTCCTGTTATATTGGAGGCTATAATAGAGATTAAGTTCTTTGTAAGTCTCTGGGGCGACTACTCATCCCGGAATTATAAAAAAAAACCGCCGCTCAGCTCTTAATTCTGCAAGTGTGAGTGATGAGAGCTGTTTCCATATTCGGCCGACGTGGGAGTGGTAGTTAATATTTCACAACTCGAGGAAGGTAGAATATGCCTATAGTAAGGCATATGTATGCCCTTATCAATCTCAAGGTTCACAATCGAAGCAACGATCAAACCGGTCACTGTTTTTTCATAAGGAGGGTAAGGTGGACTCGTTTGTACATACCCCTTGTTCTTCCTGAATCTAAGCGAGTGCGACTAATCTCTATAAAAATAACATTATTTTAGGATAGTCTTTGCTCGAGCGCAATTGGAGTTATTCACTGTAAGTCCAACAATAACCAAAAAAAAAGAAAGTGAAATAAAATTATTATTATAATGGATTATTTAATCCATACTCTTCTTGTTCTGGCTTAGAACTTATTTAAATTAAAATCCTTAATTGTATATTATGCAATCTATAACAATACTCATCAATTTTCAAGTTGGCTATTAGGGGTATACTCGTATAATTTGTATCATTTGGAACATGATTCTCATCCATCCAATGTCCCATGCATTGTAGGAACAAATTAAGAAAACAAACAACAAATATCTTAAGTCAATTAATCACATAGCGTGATAATATCAATCTTAACAGCGTTATTTTGTGTTAGGAATTGGTTTACAAAAACGATGATTAACAAAATGATTAAAAGTTTTCCTAATTTTACCCAATTCAACTCTGCATACGTAGAAAAATAATACGAACCATGTCCATTACGTTAAGGTATAACTGGATCATAAATCTTATCCGTCTATTGTAACATAATGTTATCTTTAAGCCATTTGCACGGGTAAAAATGGCTTAAATTTAGGAAAATTAAAAATAATGAAATTATTTCTACACCATCTGTGTAGCAAATATGCAACTCGACCTATGTCAATTTTGTATCATATTGGTAGGTCAACGCCAATTATTTCTGCATTTAAACCTCTTTTTTTTTTGAAAACATGGTTACAACATCAGCTTTTCAGAAGTACCATCAAATGTCTCATAAATCTCATAAAATCATGGATACATTTGTTTCCCTGGAGTCGCATGCAATTGGTCAGTAGATATTCTCTATCCAATTTCACAGGAATATAACAATGGCATATTTCATATCCACTTGGGTATTGAGTTCTTGTAAAAAAAAAGGAAATTTATTTGTGTGATTTTTAGTCTCATTTGCGTTGACAGGGTTTCGAGGAGGAGAATTAACGGCGAACTCTACGAGCTGTACAGTGACATTGACCTGGCCAAAAAAGTGCAATTAGTTGCTCAAAAAGGCTAAAAGAGCCTTCGATACCAACTAGGAACGAAAACGCAGTAGAAAAAGACTTCGAGTTAGATTGCGCGCGGAAGTAGAGGGAAACCTCAACCAACTAGGCGTGCATAACCGGAGACAGTTAGCCAAAGACCGCGCTAACTGGAGATGCCTACTTGTTGAGACCCTGGTCCAGTGCCAAATAAGTAAGTAAATAAGTAAGACGACAGTACTATGTGCTTTTCATATTTCTTCCCGTAATCACATCCTTGTAAATGGAATTTTGATATTAATAGCATAACTAATTGGGGAACCACCAACAGAGTGGAATTTGATACTTTTAGAACACAATGTTATCACAAAAGTGAAATTTATACACCTAGGCACTTACATTGTCGAAGCCGAAAATCTTTCCATTCTCCATATGCCTACTAACAATAACCCACATTTTAATGACCATATATTCGATAACGCCAAAAAAGCTGCGATTTTTTTATTTTTTTTTTGTATGTAACTTGCACGCACTAAATGGATTTAAGAAAGGCTAGGGAGCAAATGTTATAATGACTAGGAAATAAAGAGCCCGGCAGGGCATTCCATAAGCGAGTTGCACGGCGTAGGAAAGAAACGCAATACTACAATGTACGAGTACATCCGAAAGGGGGTTTGAGGATAAACTGATGAGTATTCATAGCGATACGGCTGTTACGGTTAAAAGTTCGAGGCGCGGTCTGCTATTGGCAATTTCAATGGAGCACTGGTGGTGTAGATAGCGACAGAGCAAGGTGAGACATGAGACAAATCATGCGTGATCTAGGTTGTCAATTGTCTGGGTGATATTAACATCACCTATGAGTCTTATCGCACAGATTTGAATCCCATCTAGGAGGCGCAGAGTGATTTTAGGAGCAGTTAGCCAGATGTAGCCATTTTACTCCAATTATACATGTATTGAGGCCAGTATTTCTTACATCGACTGAGGAAACCTAGACATTTCGCAGCGTTTTTGGCGACATCAACTATGTGGTCATTCCAACTTGAGTTATCAGTGTGAGAATGGAACGTTTTTCGGTTTCAACGATGCAAGGACATTCATGGATAATGGTTCTGTATTTAAATTTCGCATTAACAAGAGCAAATTGCATCGTGTTTTGGAAGCATTGACTTCCGCTCTGTTCGTGGTTCCCCACCTAGTGACGCTATTTATATAGCAATTTAATGGGTTTAACATACTATACCGTTCCCGTTCCATAGCCGAATAGCAGGGACGTAAGTTCGGGAACAAATATGAAAAGCAGAGAGTACAATTGTCAGCAATGGTATACGAGTATATTGGATTAGAAGTAGCAGGCAAGACGTCATTTATGAAGATTAAAAAGAGTGTTGGAAACAGAGCGGAGCCCTGTGGCACATCAGCATTTATTTTGTGAATATCAGACTTGAAACCTTTCAAGACAACTGGAATTGAACATTCAAAAAGATAATGGGTTAGAATCCATTGAAGAAGAGATTCATCGATCCCAAATACCTGGTGCCCAATGCAATGTCAATGTTAAATGCCTAATTCGAAGTACTCAAGTATAGGCGGGCACAAGGTACAATGTGGAAGTGTTGAGCTTGCCGCAAAGGATTTCTTCGGTGCACTTACCGTTTCGATTGGACGCCGTACGAAGAAGCTATGGGTAGCGCTATTCAGCTGCCTAACTGTGCGTGCCATTTACCTCGAGAACCCCCACGATCTATGGACCGACGATGTGGAGTCCCTGTAAAAATTCGTTCCGACAATTGGACAAATTTCGTTTTCGCTAACCAGAAAACAAAACGATTCTCTGAGGTGTTTGACTACAACTGTGTTCAAGATGAACTGGCCGCCAAGAGGATTAGGTGGGTGTTCAATTGCTCAGCCAATCCATCGGAGGGAGGAGTGTGGGAGCGAATGGTATGATGCGTAAAACAGGTACTACTCCATACTCTGAAAGAAGTGATCGCCACGCGAGTGTGAAAATGTGGTATATTCTCGCTCACTTACACAGTCCAACCCGATCAATAAGAGCCGCTCATGCCGAACCATTTCCTGCTGGGATCAATAAATACAGCACAGACACCAAGTGTGAACAAGTCGCTGGAGAAACTATGCCACCTGAGGAAAGAATGGGGAATAGCCCGACAACTAAAAGAACGATTTTGGAAACGGTGGGTGTCCGAGTACTTGCCAACTTTGACACGCCGAACCAAATGGTGTCAAAGGTCAAGGCCAATTACGAGAGGAGACTTTGTTTGTCTGCGACGTGAACATACCACGAAGACAATGGTATCCAGGCCGGATTGAAAGCGTATACACCGCCTTGATCAGAAAATTGGAATTACAAGTTTATTCATCTAAATGTATATTGTCCTCTTCAGAGTAATCCCCATCGACTGCAACACACTTATGCCAGCGCTTGATCCAATCCTCGAAACATTTTCTATATTCGGTTTTCGGTATGTCCATTAGTGCTTCCTGCGATTTTTCCATTACTTCCTCTCGGCTGCTGAAACGCGTTCCCCGTAGCGGTTTTTTAACTCGATTAAACAGAAAGAAGCCACAGGGAGCCAAATCAGGTGAATTCGGTGGCTGTTGGATGGTATTTGTTGCATTTTTCGTCAAAAAATTACGAATAATGATGGCACTGTGCGACAGTGCGTTATAATGGTGCAAAATCCACGAGTTTTCTGCTCACAATTCTGGTATCTTTCGGCAAATTGCTTCACGCAAACGTCTTATAACGCCCAAATAATACTCATTGTTTACTGTCTGGCCTTCTGGCAAAAATTCATGATGCATTACACCGTTGTAATGCATGAAAACCGTGAGCATTGCCTTGTTTTTTGACTGAAAACGACGTGGTTTTTTTGGTCTCGGCTCATTTGGTGAACGCCATTCACTTGCCTGATGTCTGGATTGCGTGTCGTACTCATAAACCCACGTCTCGTCTCCAGCAATGATCCGTTTGAAGAATGTGGGATCGGATTCAGCCTCGCAAATCGTCTCTTTTGCGACGTCAACACGGTCTCTTTTTTGCATGAAATTGCAGCAACTTTGCTGCTACACGACGGAAACCCAAATCATTAACCAAAATGTCTTGGACGGATCCATAGGCAATGTTCAAGCCCTCCGCTATCTCTCTGATGGTTAATTTGCCGTTATTGACCAGTATTTCTTTTACTTCATCAATGTTTTCGTCGGTTAGTTAGTTTTAAATGCATTTTATTACAATATATTAATCATTAAACTCTTACATACTAACAAAAAATGCTTAAATGCTAGCTTAAAATTACTTAACAAACTTATATTAACTTACTGGCCCCACACAGGCACTCTAAGCTACTCTAAATTCTTATATCTATGTCTTTCGACTTTATTTACATTTTATTGAAAAATATATTTTGTATACTTAAGGCTAAGAAAAGAAATTGTTAACAAAAAACTTAGCATATTTTTTATTTTTTCTATAAAAACTTAATATCTAACTTAAAATAAATCTTAGTCTAACTAACCTACATACACAATACACACATACATACACAGACACTATGCACAATGACATACATATACTAGTATATACCTTTATATATACTAATATATATATATATATTCCATAAATGCTAACCTAAACCTATGCGAGCTGGCCATCGCTATTTACAGAGCAAATAGATTGGTCAGCTCTGCGTCATTAGTGAGGCTGGTCCGTAATTGACAGAAACGGCGACGAAACCTCTTCTCCATCATTAAACCACCAGAAATGCTGGTGCTGCCGAACGACATCCCTCTTATCGCGATTCCCCACCGCCCTACTGAACCTGAGACGATCCACACTGCCGTGTGCGACGTCTCTGTTGTAGTTGAGTCGCCTGTCCCCAGCTGTCCGAGCGACATGGTAGATTAACGGGACCGCTGATCTATCCTGGATCAACCCTATCTGATCTAGGTAGAGGAATGCTTCCGGTGGAACGAAGCCATCATAGCGCACACTCTCGTGGTAAAGGTAATTGGGGTAGTAAGCCCCAGATATCAGATTATTCGTCGAGGCCATTGCTCTTGCAATGTGCCTTCGAGTCAGCTTAATTACGAAGTTGTCCACTCGTATTAGGTTCGCTCTGTTGTAAAGGACCTCATTACGATAAAATTTTTTGTACTCCGACTCTGGTGTTCTGTACAAGCGAAGGCAAGCCCTCTCAAACACCCGAATCTTTTCCATTAAGCTTGCTCGCACATTGAACCACACGGGACACCCAAATACTGGCATGGGCCTGATAAGGGCCATGTAGCAGATTACCTTTACCCTCGCATCGAGTTGGCTGCTATAAAACAGTCTCTTTGTGAGGGCAAAAGCACCTTTAGCTCTGGCCAGAGCAGCATCTACAGTTTTATCAAAATACAGAAACTGATCTAGCCAGATCCCAAGGTATCTGACTACATTTCGACAGGCAAGAGGCTGTCCGTGATGTCCAATGATCGAGAACTTTCGCCAATTTTTTCTGGTATTCCTAGAGGCTCCAGACAACGGCGTCCTAAAGAGAATGGTTTCCGACTTCTGAAAGTTGATTTTCAACTTCCAGTCATCGCAAAATCGTCTTATCTTATCGAAGTCACGCTGCAAGAGAGTATTAATGACCTCGATTCTTGGACCTGTTCTGTACGCTATCAAATCGTCTGCGTACGCAATAGTATGGGGAAGTGAACCTATCAAGTCGCTTGTATAAATGTTGAATAGGATCGGCGAATTGACCGCGCCTTGCTGAAGACCATTTTTAATTTGAAATATTCCAACAGAAGTCACATCGCCATTTTTCACGATGAACTGTCTGTTGGTTAGCATATTATAAAGAATATACAAGAGTGGTTTACTGATCCCCAGCCTAGTCAGCTTATAGAAAAGACCCTCTAACCATACGGTGTCGAAGGCCTTCTCCAAGTCAACAAGGCAGGCACCAGTACATTGGTTTTTGCCTTTATTCCATTGGATATCGGACACCAGTTTAGACGCGGCATGTGAGATATCATGTCCCGCCTTAAAACCGAATTGATTATCCGGAACTATATGTTTGTCCTCAACCCACCTAGACAGAGCTCTATTGATTACTTTTTCAAACACCTTACTGATATTCGGAAGGAGACTTATCGACCGAAGATTCGCCGGATTGGATATATCCTTTCCCTTTTTGGGGATAGGTTGCACCACCGCCGTTTTCCAATGCGCTGGATAATGTGCATTATTCATTGCATTATCACACAGGGTGGTGTAAATGTCCACCGCATCTAGAGGAAGATGTCGAAGCACGATGTTCGGAATACCATCTGTCCCCACTGATTTCTTAGCCCTGATTGTGTCGATGATCTCATGGAGCTCTTCCTTCGAAATGAACGGGGGTAGGTCACCCTCTCTGGTAATGACATTATTTGCCATATTTTCGTCGCTGAACCGGGTGAAACCAGAGCCCTCGGATCGCCAGTTCTCTATTTCATTTCGAATGTAGAAGTCGTGCACCAAGACGCGATTGTCCAGGTCATAATTACGGCCAATGGTATCAGTGGCCTTGTATATTTCCTGGAAAGTCGCCCCTATGGCCTCAACCTTCTCCTGTGGATCCTCGATCACAAAGAAGTCGTCATCATCAGCGGCCTCATTTGGATCAATACCTGCTATTGTCAGTAACCGTTCGTTGTCTGTTGTCCGGGGTATTTTAAGACACTGAAGGTCGTTTTGATTTTTTCTCCGAAATAGTTTATTTATTTGCGGGAACATATTCGGGTTGCTGGTGTTTACAGCCCGAACCCTGTTGTTCCAATACGAACTTACAGAAATTCTGTAATTCTCTTTTATTAACGTTTGAATATTTTTAATCGACGTCTTCAGTGTCCTAATCTCCGGGTCTTGTCTGTCAGTAAACTGTCTGTACAAGTTTTTGAGTCTTGACAGAAGTCTACTTTTCTGTCGGTGCAGTGCGTCAATAGTAGGATTGCGGAACAGGTCTTCGTTAGTCGTATGTCGATATCGCGGTATTGTAGCGTCCATAGTTTGTTTAATTGTCTCGTCCATTTGTTTTAGGTAATTGTCGATCTCCTCGTTTGACAAAATGTTTTCGTCGGTTTTCGATACCGATGGTCTGCCACTGCGTTCATCATCTTCGACTGACTCACGATCACTTTTGAACCGACCGTGGCACTGGTAAACGGTTTTCTTTAGAGAATCGTTGCTGCAACACTTTCCAGCATTTCCAATGTTCGCGCAGCATTAAATCCGTTTTTTACGTAAAATTTAATACAAGTTTGTTGTTGCAAATTTAAATCAATTTCTAAAATTGTAAAAAATCGCCAACACACAGAGAGATAGATGTGCTCTTGGCTATGTAACTTTTGCAAATGTCAAGCTATTATGCTAAGATTTAGATGGAATGTCAACAACAGATTTACGAACTTAACAAAAAAAACAGAACTCAAATCGGAACAATGGGAGCGCCACACGGTGGTGTGGTGCGGGAAGGTGGTATAGGAGTCGATGGAGAAGTCCGAGGTGCCGATATCAGGGACTGATGAGACCCTCTGCATCGAAGCTTACCGTTCTGGACTGGAATATTAGTAAATCGGAGTCGATCCACGGGGCGGGGGTTTTGCAGTCCGGTATTCGGGTGGGCTCATTTACCTGGGTGAAGTTGTTTTCCTACACGCCGTCCTTCGGGTGCTGTTTGTCCAGATTGTCGTAAATTATGTACGAATTTCTCGTACTTTTCCTCCTTCGATCTGTGATATTTACATTTAACAAAAATGCCCACATCTGGTCAGACCTCTTCGATGCATTGTTTTTAACTGTTTAAAACCGTGTAACAAGACTCGTTGTTAATGCAAACATTGACGTAATGCGAACGACGACATAATGCCTCTTGCCTTACTTTGTTCTATTATTATTTTTACCACAATCGGTCTATTAAAATTTCCAGCAGCATTCCGCCCCTTTAAACCTTCAACCGTAACATCCGTCTCGCTATGAATTCTCATCAGTTTACCCTCAAGACCACATACTTTGGAATATCTTAACTCTTTCCTAAGCCGTGCAGCTCACTTATGGAAAGTCCAGTCTGGCTCTTAACTCCCCAGTCATTAGAACCAAGAAGTATTCAAAAGCATCTTTTCTTTTGTTTTCTCCCTAATTTTGCTATGCTTACGTTACACAGTGGTTCAAATAATGTGAAGAGGCTGTCAAATATCTAAAAAGATCAAAATCACTGCGTCGAATTCAATGAAATTTGGAGTCGTTGTTAAAATCATATAACTTCTTTCACTGTACACAAACAAAAATAACAGTTCACAGTAAAAAATGCAGAAAATGCATGTATTGTATTTATACGAAAAAGAAATAGAAAAACCTTAAGCTAAACTAAATGCTCAAGAATTCTAAAACATTTTCAGACATTTTGTATTTTTTTTTTGCGGGGTAACTTCCATCGAGTGGGATCGCGAATGAATGCCCTCGCATTAATATTTGTTGATGCAGCTGCATCTTCTGAAAGCTCTCCAATTGAGATGAATAAAATATTTAAAAAACGGATCCATGAATGAAGCGGAGATAATCTAAACTCAAATGTCTTTTCCGTATTACTTCCACCCTTGGATAGCCAAATGTCAAAGATATGCATCCTTGCATATGCGCAAAGCACCTGTAATCGATAGCATATTACAAGAGAGAAAACTGATAGAAGCAAACGATTTTTTCTCCCTGAGGAACTTCGAAACTTGAGTAATGTAGTCGTATAAGTCATATGAGTATATTGAACATTGCAAATGAATTCAATATATGGTAATTAAAAGCTTACTCAAAGTTAATATAAGGAAGAAAAAAGTATACACAAAGTGGATTGTCTTTGTGGGAATACATTTTACAGAAAATGGAGCAATTTATTTTGGGATATACCAAATGATAATAATGCCTAGCTCTTGTACGCCCTTTTCGAAAGAACAATAGCAGATCACCAATTCTTGGATAACCTATAAAAAATTTAAATTCTCTCGAACAATCTTATTGCAAACAGTAACTCCACTTGTCACATGTGTTCATTAAACAAGAAAGTAATCAAAAAGAGAAGATATTTGTGTTATGAAGTAGTTGGTGTAAAACTACACTTTTGGTGCGGCTTATGGTCCTGGTCCGGCGGAAAGATTTGCCCGTATTTTTTCAAAGATGAGCATGAGGACAAGATTACCGTAAATGCCGCCCGCTTTCGTTCAATGATTTCGACCTTTTTTGCCGAAAATGCACGAGCTGAACCTGGTCGACATGTGGTGCCAGCAAGACTGTGCTGCATGCCACGCAATTTATCTCTCGTTTTGGTGCCGTGAATTGGGCGACTTTATAGTGTGATTTGACGCCTTTAGACTATAAGCAGCACTGGTTGTTTCACCTCTTCCACGAACTTCGTCGAAAACTTCGCGCATACCACTTCTTTTAATCAAAGCATTTGTACTCTCATTTTTTATTTTACTTAATAAAGTTAATTTACCGCGAAGGTCTTCTTGCGTCGAATAGTTGTGTGGGGCACTGACTTTCGGAATTCTCCTTAAATTTTCGTTATTAAATTCTAAAATACAACTGCACTAGCACTGAACGCATCACATAGCACGTATATCGTTTACACAATCTAGATTTAGATATAATTATATACATTGTATTTGTTTTGTATCGGGTATGTATAAGAGTTCGGTTCCCTTCCTAAAACCTTCTCATATTTCATACGTACAAACTGATTCACCAAAACTAGCGATTTTAACGATGTGTATCACTCAAAGTTTATCAACTAATGAGATGACTGCGCGTCAAGTTACAACCAACAAACATTGAAGTAAAGTAATTCTTCTGCCTTCTCTCTGAGTTCGGTTTTATTTCACAAGCAATTCCAAAATTCGGCGTTATTTCGCTTTCCTAAAGAGATAAAGTGCGCTCGAAGATATTTCATGGCACCGCATTGACTGCCATGGAATTTAGTAATATTGCACTGCTAACTGTCTAAAGGGTTATATTAGTATACATAGTATAGAATTTCATATTAACTCCAACGATTTGCAGTTATTGCAATTTTCCGTATCGCCTTGTAACAATCAAAACATATAGGTGAAAAGTAAAGAGTCCTTTGTCAACATTAATGATCTTGTAGGAATTTAAATTTGGTTTTATTATTTGTCTTTCGTCGGTGTATGATCCTAAAATTGCCATTACTATCGCTGATTTTATTCTTCGCTAATTAAGAATGATTTTCCATTTCCAAATGTTAGAGTGATACAATTTAAAGTGGGTTTCTCATATTTTCTGCCAAACTTACCGATGAGAAGGTTCATGTAAGAAAAAGTAAATGTGTGTATTTTATATACAAACGGATCAAAATTTGATCCTTTAAAAATACCTACCTAACGAACAAAAAGCATCAACTACCAACTGATTTAACCAAAACACCCAGAGGGAATAAATTACTTCGAGTCGGTTTTTCCGAGGTCATTGTAAATTCCACGCCACAAAAGCCTGATTAGAATCCCGTTTAAAGCTTTGAAGTTTATGTGCTTCATCTATTTGTACTTCCTACTCCCAAGACAATAACTGAAGTATTGCTCTAAAAACTGATTCCAAATTCTTCTCGTCTACAGACAAATTGAGAAAGGAAATTCTTTGCAACGAAAGAAAACCTAATCCGTAGGGATCACAAACGTATTTCGGTATAGCAAGCGAAAAATTTCTTTTGTACAATTGGTAAAATTTAATAAGACCGCGCCTGGTCACCCTCCACAGAAATTTAAAAATGTTGCCCAGCAAAGTGAAATCAAATATTCATCAGAATGAAAATATATAATAGAAAAACCATATCAAAAAAATAAGTACATATAATATATTTTATTCTAAAAGAATATTTTCACGAAATTATCCTGCTATGTTGTCATTCGTGCCATTATTTGATTTGCTAGGAAAAAGAGTCTCATGTTATTTCATGGTTCATCCTACAGCCTCTCCCACACAAAAGTATAGAAGACAGGAACACACAGTAGAAAATTGATGGTTAAAAGAAGATATAAATATATATGTATATATTTTTTTCTCATCTGCGAAACAGCTGCTTAAGTGAAGATAACGTCAACGAGTATTGGTGTTGATAAAGTAAAAGGATATAAAAAACCAAATTTAAAATTCCATTCACGGCAAGTTGATGGTTTCGTTCAAGCTGCCTTAACACTGTGCTCCACTGCTACTGGTACTGGCTGCTGGTTTAGTAATTTATATATCCCAAAAATTATGTACCTACCAGGTAACACTATTTTCAGTTTTGTTTTTACATTTACTCAAAAGTATGTAAGTGTATGAAAGTAACTTGGTTCATCCAAATTGCATGTTTCTATAATTATAGTAAGTTTTTGTTTAAGATTTTACCTACTTTATAGTTACTTATACACTCATTCGTAATACTATCAAATTTTACAAGTTATTTTTATTTTTGTTTTTTTTTGTTGTTTTCCGATACCGATAAATATTACAGGAGTTGTACCCACATTTTTAGTAGTAGTGGTAAGTTTATCTTAAGTCCCATGCTTGTCGATAAGAATAAATTTCCTCGATTGCGGACTTCTTAAACTCCTTCTCTGAAGAAGCTGAAGTTCTTCCCATTTCTTATTTAATTTTGTGCAATGTGAAAGAGAAAGCCGACACGACACGGAAATCTTTAAAAAATAGAACACCGCGATGTTAATTTATTCTTTAAAAGATAAGGGAAAAGTCACAAAATATTCAAAAGAAAATGTGGACACAAAAAAAATTTTGTTTATTGAGTAGGTACACAAAAATAAATGAAATCACAAAACAACATCTTGCGCAAGTTTGGACCCGGCACCAATTGCAGTTTTCCGATGACGAAGAACTCAAAATCACTTTCAATGACATTTTTTGGCATATGGAAAGGGTAAGGTATTGATTAGTTAATTTGCCGATGAAATAAGTGCACTGAATATTGAAAAATTAAGATTATTTACAATTTTTGTGACTTTATTTTTACAGTGATACCTGCAATAAATACCCTTTATAGCTGTTTATCAAGTTATATTCGATCCTATTTACTTACTAGATCAGCTGTAAACAGATAAGGCCAGCTAATCCGGAGGTCACCAGGTATTCAGATAATAGGTTAGCACCAGTCGTATAACGGGTGGCCGTGGTTCAAGTGGTAGTGTGTTGGCTTCCCAATTGGACGGTTCGGGGTTCAATACCAGCCGTGACCGAAAGACTAAAATCTTGTGAGATGAATGATTGCCTAAATATAAAATCAAGTCCAATTTACACTAGTAATTTAGTCTCCCCATTAAATCTTGGATGCCACCCATGGAGCGAAATAACCACTGAGCCCAAAAATCTTTCTCTCTCTCTCTATCCAATTTTCCGAAAAACTTAACACGTGATCCGGCATTTTAAGAGTAGTAATACCCTCTTGAGTGTTAAGTTCTTTAAACAAAAAAAAAAAATAAAAAACAAAAAATAACCCAGCCCAGCAAATAGAAAATCGCGGGATGTAATCCGTGTGGATGTAAATAAGTAGACGGTGGTGGGAAATGATCTCCCTTTGTTTCAAGATTTATCTAGAGAATTTCCGGAAAATATTTGTATTCATTTTGCCTATTCGACTATTCAAATTCGATTCTTACGTTGAAAAAATAATATGGGATTTTTAGTAAATAAGAATAGTTACCCTGCTATGGTATATTCTATATTCTATAGATATTACACCTAGCTGATATGCTTATTAAATCTATTAAATTGCTTGAGTGCTAATCTATCTGTGTCAGTGCAAATTATAATGATAAACCCGTTCATGCCCGATTCTGTCTACCATTGTTAACGAATCTAACCAAATATAAATAAACCACTTATTTTGTATTATTTGTGTATCTCGTAATTGTTTAGAGTCCTAACCTGAAGGCCCAGTCACTGTATTATCAGTTTCCTTCATTACCTTCGTTTATTAACTACGTATAGTGTTTAAAACTTAAAAAAAAAAACATTTTTTCGTCAAGAAGGCATTGGTTTGTTTAAAAAATCGTCTGAAATTAAAAATCTGAAATTAAAAAATCAAAATGAGTTTTTTTAATATAGGGTGTAGTTATGCATGGCACCTAAACCGACCTAAAAACAAATGCTAGGAAAAATGGCGTAAATTTAAAAAGAAAAACAATTTTCTGCCCACAAAAAAAATAAAAACAAATATTTTTGGAGTTAATAACTTACACAATGAACCACGAAATGAACGATTTTGATAAATCCTTTTCAAAAAACTAATTTTGTAAAAAAAACTCATTTGAAGTTTTTCATCGTCGTCTTTTGTGTATTTAAGGGTATTCTGGTCTACAGGCACAAATTTTTGGGTTTTTTTCAATTTTGATGAAAAAAAAAATAATTTTTTTTACTAAAATATTTTTACTAAATATTTGTTTAAAATTTAAGAATATCCAAACAATTTTACAAAAAAAAAATAGATACAGGGTGGTAAAGTGGTGGGTTGAAAAAGAGGTTGCGTCCTTATTGACACGATTTAAACTCTTCTAGTCATCTGAAAAACAAAATATATTATTAATTAGTAAAGATGTTATAATATCTCCTACCTCAGAGAAATAAAAAAAAAAATTTCGCAAAATGGCGACTGTTTAAAATTTTTTTTATTTTCTTCACATTTTTTTACAGTTTTTAATTTTTTTAAAATAGTTCGGTTGGAGTGTTAGAGCATCATTTAAAGGAGGTTTGTACCAAATTTCAAGTAAATCGGTTCATTAGAACTTGAGATGTCGTGTCAATAGGGTTGAAAAAAGTAGTTCTGATAAAAACGGCTATTGTTGAATTCGCTCCGGCAAGACCGGTCTAGTTGCCGCGTCACTAAAGCAGCTATAATTCCGTAAATAATTGGAATCTTAAAATTCCCTTTCCAGGGCATATACTTAAAAGTTTATACTTTGAAAAAATGCAAAAACAAAGATAGATTTTTTTCAAAATTCTAGACCAGAATACCCCTTTACTTACTAATGAATCAGTGAGCTACCAGGGATGCATACAAGTAAAAATCCGAAATCAGTCTCAAAAGCTCCTTTGTTCCTCTTTACGAGGCTTTTTTGTCAGTGCGATCTTCTTAGGTCGCTGCGTCATGTTGTTTCTCTGCAATCTTGATGAGTTGACTAACTTCGTACTGCACAAAGTTGTGGGCTATGGGTCAGATGAAATAATATTGCACAATAACTTTTTTTCTACGTGGCACTTTCATCTAAAATTTCCAACCCTTTCGCTGAGCTGAATCAAGGTGTCATACGACCCGTGCCGAGGATCAGCCTGCCTGAGGGCCCAACTTCTCCAAAAATAGCTTAGTCGCGGATGGATATCCGGGTACCCGGTGACCTCCGTATTAGGTAGCCTTATCTGTATACAGCGGATCTCTATATAGATGGACCATTCTTTCTACGAGGTCGATACTCCTTTAATACCGGTCGGTAGAACGGTGATTGCGCCGACTACCAGCGGAACTCCTGCAATCTCGAGCGGAGGTAAGACTGTACCAAGCCATGGTCCTATCACTTCCTCCACCCCTAGCACCACAACCTGGGCGTGGCCTGCCACAAACTTGCTGCTGCTACTAAAAAACCACCTAAACTGGTAAGTTAAAGCTTCCGGGCAACCTCTTAGCCATCATGCGGGAAAACCCCTGACCACCTCCCTTCACAAGCGACGCTGGCTGGCAGCAAAACCACGTCAATCATATCGCATGGGCTGACCAAAGATCTTTCGATCTTTACACCAAAGCCATAGGTGGGTTAGGAGTGTTTTGGCAAGGTGCAAAACTCGAAGTCGTGCCTAAAGAGGATATTCCTAACAGACTTTAGAACCTGTACCTGGATTCCAGCCGTACTCTCTTCCCCAGAAAGCATTCTGGAGATCATCAGGTTCACCAAACCGACCCTTCCGACTCATGACTGGGAAGTCACGAAACTGGAAAAACTAAGGGGCTCTTATAGAAGCACGTTAATTGTGATCAATAAGGAATCCTTTCACCCCCTAGCGCAGACTAAAGGCATGATTCGGATCGGTTTCAAGTCAACTCACCTAAGGGTTTATAAAAAGGATGACCTGGATGCTGATAAGCAACCTCCTTTGCCTTTAACTAAAACTGCGAACTCAACCTTAAGCCTTAAGGCGTCGATATCCTTTCTAGAAATGGATAGCACCGACTCCAATTTATGTGAGGTGACAACTAAGCCGTGGGCCTCATCTTCTGAAACTGTCGGAAATGGAAACCGATGACGAGCTAAAAAAGAATTGGAGGACTAGAACAGCACCGTGGTGGGAGTACTCTGGTAAATTGTATCAATGATACGGTTTCTACAGATTTATCTCCATCCAGAAAAAAGGCTTTGGCCGCACTTATTCCGCATCTTTTCAAAAACGCGGAAGATATCATCCTAATCCAGGAACCATGGATCGTAGAAGGCGTGGTTCGCCGACTTGGGACACTTGTATAAGCTCCACTCTATAAAAGAGACATAGATAAAATTAGATCTTCCATATTAGTGAAACGTAGCCTTAGTGCGTTTTTACTTTCTCACCCCACCGACCCCGACTTAATCATTGTCAGACTGGAGATAGCCAAAAGCCATCGGCACATCATGGCCACGATCATGTGGACCCTCTAACTGGTGGGAACCTAAAAAGGGTGGTATTGGAAGCTGGAATGCTAAAAACTGGCCTCATCGAACGCTCATCACACTGATGTGGCAGTACCGGCATCCACGATAAAGGTGAGTCACTTTTTGATTATATTATAGGTACTAACCTCATTGCTTATAACATTGGCAATAAGCCATGAAACCGGCAGAAAGTGCTAGATATCACTCTTGGCTCCGACAAAATCACTCAAATGCTAACGAACTGGATGTACTTATGTACGGTCTGAACACTCATTTTCAGACCACAGATACCTCCAATTCAGCCTGAGTGAAGTACAACCGTGACAAAAATTCATGGTCTGATAACAAGAGACAACCATACAAGTCTTCTCGACTGGACGGTATAATATTATCCTGCCTACGCTAGAGAATATAATGTAGAACTGATCCACATTATACTAAAAATTAATCGAAGACTTTTGTCAACGGCTCAATATGCCTGCTGTAAAGGAAAATCGGTAAAAACGGTTCTGCGTTCACAGACTAGCCACATCTAACGATCCTACAATATAGAGAGTATATAATTGTCGCTTTCCTGGATATAGAGGGTGCCTTTAACAACGTCAACACTTCAGCAATCAACTCTGCAGATAGACGACTCACTTCGGGAGTTGATCAGCCTTACGCTAAATAGCAGGATAATTAACTCCAAACTGGGTGGGGCTTCTGCTAAAAGTTGCATCAGCAGAGGTACGCCGCAAGGTTCACCTTGCTTCTCTGGAACTTAATAGTTAATGCACTGCTGATATACCTGGAAGGGGGTGGTAGCAGGGTGATTGCCTATGCAGACGACGTTGTTATAGCTGTCTCAGGTAATCATCTTAATACCATTAACGAACTCCTTTAGGCAGATCGGTGTGGATTGGGAGTAAATCCCCATAAACCTGATCTTGTCCTGTTTTCCAGGAAATATAAAATTCCAATCATAGACCCTCACTCAATAAATGATATCTTTTTAGTCTTTTCCGATACAACAATATATCTGGGTCTGATTTTTGAAGGGAACTAAACTGGAAACTTAACATTCAAGAAAGAGTCAAAAAGCTACAGTGGCTTTGTTCTAATTGGGAATAAATGGGGCTTTCAACCTCGCATAACCCATTGACTATACATCTCGGTCATAAGACCGATATTTATCTACGGGGTTGTTGTCAGCTGGATGGCCTTAGACAATGCAGGAACTGCAGCAAACAAAGCAGAGCCCAAAGAACAACATGATTATGCAAGAGCGAAGCCCTACGTTCTACTGCCTCCGCGGCACTGGATATTCTGTTTGACTTGACATCTCTCGATATCTTTAGCAGTGGACAAATAATTTATTTGGCCGCGCTAATAATCTTAATATAATAGGAATCCTCACAGAGAACATCGATTACACTATACCCGAATTTTGGTTTGACAAAGACTTGCATGTAAACTTCGTCTCTAGATCCTTCTGGGAGGAAGTTGCTTTCATGGAGGAGAAGTCAATTCACCTCTACACAGATGGATTTATAACTAATAGCTGGGTTGGTGACGGTCTTTTCTCAGGTAAGCTAAATCTAAGCCCCTCCTTCCGTCTTCCAAACCACTGTAGCGTCTAGCAGGCGGAATTTTGACGATTAAGGAAGCTCTGTCCAGGGAAGTTCAACTTTGACCTTTGCTGAGCGACGGGCCACAAAGATATTTCAGGGAATCGTAGGGCTGACGAACTCGGCAAAATTGGAATCCATCTATTCTACCGGAAAAGGGTAGAATCAGTATACCAATCGCTACGTGCAAATTAATATTAAAACTGGATGCAAATAAAAGCATATACCTTAGGTGAACTGTTGGATCAACACGTCTAGCTACCAAACAGACCTGGCCAAAGCTGGATTTGAATCACTCTAAGAGTTTGATCCTTCTAAATAGGAAGCACCTCAGCGCCATCATATGTGTCATTATTGGACACTGCCTTACAGGCAAGCTTGCTAGTAGGACTGACGCTTTTAGAATTGATTTCTGTAAAAGCTGCAATGGACGAGGAGGAGGAAGAGACAATCCTCCACGTCCCCCATATATGCCCAGCTCTCCCAAACTTCACTTAGAAGCTTTCTTCTAAAATGGCTTAAGCGACCTAAAGAAATAGAAGTTAATAATCTCCTACTCTTCATCATATGCTCAAATAGGTTCCAAGAGTAGGAGGATCACAGATCCACGTAGCATCACAATGGGCTAATGGGGTTAAGTAGGTTGGTGTTTGCAACATCCGCGTTTACCTAACCTTACCTAGCAAAATTTCCAAAACACAGTGTTGTTTCCTGTCATTAAGGCGTAATTTAAATACTCAACCATTATCAATGAATGGCACTTACATCGTCGAAACCGAAAAACTTTCCTTTCTTGATACCCCCAAGAAGCAGGATAAAGCCAAGCAGTCCGTTATACCTAAACCAAGAAATAAGTTAGTAAATAAATCCAAAACCCACCTCCTCTTCCCACAACAAACCCAGCTCCAATTGGAGTCTTAAAACAACAATTTTTCCTAATTTTAAGCCGCCCACCCAAACTCCAACTCCCCCTATTCCACCTCAAATCAAGCCCCAACGTCAACGTGTCTCTTTCGACTTAACCCCTTCAACTCAAACTCCTGCCGCTCAAACTCCCACCATTCAACCCCTAACACACACGCCTTTCCCTAATTTCGACCTCAGAACTGGAGCTAAGTATCCCAATTTCACCAGTTCTCACATTTTAAACCCTATTTCAGAAAAACCAGCCGTTGCGACACCGAACTCATTAACCACTCCCTCTTCTATTGACCCCCTTTCGCCACCCACTGTTAAATTAACGCAACAAACTAGCAATACCACCAAATGTCGCTATGCGCTCTCTAGGCTTAGAGATAAAAAGATATATGAGAATATACGTCTATATCTCGCCTATCTGCACGATAAATCCGACTCGGTGTGCTACGAGGGTAAAACAAAAACAAGCGTCATGGTTTCTATCCAGCAGGAAGGCCTCCCTACAGACGTTACCAGTCTCAGGAAACTTTATATAAAGTATCACGAGATTTTCAATACGCCCCCCCCCAAAAAGTTGCAGACGATCTTGCCGCTCTTCGCCAATATGTACACTCACACCTCCAACGCAGTCGTCTTGACCATGATAAATTTTTTCGACCCTAAAAAGTCATGCAAAAACCTCCCTCTCACCTTCTATTACCAGAACGTAAGAGGACTCCGTTCTAAAACCCACTCTGTTTTCCGCCAATCTCATGCTCTCCCATTTGATATTTATGCTCTGACCGAAACTAATCTTATCCCCAACATAAAAAACCAGGAGTTATTCCCTCCTTCTTTTAATATTTTTCGGGATGATGATCGCGCACTCCCCTTGATTGAATCCCCTTGTCGAGGTGTCCTACTGGCTATTCACAACAGCTTGGACTCCTCTCTCGTTGCAACATCATCCTCTCCTAAGCTCGACTTTGTGTCGGTTAAAATAACCCTCACTCGTAGATGCTTGTACGTTATTTGTTGTTACATTCTTCCGGCGCAACCTATCGAATCCTACCAACTTGCTATTGCAGCAATTGACAATTCGATCGACTTATCAGAATCGCTTGATGATATCATTATCTTCGGAGATTTTAATCTGCCTCAGCTGAAGTGGACTCCATCTGAAGACCTATCTTATTTCATCGCTTCCAATCCCATTTCTACTAAGGAATGCCTATTCTTAGATCGGCTAACAGACTCTAGTCTATGCCAAGTCAGTGGCGTTTCCAACTATATGGAAAGGCAATTAGACCTTATCTTCACAACTGATCCCATCAACTCCTCAGTATCGTGTTGTCCCCTATCTCTTTCAACTATTGATAACTTTCATCCTATACTTCTTCTCTCATTTTTCCACAACTCTCCCCTTCAGTCGCCTCCCCCCGCAGTTCTGTTTTCTTACAATTTTCCCAAAGCTAATTTCCGTAAAATTAATACCTATCTAAGCAGTGCTTCTTTTGAGTTTACCAATCTATCTCTGGTTGATGCCCACTCCATTTTTTATAGAGAAATATTCAAATCCATCTCCCTTTATGTGCCTTACTCCCGCCATAAAACTTCTTCTGCATCCCCTCCCTGGTATAATCGTAGACTTCGCTCTCTACGAAAAAAAAGATACAAGTTATGGGCGGTATTCCTTCGCACCCACTCTTCTTGCGACTATTCAAATTATCTAGGTACATATCTTCATTTCATTGAACTCTATAACTCTCTCTATCAGCGCTACCTGAATAGTGCGCAAACCAATCTCATAAATGACCCCAAGTCCTTTTTTCAATTTGTCAATTGCAAAAGTAAGACTGATGGTTATCCTTCCTCCCTCGCTTTCGAAACCAAAACTTCATGTGATCCTCCTACCATCGCCAACTTTTTTGCTACATTTTTCAAGCAATCATTTGCCAATAACTCCTTCGTACCAGATCCCTCTTACTTCAATGATCTACCAAATTTCTCTATTGGTCCCTTTCTCACTCAAAATTTCGATCCTGCAGTTATTGAAGAAAAGTTACAAAATCTTAAGGATGAATTTGTACCTGGCCCAGACGGACTCCCCGCCATGTTTCTTAAGAAATGCTCTTCCAACCTGTCTCTACCCCTTTCCTACCTTTTTCGTCTATCCCTTACACAGGGTGAATTTCCCCAGATTTGGAAGACCTGAAGACCATGAAGTAACCAATTATCGTCCCATTACTAAACTCTCTCATATACCCAAACTCTTTGAAAGCATTTTATACGAAGCGTTAAGCTTCAAATGCAAGCCTTTTATTTCACCCCGACAACATGGTTTTCTAAAAGGTAGATCAACTACCACAAATCTAGTTGAATTCGTGTCTTTTGCACTCTCTGCCTTAGAAAATGGCAAAGAAATCGATGTTATCGCAACAGATTTCACTAAAGCATTTGATAAGATATCTCATAAATTGATCCTTTTCAAATTGTCTGCTCTCGGCTTTGAGCCGCTCTTTTTAAAATGGATTTCTTCTTACCTGGTAAACCGATATTATAGTGTTCGGTTTAGATCCGTCTTTTCTGTTCCATTCCTGGCCTCATCTGGAGTTCCACAAGGCAGTCATCTTGGCCCTCTTCTCTTCATTCTTACTATCAACGATGTTGAGAGTGTCATTAAGCACTCCTCCCTCTCCCTTTACGCTGACGACACAAAATTTTTTAAATCTATTTCCTCTCCCCAGGACTCTGCCCTTCTTCAAGAAGACCTTCAATCTGATGCCTCAAAAACTGCCTAGAACTTAATATAGCCAAATGTCAATTTATAACCTTCTCACGTAAATACAACCCGTCTCCTCCCCGACTTTATTTTCTCCCTGGTCAATCAATTCCCCTGGTTCAGTCTTTTCAAGACCTTGGCATATTATTCGACTGTGAGCTTAATTTCCGTTCGCATATCGATAAGATGATCCTCAAAGCCAACTCATCACTTGGCTTTATTAAACGGTGGTCCAAGGAATTTTCCAACCCGTATGTAACCAGATCTCTCTATATTACCTTTGTTCGCCCCCTGCTTGAGTATGCCAGTCAAGCTTGGTCCCCCTTTCACCGGGTTCATGTTTCCCGAATCGAGGGTATTCAACGTAGATTCCTCGAATTTGCCCTCCGTGGCCTGCCATGGAACGACCCTTTAATCTTACCTCCCTATCAAGACCGCCTCAAACTTCTAAATATGAATTCGTTAGAAGAACGTAGGAATATTGCTGACGTTCTTTTCATTCATCGTCTTCTCTCAGGTTCCATCGACTGTGCATCCATTTTGAACTCCATTTCCTTCAATACCAACCCCCGCAATCTACGTTGTCCTCGTCTCTTCTATCTACCGGTCCACCGCACCTCTTATGGCTCCAACGAACCTATCTCCCGAATGCTCCGAAAAGTCAACTCGAACCTCTCCCTTTTTCATTTCCACCTGAACACTCCTCGTCTCAAACAAGATCTCCTCCATCACTTCCTTGGTCACTAGCTCTTAAGTGTTTCTGTTAGTTTTTAAGTTAGATTAAGCTTGTATTAAGCCAATAAATGGGGGCATCAGCCCCCACCAAAATTAAATTAAATTAAATTAAATTAAATTAAAAAAATTATGTGTGTCAGTGACAATTTACGCTGGAATGCCCACATATTCGATGTAGTCAAAAATGCTGCGAAATGTCTAGGTTGTAAAAAAATGTCTCCCCCTCTGATCTGGTTTCAATATATAAGGCATTCATCCGACCAAAACTGGAGTACAATGCCCAGATAGGATCAGGTGCTCCTAAATCCTCTCTCCACCTGCTAGATAGGATTCAAAACCGTGCTATAAAACTCATAGCTAATACTAATATCAGTCAGGTAATTGACACACGTTAACACTGACGTAATGTCTCCTGTTACACTTTGTTTTATTGCTTTTTCAACCACCACAGAAATCTCCTAGTAGCATTCCGCCCCTTCAAACCTTCAACCGTAGTACCCGTCTTGTTTACCCTCAAGCCCAGTTTCGGACGCACTCTGAAATATCGTGGTTCATTCCTACGTTCTCTTATGGAATGCCCTGCCGAGTTCTTTATTTCCTAGTCGTTATAGCTTGCAAATATCTAAGAGAAATGATCATCGGTATTTCTCCTTTCTTGCTCCCTGATTTTCTTTTGCGTACACACATTTAAGTACTCAAATCCCGTGGGCGCGCGCTAATTATAAAAACAAAAAAAAGCATCGAGAGGAAGCTGCTCTTATACAGATAATTATGTGCAGAAACCGGTGTGAAGTCGTATCCGTTTACTCGTACAACTTTATTGTTATATCAAAAAAACCGATGCTAATATTTTACAAGCTTTAGAAAATAAATAAAATTGCACCGTGGTAAACACAAAAAAATTTAAATTTGCACAGAATTCTACTGTTGAAGAGGAAACAAATTGCACCGTTGTATAACATAAAAAAATACGATTTAAACAGAATTCTACAGTTGATGAGGAAACAAATAACTATGCGAAAAAGCACTCGCATTCGATCCTCGGCCACTTGATTTTCACCTTTCTTCAGCTGGGAAAAAAAATATAGGGTTTTGCATTTAGTTTAGTCAGGGAAGTGCCCTGGACAGAATGTCATTTGATCACTACCGGGTTAACAAAGCAAACATCCAATATTCGATTTAAAAAAATTGTTTTATCTTACAAACCGTATTAAAATTCCATGACCTTGCGCAATTCTGGCAATGGTCTTCTGGTCTCTTACTTAGTTAAGGTAGCTGTACAGCCTGCGGTGGACCTGGGCCTCAACTAATAAGCGTCGCTAGCCAGCTCGATCTTTAGCTAGCTGCCTCCAGTTTCGCATGGTAAGTTGGCTGAGATCCCCTTCCACTTGCTCGCGCAGCCGGACTCGCAACCTTCTTCTACTGCAATTCGAAGGCTTTTCGGATCGGATCATTGGTGTCCATCTGCTCTACGTGACCAGCCATCTCAGCCGTTAGACATTTACTCTAAGTCGATGTCACTATACAGTAATTGTTGTTCGAGAGAGGGGTTTATTAGTAGATTGCCTTCTTAAACCAAAGAAGCAGCGATTGCCAAGATTTATTTATCGTTGTCTGAATTGAAAGCTGACCCTAAGTAGACAAATTTCTTACCTACTTCAAAGTTATATCTCCCGAAGCTATCGTTCCGTCTGAGACGTCGGTGTGGGGCGTCCTTTCTGGTTGACATCATATTCTTGGTCTTGCTCCCATTGGCCGTTAAACCCATCTTCGCCGTTTCCATCTTAATACTCGTGAAAGCGCCATTGACATTACACAGCTTTTTTCCGATAACGTCAATATTATCGACCTATACGAGTAATTGGACGGGCTTTTGAAAGGCTGGGCCTATTGGATTGGGAAATGAGTTTTATGCTATTCTTTCAAGAATGGTGTTAAAAACTAGCATGACAGCACATCGCCTTTTTTGACTTCAAAATTCTCGGTAGGTTTTTTACCGACTTTGATAGAGCAGCATGCATTCACCATCGTCGGGCTTTTTCCAAGATCTGCGGTAGTGTATATATTTGATCGATGGTGGACATTCCTGGCCTAAAGACATATTGATATGGAACAATCAGGTTGTTGAGGCTTCAGGCGTGCACACAATATGGCAGATAGTATCTTGTAGTCGATGTTAAGAAGACTGATGTTTCTGTAGTTGGGGACTTCAGAAAGTCTCCTTTCTCGAAGATCGGACATACAATGCTGAGGTTCTATTCATCGAGCACACTTCCGGCCGGCCATATTTTACAGATGAATTGGTTTATGCTCCTTGCCAAGTAATCGTCTGCCGCTGTGAAGAGCAGGCAATCAGGCCATCTACTCTCCCCGACAGCGGTATACTCTATACAGAACTGCTCTTTCCAAATCTTCAGCATCGACGGTGAAACCCATCACTTTCGCTTGTTTGTTTCTACAGGCTTCAGTTCGGTTTTTTTTTTAACTTTTCGTAAAACTTCTGACTCTCATTACTCAATTTCCTCGATCGCGCGCTTCTTATAATCTCTCTTGGGAAGCCGAAGTTCGTCGCTTTTCTTCTGCTCGTAGAGTTTCTGAGCAGCTATAGTCCTTCATGCAGCGCCGTTTTGTATGCATCTTGCCTCGCTGCATGTGCCTACCGGCACTCGTCGTCAAACGAGGGGTTGACGGCCGAGTGAAACCCAGCACATCAGAGGCCACATTTCAAACGGCTTTTTGACAGTATTGGCACTGGTCTTCGACACTTGATGATGGAGGCGTAGAACATCATAAGAGATTAAGGGAGACTCGATTGGAAAAAGATTTGGCGATCTTAGGGATTGTAACCGTCCGACGTCAAACTTCCTCACAGTATTAGGTTGCCTTTACGATGTTCGGGATATCCGCGACCGTACGTTCGCTACAACAAGGTAAGGGTTCGAGTCGATTTTGATCCCTCAGAACGTTCGAACATCCATAATACTGGAGGAGTGCCTTACGTCGATCACAATGTGAGCACTGTGCATCGCAATGTGACCAGCAGGATTTATCCTAGTCCCCTTATGAATATGGAAATGCGCGTGCTAGCTACTGCAATGTTTCACCCGACCTCAAAGTCGATTAGTCTGAACCCGTTATTGGGGGTGGTGTCGTGCAGGCTATACTTTCCAAGCTTTGGATTAAAGTCATCGAGGGCAATTTTTAAGTCGTAACTACGACATGTTGGCAAATTTAGCCTTAACACGAAATGTTACGAGGCGCTCGTTAACGCCCGGAAAGCCAAGACTTCTTCCCTAAGTCTGCCTCTAATAGGCGCTGCTTTTGCCTAGATAACAATTGCGTTGTAGATGCCGCAGTTTTTTGTCCGGCCCATCCTATCCCATTTTTTAATGGCAGTAATAGCTGCTTTGTAGCAGGTCCGCTACACATGACCTTCCACATTTCACGTGCAGATCCGAAGTTCGTTGTCCTTGTTTCGTTAGCAAGGGTTGTCAACAGTAGATCCGTCCGTATACGAGCCTTGTTGTGGCTTCGTAAATTAGTCTTTTTTCCCATGGCCAGGTATTTACCCCGGCGGCACCACCCCCAACCTGTAGGTACACTTTTATGAAAGATACCCGTAGGACGAGGGGCTAGTTAGACCGAAGCCGACAATCCGTTCTGGGATGTTAGCACTGCTGTTGATCCATTAAGAGCTCAGCGGCCAACATTTGTTTTCTAAAACCCTGGTTTAGTCTCGTAAATATTTACCGGGCTGAGCTGCAAATATTTCGGAGTAGCCCGGATAACGCCTTATTTGGTTTGTTCCGGGATTTTAATTTATCGGTGGTTCCATCTGGATAATTCATCCGCTGTACAATTTATAGTGCTTCTATTTTTGTCTGTTTTTCAGCACTCCCGCTTATAAATTTGGCAAGTCGAGTACGGACGGACATCGACCAATACCCGATGGTTACCATTTGGAGGTAAAATAGAAACAGTTACAATGCTGGGCATCGACAGGTAGACTTTACTCCTCGCTAAAAAAACTGTGTATGAATTCTAAGCCACATAAACAATCCTGATGTCTAAGGGCTATATTTTGAAGTTTTGAAGGACAGATGGAGGAGACGAATTACGTATCTGTATTGGTGAGAATAACGTGAGTCTCGTTTTAATTATTTGTTAAGTATTAATATTCTTGCTTCTTTTGTGATGTATGTATAAATGTTTAGACATATGTTTTTTCTATTACATAATCATTAAATTGGATATAAGTTGAGTTAATTAGCTTTATTAAATCCTCAGAAAGCAATATTTCTGAAATTATCATGTTGAATTAATTACGAGTAGGTTGATCCTGGTCGCAAGGGTCTTATATACGATAACAAAACCGACGTTATTAGGTTTCGGAACTAACAACTAACTCATATTAACCACCACCTAGATTAATATGTAAACATATAAATAAATAATGTAACGATTTTTATTTCGCTCTGTTTTATTTAAACATACTCGTACCTACAAATCAAAAAAAAAACAATAATTTTATGCTCAGAAGGGTGTAGAAGGTGTAGCAACGAATTGAATTAGGGCAAAAGGATAGCCAAATCTTTTATAAAGATTTTTACCCAGGTGGTCCAAAATATTTATATAATTTGACATACATACAACTAAAACACAAATGTCGGCTCAAAAATAAGAGCCCCTAGATCAAATGAGAAGAGATACATTTTACTTACAATATGGTTGGTTACTTATTTTGTAATATGTTTACTCGTATTATTTATTCTGGTAAAAACTAAAAGTACTGAACAAGTTTGCTTCAAAGAAGAAAACAAAATAAAATAGAGAAACCAAAGTTTATAATTTTTAAATTTACTTTTAAGAGTAGAATTTAGTTTTCGATTTACTAAAAAAAATAAATAAAAACTCATAGTATACAGGGTACTCCGAATACAGATATTTTGGGAGTTGGTTCATTGGTTCATGTTATTAAAAACATTGTATAGAAGGGCGGTCTATCATCTACTCCCACTGAGTTATGGGTGTTTAAAAAAGTCCGTACCGTTTTATAGTAAAACACAAATTTTTTGCAAAATTCAACTTTATTTATCAATATAGATGCCTTCGAGGGCAATACACTGATTGAAACGATTTTTTAATCTTTCGATAATAGGTTTGTAGTACGATTTCGGTTTAGCCTCAAAATAGACCTCTGTTTCGGCGATTCGGTCTTAAATCTCTTTCCGGCGAGCATTCTTTTGAGGTCTGCGAACAGGAAATAGTTACTGGGGGCCAAATCTGGAGAATACGGTCGGTGGGGAAGCAATTCGTAGCCGAATTCATTCAATTTTGCCATCGTTTTCATCGACTTGTGACACGGTGCATTGTCTTGATGAAACAGCACTTTCTTTTTCTTCAAATGCGGCCGTTTTTCTGCGATTTCGTCCTTCAAAAGCTCCAACAACGCAATGTAATAGTCGCTGTTGATAATCTGCCCCTTTTGGAGATAGCCGATGAAAATTATTCCATGTTCATCCCAAAATACGGATGTCATAACCTTGCCAGCTTACTGTTGAGTTTTTGATCGTTTTGGACGAGGTTCGTCGCCTGCTCGCCACTCAGCTGACTGCCGACTTGACTCTGGTATGAAGTGATGGAGCCAAGTTTCATCCATTGTCACATACCGACCCAAAAATTCGGCTTTATTGTGGTTGAACAGCTTAAACACTCCTCTGAATCATCAACACGTTGTTATTTTTGGTCGACTGTGAACAAACGCGGCACCCACTTTGAGCAGAGCATTCGCATGTCCACAGATTCGTGTATGATATATCCAACACGCTCTTTTGATATCTTCAGAGTCTGAGCTATCTCGATCAACTTCACTTTACGGTCATTCGTAATCATTTTGTGGACTTTTTTGATGTTTTCATCTGAAACAGCCTCTTTTGGACGTCCACTGCGTACATCATCTTCGGTGCTTGTATGACCACTTTTAAATTTTTCAATCCACTTGCGAATGGTTCGTTCGGCTGGTACAAGGTCCGGGTAACACTTATCAAGCCATTTCTTTACATCGGCTGCATCTTTTCCCATCAAAAAGCAATGATAAACCAACACACGAAATTGCTTTGAATCTATTTTTTTTTACAATAACAAAAGTTGTTTAACTCACAACGCTATATCTCGAGAACTAATCGTCCGACAGCTGTCAAATTTATACACGTATCTTTTGGAGGTTGGTACTAACTGAAAATGGTATGAATTTAATTCAAGTGGTGCCCTCTCTTAGAAACGGCGGACTTTTCAGCCCCTGTGTTAGGTACCAACAATTATTTACTTATAACTTCTAGTGTATTAAACATAGAGCAACCAAGCTAGTTTGATAACCAGTTAATAGTTAATTCCTATTTACTATTACCATCCATGCTTTCATTTCGACAAATATAGTCTTCAAACACAATTTTTTAAAATTTTTTTTTATAACTTTTTGTGAAAATCGCATTCATCTCGGAAAAGTGTGCGGTTTTTTTTTCCTTTTTATTATTTTGGTGCGCCATAATGTTACCTACAAATTCATTGTAGAAGGTTTTAATCTGGGGCTTACAGTTTTCCGTGTATAAGGTTAAATAAATTAATCCCCAATAAGACTATTTTTTATTATTACTAAAAAATTATTCCAAAATAATTGCGCTTTGTAATTGTTGGTATACCAGACGTGACCAAAGAGAATGTCTTGTCTTTTTCTCCTGATATCGAAGTTAAGGTTACCTTTCCGGGGTAACTGGAAAAGAACCGAACTAGAACTGTTCGGGAGTAAAATACGGATTCAATTCAAATAGTGTCTTTATTAAAATTAAAATACTAATTTACGCGTCTATGTCCGAAGTGGGACTGCCAACCCAATCTACACAACAGCTCCTCGTTGCCTCGGTTCCACCTGATGCGATACGCTGACGTGCACGAATAGCGCATCAGTCGCATGCATGTACATGAAATCTATCGGATGTGGGTGTGCTTCATCAGCATAGGTTCCCAAGCAAAGTGTTCCCACTATGACCTTCGCAGTGAGTCGGGTTTCCAGGTTGCCATCTACTAGATCGTATTAACTCCTCTCTCTTCGAAAATCTACGGCCCATAGATCAGTGACGTCAGAAATTAGCCATACTAACTGGCTGTACAGGTTGTACCAGCCGGTGTATCCTGAGGCAATCTAATAGAAGGGAATTTCAAATTGCCGTTAATTTTTCGCCATATACTGTATGCCAGAAGGATTAACAGTATAAGGATTACAGCATCCGAAGCCGTGGATATTCTGAGATTATTTGATAGGTTGCGAAGACACTCTATATTTTCCAGACTAAGGGCATGAACGTGTTGAAGATCGATCTTATGTTCTTCGATTGTGATGTTCGCTATTGTTGGAGATAGGGCCTGTAAACTGGATAAGCTAGAGCTCGCGAATGTATGGTTCTTTAGATGTATTGTCTCGTTATTTAGGCGTATAACAGAAGTTCCCATTAACGCTGGCATAGAATTCCTTAAAGCAAGATCTCCATAGTAGTTTGTAAGGAAAATCGTGTCCTTACCAATAAGCTCAATGACTTCGTTATTGTTCGTACAATAAGTTCAGGCTGCATGACCGTCTTTCTTCTTTACACACGGTGGAGTTGCTTATAGAAAGACAATTTCGTATTATGCTATATATTTCGTCCTGGTTGATTAGGAACCTGCTAAACTCGATGTCGATTTGCTTCCCATTAACGATAGTAGGCCTCACTAGGAGTTGATTGTAGTTCTTCTTCCTACCCTTTGGTATTGATAGGACGTATAATAGCATCGATTTGTTGGTGTAAATTGATGATGATCCGAGCCCGAGTACTTAAATTTCATTGGCGTAGGGTAGAGTTTCTAACTCGGATACAGGGTGTTGATCTCTTCATCATTCAGCAGGTTCGTGTTAATAATGCCACTTCTCGCCATTTGACAGGCTCGGACC
This sequence comes from Volucella zonaria, assembly GCA_963966105.1. Classification (NCBI taxonomy): domain Eukaryota; kingdom Metazoa; phylum Arthropoda; class Insecta; order Diptera; family Syrphidae; genus Volucella; species Volucella zonaria. The sequence continues at coordinate 40,022,765 of OZ014533.1, read as the reverse complement.
ATCTCGTCAATTTCATCTTTAATAAGCAGCATTTGATTAATAGCGTCTTTCTGGAAATTTTGAATATCCGTCGCTTTTATATCGTTGTTAGATCTATCGGTGACCCAGTTAATCTTCCTCGTCATACCTTAATGACGCCAAAAAGATGTTCGTTGACCTTGTATTGGTGGTTATGGTTCTCCACAATGTCTTGTTGACTTCCCACGATTTTGTTCCAATCTGCTGCGTCTGGGTTCCCAGCGACCCATTTCCATGCCGAACCTTAAATTTGGGTATTACAAAATCATCTTAAAAATATGTTAGGCTTAAATAGTAGATATGAATAATTATAAGTTTATAGGTTTGAAATTTTGTGTATTCAAGGATATAGTCCATCTTCCTTTTTTTTATCCTTTTTAGAATTATACATTTTTTATATTTTTTATGTGGGTTTTATGAACCCTTCTGCCTGTTGCAGTAGTAACGGTAACTTTATTATCACGCGCTAGTTCTTCCCTTCGGAAAAGTGGCTTATTTTTAGCCTGAATGCCTTTTGAGGCTGTGAATATAACATCACCTTTTTATAAGCCCTTGGGGGCATTATTTTTTTATTTCTGTAGAGATTTGATTCTCTCTGTTTTCTTTTTATTTCGTGCTTTAATTCTCTATTAACTTTAGTGAGGAAATCTATCATGTTTTGGTAATTAATTGTTTACGTGCGGTCGTTTGGCTTTCGCTCTGTCACCGAATGAATTGAGTTGTTATACCTATACAAAGCAGTTCCTTCAGTCGCAAGTTTCTGTATTCTAATCTGAGACATCGAAATATTTCAAGTATAGTTGAATGAAACCTTTCAACCTGACCATTTACTTCACATCGACTAACGGGTGTGTGGTAGACCTTTATTCGTAACATCTCTATAAAGTTAAGTATGATTGTCGGTCACCAATATTTTCGGTGCTGTGAAGTAATGAATAATCTTTAGAATTGTTTCACGAAAATGTTTTTTATGTGAAAAAGTTTGCCAAATTTTGAGAATTTGTCAATACAGATGATAAATGGTTGAAATTCGGAGTGAATTGGGTGTCTATCGTATTTATTAGCATTGTAAACGTCACATGATTTAATATATCCTTTTATCAGACTATTCAATCGCGGGAAGTAATACTTCTAGAGTAACTGTTCCTTGTTCTCGCGAGGATTTCGATGTGCCCTTCTATGTTCGTTCATATTAAACTCGCATACTCGGTTCTGATTTTTCACATCTTCCACCAATCTTTGCGTCTTTCGGATCTTATAATTCACAAAGTGCTCTAAAAAGACCTCCTGTAACATTACAATAAGAGACTCTGGAATTTTCATCCCATTTATGATATTCTGTCTAAGTTTCGTATTTTGGTCAGTTTGGTTTTATCCATATTTTCCTCGACGACATAGTGTTGAGAGAAACCTGGGTTATACTCCTCTCTGCGTGCCTTCCAACGCTTAAATTTATTATTATAGTTTCAATTCCCAAGTGCGAAGGTCAAAGTCTGTGAACACTCTAATTTTCTTTCCGCCATATAGATATGATCGTAAGTTATCTAAGGCCCAGACTATTGCCAGCATTTCTTTTTCGTTCGTTGCATAGTTTTCTTCGATCTTGTTTAGTGATCGTAAAATGTATGTAACTGGTCTGTCTTTGCCTATTTCGCCCTGCGAAAAGACTGCTAGTCTGAAACATCGGTCGTGAGGTGAAAGGGTTTACCGAAGTCAGGGGAAGCTAGGACTTCTGATGAAATTAGTAAAGTTTTCAGTTCTTCCTCGGCGAGACTCACTGCTATTTTCCTCGATTGGTTTGCCTTTACCTGAGCATTCTCTCCTCTTGTAAGATTAGTTAGCTGTTTTGCGACGAACGCGTAGTCGCGAATGAACTTCCTATAGTATGATGTAAGGCCAAGGAAAGACTTAAGTTCTTTTAAATTTGCTGGTGGCAATAGGTTTTGAAAGCGGCAACCTTCTTGGAGTCTGGTCGGATGCCTTCGGGGGTTATAACATAACCAAGGAAATGAACTTCAGTTTTCATGAAGATGATTTTTCCGGGATTCACTTTGAGGTTAGCATCGAGTTATTCAGGGTGTATCTCTCTCATGTAGGTCGGTTAGGATAACTTTTTGCGAATATATGTTCTTGGGTTGTATGTTAGTTCTTATCTCTGCCTGTATAGTGGGTTTTTAAAATTTCCCTTTCATTTATGGGCCCACAGAAGGTCTCATATTTTAGAATCAGGCGGTTCAATAATTTTAATTTTGCCGCCTGCCGAATGAACCATAAAGGGTGATTTTACGCGGGTAATTTTTTTGTGATATAGATGGACTAATGAAATTTTTGTTCGCCCCGGTATAGTTGACTCGCGCTATGAACCTCGTCAGCCGTTTGTACGTTGTACAATCTCTGGTATTTCTGCTGGTGGTTATCAGACTAAGCCTTCCGCTTAGATGGGTTACTACCCTGAGCCTGCTCATATAATTCACCTGCCGAAAACGTACCACGTTTTTGCTTGACTGCGGATGGTTATTGATGTGTTTAGGCTTATCAAACCTGTGTTGTGGGAAATTTTTCCGATGAGGCCTAGTTTCCTGCTTGAAGGTTTGGTTTATGAGAGCTGTCACGGTGTACGTTACGTTTGCATTATGAATCGTATGACTAAGGTAATTGAGATTTTGTGTCTCCAGTCAAGTCGAATAAGCTTCCGGAAGAGTTCGCGGTTTTTGGATAATTAACATCCCTGATATATCGCCGTTCAGACCTCGTACGAAAACGTCTAGAGCTCTGTTTCGGTAAGTCTCGACGAATGCCGTGACTGTTTCCTGCCAGAAACTCTCCGTCTTGATCTTGTTGATCATTAGAGATAGCTGATGATTTACCACTGCATAGAATTCATCGAACTTGGAGCCTCTTTCAGGTAGCTGATTAAGCTGGTGCTCTAATGTACGCATGTCCCTTTTATCTGCGTAATGCCGAGAAAGACATTGCTTAATTGTAGGCCAGTCTTCATCAAACATGTTGTACGAGATCAGCGCAGCATCAGCGTTGACCCGAAACTTTTGCCTTATGTGCTGCAAAATGGCACGATAAATCGGCTTGGATTTCACGATTTCGAAATCCTTCAACATAGCCTCGACGGTATGAACCCACGAAATGTATTGGGTAGGGTTACCAATTCTATGGCACAGATTGAATTTGTTATTTCTTTATATAATATTCTTTATATAATAAATTCGTTAATTTATTTATTCTATTTATTTGTGCTTTATTTATTAAAATTTTATTATTGTTGATCTCTAAAACATTATTATTATACATTATTTTGTCTGCCATTATGGTGTAATCTTGATGGCGAGGGCTGTCAGCTACCCTTTCCATGCTGAATGAATAAAATTTAAAGATCTTTTGATCTGTGAAATTCAATATACATATTGCTTGTCTGCTTGAGTCCATGATCGAAGATTGAGAAAGATATGTTATTCTTGGACATCGCTCAAACAACATTTTGGCGAATTTTACGAAAAGATGAAACTTACTCAAGGACTACAGCCAGATGACTATTGGAAGCATCGAAATTTCTCAAATTCACTAGAAATGGTTACAATTGATTCTGAATTTTTGAACAAATGGGTTTGTCATCAAGCTAAATATGCACTATTGGACAGCAACAAACGCACATGTGCTTCATAAGACGATGCTACATCCACTAAAATTGACGGTTTTGTGTGGTTTTCCTTCCAGCGGCATCATAGGGGCGCACTTTTTCGTTGGCGATGATGGCCGCCATGTTACAGTTAATGGAAATCGCTATCGGGATATGTTGGAACTTGGAACATGAGATGTGGATTCAACTCAACGGCGCCACTTGCCATACAGCGTGCCAGACAATCGAGCTATTAAAATCACGGTTTGTTGATCATGTTATCTCAAGAAATAGACCAGTTGTTTGGCCGCTTCGCTTGTGGGATTTGACACTTTTGGATCTTTTTCAAGTCATTGATCTATGCCAACAAGCAAGAGACGTTAGACGTGCTCACAATCTTGAATGTGAATGTGAATTTGAGGGAATATAGGCAGAAATGTGTTGAAGGTTGACAGAAAATTAACTACAATGAATCGATCTCTGCAAGCGCGCTTGTGGCGGACATAAAAGCCTTTCGATATCTCAACTACTTTGTAATTTATTAAAAAACAAAAATGTATTGTCCTTAATCAAAAACCCGATATTTGAATATCTACATAAGTGGCAACTATGGGGTAAATATGAAGTATATGGTAGGGTGAGCTATCATTTCTAATGTTTACTTTGTGAACTATTATATCGGATTCAGTTAGAACAATTGTTGATCTATCATATTTGTTGATGATTTTTTTTTTTAATTTGTGATAATTTTGAGTCATATATATACACATGTATATGCATATGGATATGTATATACATATATACACTTAAATTAACAAATAAGCGGTTTATTACAAAACTGAAAAAAAAACATTATTCAAATCTTTAATTCTAATACAATATAACTTACGTTCTGAAACTAGTGTGAGATTGGACATATCGAAGTCTGGTGTGCTGGTCTTTTATACTCTGGATATTGCAGATAAAAAGGTCGAGGGCTGATATTATTTTCGGGTTTGTTTGTTTGTTGCCGATAAGATGGTCGAAGGATGATGCCACTTTCGGATTGGTTTGTTTATTGGTCTGATCGCACCGCGTCGTTATCGGGAACGTGACTACGTAATTTTTGCATGTTAATAGTTTCGAAGGATGTGTGTTTGATGATAACTGCTTCGTGTCCACTTCATTTAAGAAAACCGCTCCGCGTCTTCATAGCTCCTTACTAGTAGTTGGATTCTTTCAACTCGTTGATCTAGGGGTTGCTCAGGAGTGAGTTGTGGTGTTCTGTGTCCTGATTCTCTTCCTTAATTTTGTTGCATTTGGCTTTCAGTTTGTTAACCCTTTCATGCATTTGTTGTTTGTATACAACACCTCACTTTGTTCTTATCTCACGGTATATTTCGTGCAACAATGTTTGCTTAAGACATGTAGTATCTTATTACTTTAGTTTTGTGTTCTTCTTTGATATGAAAAATAAGGATTTACATGTCATTTTCTGTTTTGCATTCGGTGTAGCAAGAAAAATTTCTAATAATTGAGTCATTGGATTTCTATCAAAGCATTTCCACTTCAGCAAAAAAAAAATTTTTTCTGTTAGATTATTTCATAAGGACATAAAAAAAACAATAGAACAGGTAAGAATAATCTTCCAATCGTTGTAGAGATTTAAATTTTATCTGTTGTTTGTATACAATATGGTGCATGAATGGTGTATTTTGTAGTTTATGTTTTTGATTAGTTTGTGTTGACTTTTGCTATCATTTTGCTAATTCTTTGTGACTATTTTGGTTTCTTTTCCAGTATTTTAGCCTATTTTTGTACGTTTAATTTATAATAAGCCGAACAAGTGGATTAGCTACTATAGAAATAAACAAAATGATTGAATTCGATGGGAGGGAGGCTGAAGCAGAACCAGAACTACCATCTACTAGTGCAGATAATGCTGACACCGAACTGAATGTTTTAAACAACATATGGGAGGCCATAACGGCTTCCGATTTGCTGATTAGTGAACTCCAGGAAGACATGGAACTTCAAGATGTTGAGTTGGAGGAAATAGATGTTTCTGTATTAAACGATATTGAGATAGAGCAACAATTTGAAAAGGTGGACCTAAAAGCTTTAAAATGGAGAAAAAAGGACCTTCAATCTCTTGGCAAGAAACACATTGACTTTGATGTAGAAGCTTATACACCATTGCAATACTTCCTAAAGTTTTTTGATATTATGATGATAAATCAAATTGTCGAAGAGACAAATTTGTATTCAGTCCGAGAATGTGGAATTTCGGTAAATGTAGCATTTAAGGAAATGGAAGAATATTTAGGGATTCCTCTTTTTATGGGCATTGCAAAATATTCAGAAATGAGAATGGTATGACAGGCAGATTTTAGAATTCCTTTAATAGATGAAGCTATGACTGGAAAGCGTTTCGAGAAAATTAAGCAATTTTTACATTTCTCCAGTGATGACAAGTGACCCTGGATATGAAAAGCTGCATAAGATTAAGCCTATTTTAGAGAGCTTCCGAAAAAATTGCCTCAAAGTTCCCGCAGACCAGCATAATTGCTTTGATGAACAGATTATTTCATTTAAAGGAAGGCAGCAATTAAAACAGTATAACCCTAAAAAGCCACACAAATGGGGTTTTAAAATGTTTACCAGGTGTGGAAAATCTGGCATTATATATGACTGCACTATACGTTGGAGATGGAACTTGCTCTTATTATGCCTTAGGAGTTTCCTCCGATATTGTAATTCACTTGTTGAAGGATATACCAGAGCACCAAAACTTTGAGGTTTTTTTTGACAATTGGTTCACGTCGATTCACTTGATGAAGGCTCTCAGGGATAAAAGTATTTTGGCGACCGGAACAGTTCGCGGCAATCGTTTGGGAATGTGTAACCTAGATTCTGATGCAAAATTAAAAGCAAAAAGTCGTGGCTCATAGGACTATAGAGTAGAATCGAAGCTTGGTCTAATAGCTGTGAAATCGTACGACAACAAAGCAATACAACTTTTGTCAACGGACTATATTATTGAACCAATATCTTCATGCCGCCGATGGAGCCAAAAGGATAAAAAGTTCATTGATATTCCACTGCCAAACATAGTTCAGCAATATAATCGTTTTATGGGAGGTAAACCATCGGTTCCGAAAATGTTACATGCGAATTTTCTTTTGGGTGCTTAACTTAAATAGCTGGCTTTTATATAGGCGCCATTGTGAGCTTACCAAAGTCAGCGAAAAAGAAACGCTAACTATAATTCAGTTCCAAAAACAAATTGCGACTGGTTTAATCCATGAAAACGCTTTAAGTCTAAGGAAACGTGGCCGTCCATCAAGTTCTCCACAATTGACTCCAACAACTTCAAAGCGTAATTCAAATTGAAGACATTCAATACGATCAAATTGGCCATTTTCTATCTTATAAAACAAGGCAATCGCGTTGAAAATTTTGTAAAAATGGGTTCACGACTGTGATCTTCACAGTCACTTGTGCCAATGTGTCACAATGTGTCACTTTGTTTCACTAATTATCATGTAAAGTAATTTAATTTAAGTATATTTTAATAAATATTGGACCAGCTATTATTTTTTTCTAAATAAAACTATGCTTTGCTTTCTTTCGCAAAAAACGTTGCCTTTTTTACTCCGTTGATGCGCCATGTTGTATATGTACAACATTTTTTTAAAACTAGTGGAAGTAACCGAATTTTACAAAACTAAGTTTTTTGTGTTATTTGAAGACAATATAGTGAGAAATAACAATTAAAAAAAGTCTAATTGTTCTGTACAAGTTTGGTGCATTAGAAGGTTAAGCAATCCAGACAAACAGATTTTGTTACTCGTTATTTTACAAGCGTTAATGTTTAAAAACTTAGATCTACATTTTATAATTTCTCAAACTAATTTAGGTACCATCAATTTGGAGGCTTACGGCGCCTTCTGCGATTTTGATTGGCAAGCCCTTCTTAGATCTCTAGCAAATCTATAGGGTCCTTACTGTCGCCATTAAGTTTATATTTCTGTTCAAGATCGAATGAATCTATTGAGCCAGATCTAACAACTTAACAGTAATCTTATTGGATGGTACAGGTGAGTCTCTATTTACTGAAGCTTTTTCTGTAACTAAATTTGTTATCTTGTCGTCGCTCAAAAGTTTTTCCGCAATGTGTGCACATTGGGAATTTATCTGCACGTTCTATGTCGTCTAACTATGCTTTCTTTTCTGCATCTCGAAGCTCTTTTTCTGTTTGCAGACGAGCTAATTCACGACTTAGACCTTAATTTGTACTTCATCCATACGGACTCGACGTTTATAAATGGTTTCACACATTACGCGGATTTTGCGACTGGATTTGTTGTGATTATAACTCTTTTGGCGAATAACCGCTCCACGTTGCAAAAACTTAAGTGAACAAGATAGGCATTGGAAAACAAATGTCGACGAGATAACATATGTTTTGTTTGAATGTGTAACTTAAGGGTTTTTTGGGTGCCTAAATGTAATTTACATATTTCACAGCTTATATCTTTGGTTTGATCGACCTGTGGTTGTTCGATTCTCTCACTGCTGCACAATTCATCAACCACTCGTATTATGTTTGAATGTGATGATGACGTGGTTCCTTTTTTAACAAACTCTTGTTCGGTTTGTATGATGCTTGACACATCTTGATCAATGAAAACATTCAGATTAGGGTTAAAACTGCCCGTAAAGTGATTAACCGAATTTCGGCAATAGACTCGCTTATGACTTGTTACACTTCTAAAAATATTGTGAAATGTGTTACACCCATATATAACATTGCATTTGGGTGCCAGCAGTCTGGCAGTTCCATTTTCGTATGCCTTTTTGGCATCGAGAAATCCCGAGAGCGCTGTATGAATGGGCTTTTTGAGTTGATTTAAATCATCCTTCTGCTTGTTTTGCTTTGTATGTGAGCTATAGCCAGGACTTCGACTTTTCGTTTTGATTTGGCTTACAATCAGCGAATATTGGTATGTTTTAATTATTTCTAAACAAATATTTTCTAATTTCTAAGTAATTCAGTCTGTACAATGACGTTTCAGGTAATGAAGTTTGATGATTTCTCAGGACAATTTTCGGGATTTCAAGACTGGAAATAGTACTGGATACTGGGTTTTGTTGAGTTAGCTTAGATGGCCATACTTTTTTGTGTAACTTTCCTCTATCTACGTAGAATAATTTGGCGGTTTTTTGCCTGGGAATACTCTTAACCCAATTTACTTTATTTTTCAATTATACGATTTGAGGTATCCCGGTTGAGCCCCAATTAACAAATTTTATTCAAATCTTTAACTCTCATACAAATAAAAAAAAACACGCCACATGGTCATAGTACCTCGGCGTAAAATCCCGAAATATACAAATTTATTTGTACTGTTCTTTGAAAAATAAATAAAATAAATATAAGGTATAAGTGTAAGACTGGACATATCGAAGTCTGGCGTGCTGGTCTTTCATACTCTGGATATTGTAGATAAGAAGGTCGAAGGATGATATTATTACTTTCGCTTTTGCTTGTTTTTTGTCGATAAGGTGGTGGAAGGATGAGATCACTTTCGGAGTGGGTTGTTTGTTGTTCTGATGTCACCGTGTCGTTATCGGAAACATGACTACGAGATGTTTGCATGTAAATAGTTTGGAAGGATGTGTTTTTGTTGGTAACTGTTTCATGTTAACTTAGCATATATGTATATATATGTATATGTATATCGTGTGCCCAGTGTTATATGATTTCAATAAGTGTCTTGTTTAATTAGGGTTCTTAAGATCGAGACTTTATTTTTCCTTCAGCTTCTGTATACTTTTTTTTTCATTGTCCTTTCGAATTATTCTGGATCAGTACTAATATTTCTCCCAAAGAATATTTCGATTGGTTTCCGGCCTATCGTAGAATGTATAGAGTATTTATACTCCTAAATAAATCTTTCTAAGAGTTCTATGAAATTTCTGTGTGTTCCATGAGTTTTCAGATAGAGTCGAGTAAAATCGCCTACTGTGGGGGGTGTTTGAAAATTTATATGCCTAGTTGCTCTCCTAACATGAAGCTAATCAATGTTGAATTTAAGGATTTCTCCTTATCTCAGGTACACCGAAAAAGAAATTATATCCCTTAGAGGCTGTTTGATATCCTCTATAGATCTGGATCCGCTGCTATTAAAACAAGATTTTCTTCAGTGCAGTAGATATTAAGAATATGGCCTGAATATACTCGTATTATGGAAAGATAGGAATAGCTTTTAATTCAGATTTATTGGGATGGCGTTCATATTTGAATTCTTTACAAATTAATTCTACACTATTTAATGAGATAGTTAATTTTGACATATATGTATCTCGAATAAGTAACATTGTTACTCATTTGTTGTGTCTTCTACTCCGATTTGTGCAAACCGAATTCTATAGGCTTTAAAGTACAAAGAATAAATTAACTGAGTTTTACCCAAGATTTCTCCATTCGTCATGATTCCATTTATTACAGAGGGAAGTAACAATCGCTTGGATATTGAAATAAGTTTGCGAGAATCTACATAAGGGTGTCCATTCTTTTGAAAAACTTTCACAATAACCTAATATACATAGTCTGCAAAACAATATTAGCCCATTATGCGAACGTTAACCAGTGCCAACTTTCAATATACTCGTAAGCTCGTGTTTCATTTATTATTTCATAAGTGATTTTTTAGATTATTAGTACACTGTTGTTCATTGCGTAAAGATGTCAGTTGAATTGGGGAGTGATCAACATCGTATTTTCGTTATCGGATTACCTAGCCATCATCAACATCGTATTTTCCTTATCGGATTACCTAGCCATCAAATGGTGCAAGATTACCATCTAATCGACAAGTTCTCGCTGTCTTGTTTTACAATATTTGCGAAGTCAAGCTGACTGTCAGTGAAAGTACTAATATTGTGATTAGAAAGTGCATTCTATTTTGGGAAAAATCAACGATTCGCACAAAGGTATTTCTTAATTTCGTGAGGAAACTTGTTGATTTATATCACGTTTGGGGAAAGCTGCAAAAACATTGTAAAAAAAATTCGGGATACTTTTAAGAACCGGGAAAATAATTTTGAAAGAACCCTTTATAACCTATTTGATATTGCACATGCTGATGCCTTTGAAAGAATGAAAATAGAGGAAGACAAAGGAAGACATCCAGGCCGACCGGCAGGCTTGGCTGGTGTAGACAAAAAATTGGCGGATAAAGAAGAAAGAGCTAGACAAAGACGATTAGACGAAGAGGAAAGGAAACAAAGACAAAGAGAGCTATTGGCTGCTGTATCGAATTCTACAACACATAACTTGGAACATTCACAAGATTCAGATGAAGCATAGATTCCGAATTTGGGAGTCAGCTTACCAGAGGTTCCCTGCCCTGAGACAAGTTTGAAAAGAGGTAAAAAGAATCTGATAACACCTAAACTTCTCGCAACTTTAAATCGATGCCAGCTACGCATAAGAGATTCCGTTTACATTCCTCATGCGGTCAAAGAAGCACTTGGTCTGAGCAGCGAAGATTTTGCCGTTAACAAGTCCTCGATCCAGCGAATTCGTACTCAGACGAGAAAATTCAGGGCAGAAGCAATACAAACTGACTTTCAGAGCAGTGTACCTGTCATAGTCACAGTCCATTGGGATGGAAAACCGCTAGTAAGCTTGAATCTGCGAAATTCGAATGAAGAACGCTTGCCAATTATAGGTTCATTTGACGACAGAGAACAGCTACTTGCAGTACCAAAACTAGAGAGTTCATCTGGTAGACATCAAGCTAAAGCCATTTCAACTGCCCTCTACGCCTGCAACCTTAATGACATGGAATTGTACAAATTATGTTATTGCTTCACAATATCTGGTCCTAAATACTAAATCATTTTATCCCTTTTTGACAATGAAGTTGATAACCAAAGTAAGACGAAAATGCTTACCAACTTAAACAGGAAGAAAATCTCAGACTTTTGCAAACGCTGTATCCCATCGAAGGAAGAAATGTCGCAAACGTTGTTTGGAAAGTCGTTTGCATTTTTTTTTTTTGCTTTTTTAAAAGAACTTAACACTCAAGTGCGTATGAATACACTTGTAAGGCTTCAGCATGTGTTAAGTTTTTTTTGGAAAATGGGATAGAGAGAGAAAGAAAGGTGTTTGGGCTCAGTGGGCAAATGGGGAGACTAAATTCATACTGGAAGTTGGCCTGTTGTTGATTTCTAGTCAAATACTCATCTTATTCGATTTGATGTCTTTCGGGCGAAGCTGGGATTCGAACACCAAACTTTTCGATTTGGAAGCCAGTCCACTACTACTTAAGCCACGGCTTAGATGCTGCTGAAAGGGCAGTCAAATTAATGGAAGATTTTCACAGACTTATCACGGCTGAAGAAGAGCAAAAATAGTTCCTGTTGCGCTGTGTTCAGGACCATAGAAATTTGTACCCCGACTGTAAAAAATATATCCTAAAGAGAAGTAACCCTGGCTGATTATTATTGTTATCATATTATGTGTTAAATAAAGATGAACATTTGTCTTATTTCATTGTCTCTTTCATTTATTTCATTTATTGTTCTTTTATTAGTTTTATAAGAGAACCATCTATTAGGATAAAACACGATTTCCATTAAACGTTGTGGCTCGGTCGGCACGGGTTACAATCATGGTGGAAATATAAAATTTCATATTTGAGTATTGTTTTGCATTTACTCGTAGCAAAAACGAAAAAAAAAATTTTTTTGTGATATAAGGGACACCCTAAATATACGAAAATTAGGAAAGGCATGTTCGAGTTTATGAAGGATAATTTTTGGAGGTATTAATTTGGAGCTTCCAGAGAAGGTATGAGTTCGTGCGACGATCTTTCGTCACTTTGTGAGTTAATGAACGAAGAAGCGCATCAGCGACCATATTAGTTTTATCATTTTTGTACTTAAGCTCATAATTATTGTGTTCGAGTACAGCCTTCGAACGTTTCATTTGCGAATTGTTGTTTTTGTTGCTGAGAGCGTATGCAAGTGACAGATAGTCTGTATAGATGGCCACTTTTGCCGAATGGTGATGCTAATTTCTGAAGAAATTGAGTGCCCAAATGAAGGAAAATATCTAATTCTCGTTCACGGCATAGTTTTCTTTTTTTTTCTTTTTTTCTTTTTTCGTGGGAAGGTGAGAAATTTTCAGTGATAGGCCCGGAGCCTATAGTAGTGTGAGATTCTTACTTACTACAAAACACCTCCCTTATGCAAAAAAAGACTGAGTTCACACTCAACAAGCAGTTCGTCTATAGCATTTTATTTTGTTTTTATACGATGGCGGGTCAATAACTCCGTGACTTTCGGATTAAAACAGATTTTTTGATAAAAGAATAATTTTATTTTTCAATGTAGTCTCCCTTGAGCTCTATACACTTTGTCCAACGCTTCTCCAATTTTTTTATCCCTTCCAAAAACAATGATTTGTCGAGGTCCTCAAAATGACGAGATGACTTCATCATTGGAGTCAAATCTTTTTCCACCAAGCCATTTCTTCAGGTTTGGGAACAAGAAGTAGTCGCTCGGAGCCAAATCTGGAGAATAGGGTGGATGAGGGAGCAATTCATAGCCCAATTCATGGATTTTTGTCATGGCAACTGCACATGTGTGCACCCTTGCATTGTCTTGGTGGAAAAGAACTTTTTTCTTGGCCAAATGAGGTGGTTTTTTTTTTCACATCGTCATTGAATCGGTCCAATAAGTTGGCATAATATTCCCCATTGATTGTTCTTCCCTTTTGAAGGTAGTCAATGTGGATTATCCCGCGTGCATCCCAAAAAACAGTCGCCATAACTTTATTGGCTGACAAACCCACCTTGGCCTTCTTTGGCGCCGATTCACCCTTAGAAACCCACTGTTTTGACTGTTGTTTGTTCTCTGATGTGTTGTGATGGATCCATGTTTCGTCCACGGTTACAAAACGGCGCAAAATCTCCTCCATATTGCGATTAAACAACGCCAAACCTTCCTGTGAAGTTGTTACACGATTGCGTTTGTGGTCGACTGTGAGCAAACGCGGCACCCATCTTGCGGAAAGCTTTCTCGTGCCCAAGTGATCATTCAAAATTGAAACCACTGAGCCATGCGAGATCCCTATTGCTTCCACAATCTCTCGCACTTTCAATCTTCGGTCGGCCAACACCATATCGTGAATTTTTTCGATTGTTTCGGGTGTAGAGACCTCAACTGGGCGTCCAGGACGTTCGGCATCTTCAGTGCTTGTACGGCCACAACGAAATTCAGTAAACCACTTTTTTACCATTGAAATCGATGGTGCAGAGTCCCCATGGGTCTTTTTTCGCAAGAAATAATGCTTAATAAGCACACGAAATTCACTTTTTTCCATTTTCTCCTCAAATTAGTGAGTAGTCTGATAAAAATAGCTGTCAAACACAAACTAACTGATGCAGCAAGTTTAAATTTTGACAGGAGTCAACTGACAGATGCTTGTTGACAGGAGCAGTGTTGCTGTTTCAGTAAAGAGGTCAGAAATTCAAAAATGCACGGAATTATTGACCCGCCCTTAAACACCGGTGGATTCTCAATTTTCTTGAGAGTGGTGTTCACGTGTACAGACTTGTTTTCATTAAGCGCGATTCGCCAAGTCTTTGTCCAATTGTTAACCCGTGTAAGGGCACGTTGCAACTTGGCAGTTGCTTCTTCGACTGTTTTAGCCGTTGCCAAAATTGCAGTGTCATCAGCAAATGTGCCTAGGATAGTGTCATCCGTTTGCGGTATATCGCGGGTAAAAAGCAAATATAGCAGAGGGCCCAGTTCACTTCCTTGCGGCACCCCCGCCTTTATTGTCTTAAAAGTGGAATATTCGTTTCCGTGTCTCACACGGAAGATTCGGTCTTCCAGGTATGAACCTAAAATGCAAGACAATTGCTGAGGAAGGGCTTGTCGAAGATTATATTGTAGGCCTTCGTGCCATACTTTATCAAAGGCTTGCGAAACGTCAAGGAATGCGCTTGAACAGATTAACTTACACTACATTACATCGGTTATTCGATGCACTTGGTCAACTGTAGAGTGTTGGCTTCTAAAGCCAAATTGATGATCAGGCAAGAGGGAATTTGTGTAGGTAATTGGTTTAAGACGATTAAGAAGGATTCGCTCGAAGACCTTCGATGTAATCGGGAGAAGCGGTATTGGTCTATATGACTTGACTTCAGTCAGCGGTTTACCGGGTTTCGGAACCATAATAACTTCGGCTACTTTCCACTGATGCCGCACATGCCCTAATCTTATGGTGGCATTTATAAGATAGAGCAGCTTTAGCAAACCTTTTTTCAGCAATGCTTTAAGTATCTCTCCCGTTATTAAGTCATATCCCGGGGCTTTATTGGACTTAAGCGTGTCTATAACTTGTCTAAGTTCCCTAAGTGTAGCCTTTTCTACTGGAAAGTTTGTCGTCACATCTTGCATATTGACATTCTCTGGAAGCACTTCCCCGTCGAATGGTTTAAACGTTTCTGCAAGATGGTCGGCGAAAACATTAGCTTTTTCCTTATCTTCTTTCGCCCAGTCATCCTGGTTTCTTCTTATTGGCGCCACGTGTATTTGGGGCTTTCGAACACTTTTAACGGCTCTCTATATGGAGTAGTTGGTATCCTTTGTCGCTGTGAGTCTTTCAAGGTAGTTATTAATACCTTAATTATTGAAGTCCTTGATCGATTTTTTCAACAAGTTGCAGAGCCTATTGAAGGACGTTTTATCTTGTGGTGCCCGGGTTCCATGCCACTTTTTCCACGCTCTTCGTTTCTTCCTTATCATTTCTCTGATTTCCGGTGGGTATCTTATGCCGACTTTGGGAACTTTGTTCGATTCGCGGGGAGTGTTCTTCCAGGCTTGTATGACTTCAACAAAACTTTCAACTCCTTTTTCAAGTTGATACGGCGTTCTAAGTGCTACTTTGAACTCAGTATTGTCTACAACGTCTATTCGGAAATCTTCCCAGTGAGTTTTGCTGTTAGTTAATCTGGGTGGTCTTTGTTTCTTAACCAAGGATTCGCACAGTGAGAGGATAACTGGAGAATGATCGGAGGAAAGATCGAAGCCCTCTTCAACTTTGACGTAATTAGCGTTTACTCTTTTTCCGATAAAGAAGTCTATTAGATCTGGTCTTTTGGCGACATCAGCATAATAAGTTTGTCGTTCTGCGATATCGTATAATTGGAAGCATCTGTCGTCAACTGAAATATTTATTTTTGAAATCGGAGTATGCAACTATTATATCGTGCGATACCACGGAGTTTTTTTAACTTATTAAAAGCTTTCTGTGGTTCATCATCAAGATATATTTTTTCCTAGAAGGATCTTTATATAATTTTCCGTCTTCCCCTCATAAGACGTTTTTCAGGGATTTCACTAGCGTAGAATAGTCCTTGACAAAACTATGATAGCCTTACAGATAACTCCTGAAACTAAAAGATGCTCACACCTTTTTCTTAACTCCTGGGCTGGACCAAGGTGCCATACAACACATGCTTGACTGAGGGACCAGTATCGAAAAATAGCTCAGTAGTGAACAGGGTATCCGGATACCTGGCGACCTCCGGATTAGCTAGCCTTATCTGGATACGGCGGATCTCTGTATAGATGGACCTCCCATTCTCCGCTACGCGTGGGATACCCAATGGATAATATCTCGAAAATAATACAAGCCGAGACCGGTACTACTTTAATACCGGCCAGTAGTACTCTGACTACACCGACTATCGGCAAGGCTCCTCCAATGTTGAGCACAGGTAAAACTGTGGCAGACGGTGGTGCACCTTTAAAAGGAAAACGCTACGAGTCAAAATCCAAACCCTCAAGGAGCGGCAGGAATGATGGAAGCCATGCTCCTACCACTTCCTCCCTACCAGCAGCAAGTTTCTTGCCGGCCACGGTCCTCGTACTGCTACAGAAACTCCTTCTTCAAAATGCGAATAAAAGGCTCAACCACGTCAGCAAGCCCCGTACAAGTCGTTCTACTACAGACACCGAAATGCTGTACTCAAATGATAACGAACAGGATAGTATCGTCTAGACACTTTTTTCAGATCGTAGATATATCCCATTCAGTCGGAATGATGCTTCTCCCCACCAACTAACATTCCGGAATTATCCGAAAACTGATTGGCCAGTATACAAAGGAACACGTTTGAAAATACTCTGCTCTGAACTCCTAAGTCCCTCGCGTAACACCAACGAGCTTGAATGAAAGTCAACGATTTTACCCTGGCTTTCAATCAGACAATAGCCGTTCCAGTCCTCTTATTCAACCTAGGAGCCGTACTGGTGGACAAAATCACAAAAAAATTACTGACTGGGCCTCATACAAAGAATCCCTCAAAATATGTGGTATATAAAAAGAACTGAGAAAGTCAACACAACGGTTCTGGAGGTCATTCTATGGAGAAGAAGCCTCTGAGGTATCCCGGTTAAGAAAAATCCTCCCAATACATCCTACGATGCCTTGTTGTTTGCAAAAAAACCGATGGCTCTTGGGCAACCTCAAGTGATCAGAACGTACCTGGATTTTTAACGTAAACCTCCTGTCATGTAGACTTAATGTTTACGAAGTGCCCATACACCCATAGGGAGCAAGGATACGCCTTGCCATCGCTAATCACTCGCTTGTATTATCTAATAGCTCGCTTTTGAATTATACCAATTCGGAACTGTGTTGGAGGCACAAGTTCCACCCTTGGTATGAGTCGAGGCCTACCCAAAACCTCTTGCTGCTCTTAGGGTCGCAGCACCCAGTACTTCATTTGCAACTCTACAATGGGATAAACCAAAAAGGAAACCCGTACCCGCGATTTGGGTTTAAACCACAGCCACCATGACGCTCCCACAAGGGGGCCTACCTCTAACAAGTCAGGCCCGGACCGAAATCCGGGGGGCTCCTGACTCCCATGGTACCGTGATTTAAGTCCTGGTATGGACTACCGGTGGTCAAGCCTACCAACAAGACCTATGACCGGCAACTTGTAACTGGTCAAATCGTAGCAACCATTCAGAGATTGTAATCTGAAGATGTTTACGATAAGACCAGTTATAGAATAATCTACCCCCGCTTTTTATTAGACAACGTCATTGATGGGCGAAGCCTTGATAATTGGGCGGGGGCCACCTCAAGTGATCAGTCACTCTTCCTTCTACTAGAAACCCACTTTCCACATAGCTCCCTATTCACGGAAAGAAACAAACCCAGCAGTACTACTGCAGCCGCGACCATAATTCACGGCCTGATGGCAAGAGACAAGTTGCTGTGGGAGCAACATAGATTCAAACCATACTAGCATGCTAGACTGGACAGTATAATACCTGCCCAGCTACAAAGGTCCTCAGATATCATCCTACCAACCCTAGAGAATGTCATGGGGAGCTGCGTAGAAATGATTCACATCCCCTTGTCATGGAGAGTAGTTTATGAAGTTTTCATTCCCAAACACGGAAAATGTTCTCATGTTGTCCCAAAGGACTTCAAACCTACAAGTCTACCACCCTTCGTTCTAAAAACTCTAGAACGACTGATTGATATCCATATAAAATTTATCCACTACTTTAGTTATGGCTCAACACGCCAACTGCAAAAAAAATTCGATGAAAACGGCTCTACACATATTGATTAACCACATCCACCATGGAGCGAAATAACCACTGAGCCCAAACATATTTCTTTCTCTCTCTATCCCATTTTCCAAAAAACCTAACAAATGGTGAAACATCATAAGTGTATTCATACTCACTTAAGTGTATTCATACTCACTTAAGTGTCAAGTTCTTAAAAAAAAAAAAAAAAACCAAACATCGAACGATCCCTACATTATAAAGAGTAGACATAGGTCGCATTCTTGGATATAGAGGATGCTTTTAGCAATGTCAACACATCCGCAACCACGACTGCGCTCTCTAACGGTAGATGACTCACTTGAGGATCAGTCTTTTGCTAAATAGCATGATAATCAACTCCGAACTCTTTTGGCTTCTGTCGAAAGCTTGGGATAATTTTGTTTCTTGATTAAAAGATAACGTTATGTTCGAACATTGTTAAGATAGGAGAATTCATTCTGTAACCAACCTTTGAATAGCAAAGATAAATAAATTTAAGCAGTTTGTTTTTGATGTCAAATAATAACTAGCGCGTTCGGTTTAAGTGAAGTAAAATATGGAAAAGCTTTTGTCAAGTGAAATATTTCGTAGCTTTGCATACGTCCGTGAAGTATGCCTTATTTTGAATAATAATTAAACAGAGGCAAAGAACATTTTGCAGTTAATGAGCGTTTAGGAATAAAAGATTAGTACGAAAAGACATAAATTAGTACGAAAACAAAATTGTAAACTAAGTACAAACTGCATATACTAAAAAAGAAACGTAAAGAGAAACTTTAATAGAAAATAGCTAACCACGAAAAACGCAAAAATTCGAGGAAAAGTGAAAAAAAAGTCATAAATTGAAGAAAAATGATATCAATTAAAGTTATTCTAATTAAACAAAAAAAAAGATAAAAGTTATATAAAAATAGACCTAGATAAATAAAAATTCAAGTGAAAAAAGTTAAGATATTCTACAATAAAAAGGAAAAATCAATTCATCTGAAAAATAATAGTGAAAAAAAAATACTAAACTACTACAACAAGAACTACAAGTGAATTAAAAACCACCAGCAGCTATTAGAAACCAGAATAGATATTTAAACCCAAGAAAGAACTGCATCAAGAAGTTATAGTACCCAGTCCTGCCTTGCACATATATGTGGATTCATATTGGTTGCTTAAACATGCCTAGATCAAAAAATAAGAAAAATCTCAAGACTCATTGCTCCGTTAATAGACCACATCCTATTCCTAATAATCTTTCAAACAAGGATGATCTAAATAAGTGCTCTATCATGCACATTGCTGAGAGAAATGGTACAACAATGAACAACGGCATTGCAACGAAGATCTTCAACTCCTTGAGAATCCCAGATGCAGTTAAAGATTTACGCAAGTCGATGTCATAAACCCATATTCAGGGCAAAACATAACAAGATTGTAGGCCAAGCCAATGAAGTGCTTAACACATACGGTACTCCTCTTATTTAGGAGGAAATTAAACAAAACCATTACTAGGACAAAAGGAGCGAAACCAATTTGATCGATAGGCAAAATCAGTTTTCGGTATTTTTGCTTTATTCAAAAATAATTAAGATTCTGTCAGCAATGGTAAATCATGTTAAAGTACATGAAAAAGATATCTACGTGATATCAGTAAAAAAACAACTGTTCGAAGAAATGTGCCTCAATACATTTCTATATGGACTCAGAGAGCCTTTAGGCTCAACGGCCAGTTCAATGCGTCCTACCAAACTCTCCGATGCTCTAAATTTTTGCTTAAAGGAGATAAATTGTCTATGTTTCAAAGAACCACGCTACGTACAGCAACCCAAGGTTTATAGAGAAAATTGATGGAATAAATATGCTCAGCCTGTCAGGTAGATTCAAATTTTGCGAATGTTAATTTTTCTTCAACCAAAAATTCTTCCTTTCTATTCTCAGCACCGCCAACCTATTTACCAAAACTTTAATATGAATCTTAATCCTTTACCTAATAATAACAACATCGCATATAATGCACCATCTACAGTATTCTTCTATTAATAAAAATAAACCTAACTCTTCCTTTTCATATGCAAATCAAGGACCTTTACCTGAACTAGTGGATGTTGCTAGTGGTAAAGTAAACGATTTTACTCGTTATTTAATGAAAAAAAAAACACTTTTTCCACTTTGGGGAGAACAAGTCTCTTTATTGAAGTCAAACTTAAATCTAAACATAATTTGTTCTTATCAACTATTTATAACATTATTGTAATTGCTGACCTTGCAATTGTGCGGGAAAGTATTCCAGACGGAATACGAGTCCCATTCAAATGCATCTGAACCATTATTCAATTACCGAAGATTTTTGGATAAGCGCGTGTGCTGACCTAGCAACATCAAATATGATGCATGTAGGATTGAATCCTACTCCTCCCTCCTTAAAATCCGCGTCTCGCGGGTCAATGTTACGCTTAATAGGTTGAGGGTAAAAGTCATTGATCTTTGGTAATTGAACTTGAATAGGCTTATTCACGTTTTTTAATTTATATTTATATATGAGTAGACAAAAACTGGCAATTAGTAATAAATATATAATTGAATCGGAAATCATTGACATGTCGGTAATACTTCTAAATTTTTCTAGTTTTTTAACATTTCTTAGGTGTAAATCATGCAAGAATTCAAGGTCTAATTTTCCATCTTTAATGGTTGTGTTTGATTGAATTATTGGGGGTAAAACTTGGAAGGTTCTTATTTCCTGGTCGGTGTACTCGCTGTCGTTAATAGATATGGACTCGTTGTTAAACTGTACTAGGAATGTTCCGCTTAGTAGCTTGGTGTTTCCGGTTCGGAGTTCAATAACAGGTTTCTTATAGATCTGGTTGTCGCTGTCCGCGTTTTTTCCTCTCATTACTCGACTAACACAGTGATCTGAGGAGAGTGACTGAAGCTGGTTTTCGTTACAGATTATAGCGCTCTTAATTTTTGAGCACAACCCCTTAACTCCATATATTTCATCATGCGAGACAAATAGTTCGTTGACATCCAGGTGTATTCTCTTGTTGTTTCTGACAGTAGATCGGATCAGCACATGATTAAATTCCCTTGGCCCAGTTTTGGGTAAAGACATGACGTACAGTAAAAGTGATCCTTTTTGCAGCATTATAGGTTTTCGCGTATTCTATAGCCTCTATCTCATTGTCCTACGGGAGAAAGCACATCCAGAATTTCATCTTTATTTAGAAGGTTGGTGATAATGATCCCTTTCTTTGCGAAGTGCATTGCCGAGATGACTTCACTGAGTTCTTCTTTTATTAGGCCGAGCTTGTTAAAAAGCATCTGCTCGTACTTATCAATGCTGGAATTGACTAGTCTTTTAGCAATCCTGTTGTAGCCATCCAATATCTCTCTAGTAATCGATGTTAAGCGTTCATTAATCTTGAACTGGTTGTTGTTGTTATCTATTATGGCATTTTGGTTTTTTAATAATTCATCCTAATCTGTTGCATCGGATGTGCAGGCTATCCATTTCCAGGCCGAACCAATCCAATTAATGGATCTTCGGTTTCTAGTGTCCTTATAATGTAGCCTGACTAATAATTGGTCAATGTATTCGAGCTGATGGATCAGTTGTGGACGTAAAATACTGGCCTTATCGATTTGATTCGTTATCATGGGAGTGAGGTTGCTGACTATATCTTCGTAGGTTGTCAGATTAATGATGTGCACCATTCTGAAAGTTCTACTGGTTATCTTGCCATTTCCCAACTTTAATGTCACTATAGGAGTGTTGTATTCGTATATGTTGACTGTTCTGAGCACCAAACGTTGCATCATCCTGAAATTAAACAGAGTCTTTATTGAGAAGTATTTTTAATTTGGGATTTGTGGATTTTTTTTCCAGATTTGGTTACTACCGTAACCTTGTTGTCTTTAAGCTTTTGGGGCTTTTGTTTACCATCGCGGCGTTTAACTGCTGCATAAATAGTTGCTCCTGGTTCGTACTTTTTTGGAATGTGTCTTTTACGGTTCTCTCCGCTATTTTTCCTTCTTTGATTTCTTTTAATAAGTTCGGCAAGATTTTGGTTAACCTTTGCTTGGAAATCAACAAGGTTTTGATAGTTGATCCATTGGCTCCTTCCGAAGAAAATATCACTGGGCTTCTTTTGTATCACTGAGTGAAAAGTGTTATTATAGCGATCCACTCCAATTTCTATGATTTCTCTCATCGTAAGATCAGGATACTCTTTCCGCAGACACCTTGGTATTTCCAGAATTGTAGAATGGATTCTTTCCACCGTCCCATTTACTTCACTTTTTTGGGATGGGGTCAAATTTTAATGCCAAGAGATTTGATATAATTTGAAGTTATTGGGCTTAAAAAGCTGCCTTCGTTGTCTGTTACAATAACTTGGGGCACGGAAAAATAGTGCAGAATTTTAATTATTTTTTTCCTTAAGTAAAGAGCCGATTTCTCTTTTACTCGTATGTGGAAGAATTTTGTGAACTTCGAGAACTTATGCAGGTAATAAACTTTTCCCGGTCAAGCTCGAAGATATCCATATGTAGAATCTCCGTGGGAAAGGTGGGATTGGGAGTTTCCTGGAGCTCAGGTTTCAAGGGATGTCTATCATACTTACTAGTTTTGCATATCTCGCAGGCCCTTGCGACCTGTTTCACGAGCTTATTCATTTTTGGGAAATAATATTTTTCCAGGATTTGTTCCCTGTTTTCCCGCTCGTTGCGATGCGCCCTGTTATGTACTTCTTGAATGACCTTCATTTTATTCTCTTCATTACGTAGGTCTTCTACTATTCTCTGGGTTATACGGATTTTGAATTTTCTGAAGTTTTCCTTATATATTTCATTCAGGAGGGGGATATGGAGTTCTGGAATTACAATGCCATTGATTATATTAGGATTGAGCTTCTCTTTGAGAGTCCTTGCCAAATTTTCTTTCGTGACATTCTGGAGCCGAATGTAGCATCTATGGAAAGTCGGATGCGGTTCTTCATGGGCAAATAACTCTCGTCCTTGAGAGATGACTAACTGGTTCCTAAAAACGTTTAACGGCACATCGCGGTGAGGAATCAAGTCTGTGCTGTCCTCTTCAGCTCTGTGTATGGTTTGTGAATCTGACGTTAAGGTGTTGGATTCTGTTTTTAGTCGGGATAAGGCATCTGCCACTAAATTTGTTTTTCCAGGCCTATATCTGAGTTCATAGTTGTACTCTTCAATCCTGGCCTTCCATCGTTTTAGTTTGGCGTTGTTATTGCGGTTGCTTAAGGTGAAGATAAGCGGTTGGTGTTCTGTCAGAATTTTTATTTTACTCGCACCGTATAACTAATTCCTTAGATTGTCGAGTGCCCGAACAATCGCCAGAATTTCTCTCTCGTTGGTGGTATAGTTCTCTTCTGCCTTACTTAGCGATCGAGAAATGTACGTTATCGGCCTATCTTTACCCAGCTCTCCCGGTGAGAGAACGGCTCCAATGGCTATGTTCGACGCATCCGTGGTAAGGATGAAGGGATTTTCGAAGTCTGGAAATGTTAAGATTTCTGATGACATCAGGCGTTCTTTTAGGTTATTAAATGCCTTTAATTCTGCTGATTATAATTTGATTTTGATTTTCCTCGATTGACTGGCCTTGACTTGAGCTCCTTCCCCTCTCGTAAGGTTTGTTAAAGGCTTTGCTATTCTCGCAAAGTCTTTTATAAACCGTCTATAATACGAGGTGAGGCCCAAGAATCCCTTGAGTTCCTTTAGGTTTTCAGGTGGCTTTATTTTCCGAATCGCCTCTACCTTCTTTGGGTCTGGTCTTATACCCTTTGTTGTAACGAGATACCCTAAAAATTCCGTTTCCTGTTTCAAAAACTGTGTCTTGTTGAGGTTCACCTTAAGATTCGCTCTCTCCAATGCGGTTAAGATAGTTTCTATGTTTTCTAGATGTTCTTTTCCGCTTCTACCGATTATGATGATGTCATCAATGTATACGTAGCATATTTTCCCTATATATGCCTTTAATACATCATCTATTGTCCTCTGGAAAATGGACGGGGCGTTCTTCAGCCCGAAGGGAAGCCTTGTATATTACAATTTTCCGTTCATTGTCGAAAACGCGGTTTTGGGAATATCTGTCTCCTTCATTTTAATTTGATGGAATCCTGACGTAAGATCCAAGGTTGTGAAGAATTGAGATTTTCCTAGGCTGGCTATTGTATTGTTGATATCGGGTTAAGTCTTTTGAAGTCTATTACAAGTCGATATTTTTTTTCCCCTGTGCCATCCGATTTTTTCGGGACTATCCACAGTGGGGAATTATATGGACTATTCGAGGGTCGTATAATTCCGTCCTCTAAAAGCTTCTGTATCTGGGTGTCGACTTCCTGCCTTAGATGTACCGGGTAGGGATACGATTTAGTATATATAGGTTCTTCCGTTGTAGTTCTTATCTCTGCTCTAATGTTGGTGTCGATTAATTGTTCGTCGCTTATTGGTCCGAAGACTCCCTGGTGTCTGTTAATAATGTCTTGAAGATGTTGATTTGTTTCCATGGCAAGATGGTTATGTTTTAACCCTATATTGTTTACCTGGGCTGACTTTTTCTCCTCCAGCGGTATCTTTATTCCTGGTTTTATTATTAAGACGTTGTTCTTTCTGTCTATGATGGCTTCCATCTGCTTGAGGGTGTTATCACCAATGATACAGTCGAATGTTCTAAGTCCTGGAAGAACGAAAAAGTCTATGACAGTTTTATTTCCGACACTTTCAAAAAACTTCCCGCTAATTTTTTTGTCGATACGGACTTCGCCTCCGGCTGATTGGATGGTAAAGGGTGTTGGAGCCAAACGTGCGTTGGTCGCTAGTTCTGGTTTCACAAAGTTTTTATTTGCGCCCGTATCTACCAGAAACTTTAGGGTGCGGCCGGCTTTGGTAACATACCTTACGTATGGTATGCTAGACAGGCGTCTATCATAAAATTTAATTCAGTAGGCTCCGTCTCTGGTTCCTCTGGTTGAGGTTCATGGTGATCTTCCTGGGTAAGCTCTTGCTCTAGGTTTTCGAGATATTCTTCTTCTTCCTGAGTTTGAATATTAAACAACCTTTGCTTTTTCTGAGGATGGTAATTATCTGAGTTGTTTCGGGATTGTTCGTTATGCATCTGTTGATAAGGACCGAGCTGCGCCGGTATAGCAGGTCTGTTCATATAGTTAGCTTGTCGAGTCTGGACAGAAGTTTCCATAGGAACTGGGGGTTTAGGCTGAGTCGGTCTTGGAGGAGGAATATCGGTCCTTTGCGGCCTCGGTTGTTGGGGTTGGTTCGTGCGATGTTGGTTGTGATGGATGTTGTAAGCCATGTTCCTTTGTTGTGGCGTTAATGTTCCCTGAGGAGGAGGCGGATGGTATGCTGGTTTGGATTGTCCATTTCTGGTTCGGGATAGGATCTGGTTTACCGGAGTGGTTATGGCGTTATTACTGATTTTTGGGTATATCGCCATACTCCTATAGTTTAGGTTCTGGATTTCTAAGCACGAGGCATAAGCTTCCGGAAGAGTAAGCGGTTTTTGGATAAATAGCATTTTTGATAGTTCCCCGTTTAATCCTCTGATGAACACATCAAGAGCCCGATTCCTGTAATTATCTACAAGAGCTTGAATGGTTTCAGGACTGTAATATTCCGTTTTAATTTTATTTATGATCAAAGAGAATTGATGATTTACCGAAGCGTAAAATTCATCAATATTTAAATTTCCCTGGGATAAGGTGTTGAGTTGAACTTCAAGGGTGCGGATGTCTCTTTTATCCGCATAGTGCAAGGATAGACATTTCTTGATCGAAGCTCAATCGTCATCGAATATATTGTATGAAATTAGGGCGGCGTCAGCCCCACCTCTAATTTTTTGCCTGATACTCTGCAGTATGGCTCTATAGAGAGGTTTTTCTTTTACGATCTCATAGTCCTTTAATATGTTTTCCACGTTATGGATCCGGGAGATATATTGGACTGGATTGCCATCGAATGTCTGGAGGTCCTTGACTCCATCGGGTAATCTACTGATCTCTTTCAGATCTTGTTCACTTCTCGGAATTGCAGGTGTTGTTGAGTTTGGGTTAGATGATGCATTACCGAGTTTTACTGACCTAAGCTTTTGTTCTATTTTCCTAATTTTTTCAATTTGCGCATTCACTACACCAGTGAGATGGACAACGGCTCTTTGAAGTTCTTCCATTTTGCGAAATAATAATTGTTTATGTTTTTGTAGTTATGAAATTAAGTTCGTTAGGTATGAGAGAAATTTAGAATATACTTTTGTTTGTGTGACAGTATGCTATGTACACGAAACTACATTATTATATCAAAAATAGCTTTAAAAATAATATACAGGGTGAGTTTTTTAACTTGAGACATCCAAATTACTCGAAAAATACGCGATATCGCGAAAAAATTTTCAGACAAAAGTCACAAGGTTCTGAAGGGGACATAAGATGGGGACCACGATTTTGACCTTGAGCCCCATTTTCAAGTTCAAACAAAAGTCACTTTTGATTTTTTAATGGGAACCCCTATTTTTTTTGACAGATTCGTAATCTGCGTGAAAAATTACAATTCTTTTACATGAAACACTTTTTTCAAAAATGCGCTCTTTTCCCGTCAGAGGGCGCCATAAAACTTAAGATATCAAAATTACTCGAAAAATACGCCATATCGCGAAAAATGTTTCAGACAAAAGTCACAAGGTTCTGAAGGGGACATAAGATGGTGACCACGAGTTTGACCTTGAGACCCATTTTCAAAGTCAAACGAAGGTCACTTTTGATTTTTCAAATGATAATTCCTGATTTTCATTGCTCAGTCGTATTCCTCAATGGGGCACACGACTTTGTCTCAAACGGCTTATTCATTCAGTGCTAGATACCACTGCACTGGCACGCCTAAATCATTAATCGGTTTCCAACGTTGTTAGGGTGTTACAAGGTCGAGATTTGTTTTGATTAAGTCATTATTGCCTCAAGTGAAGTTAAAACTCAAAGAAACTTCAGATAGAGACAATTTGTCCTAAACTTATCTGAGAGTGTATGATGTGCACTCTGCCCTTTTTTTCTACTTGAACGGTACTGTACTTCATTTAGAAGTTCGGTATTTGTTTTGAGGAACTCATTATTATTAGTAACGTTTTCCAGATTAATAATGCAGGCTATTTCAATTCAAGAGAAAATTGAAATGATATTAATTTATGGAGAAAGTGGAAGGAACATCGATGGTGCTGTTACCCTTTACGCCCAACGTTTCCTAGACCAGATACGATCGTGCGCTTCCTTTTATCGGGTCATCTAACAATTCATTGGTGAAGGAAGTGTGCAAACAAAGAAAAGGAATCGGTCAGATAGGGTGGCTGTTGAGGGCAATGAAATAGCAGTGTTAGCTGCCGTTGCACACGATCCTCACATTAGCACTCGCCAAATAAGTCGTGAATCAGGAATTTCTCAAACGACTGTCTGTAAGATACAATATTACATCGGCATAAATACCATCCTTATCATGTTTCAATGCATTAAGAACTTTCTAGTGAGGATTTTCGCAACCGGGTTTCCTTTTGTCAATGGGCACTTTAGCAAATTGAACGAGACCCCCTTTTCTTCGTCAAGGTGTTATTCTCTGATGAGTCGACTTTCACCAATCACGGTCCGGTCAATCGACATAATATGCATTACTGGGCTACCGAAAACCTTTTTTGGTTGCGACAAATTGAACGCCAGCAACCTTGGAATGTTAATGTTTGGGCGGGAATTATTGGGGATAAATTAATAGGTCCATATTTTATTGAAGGCAATTTGAATGGCGAAAAGTATGCAAACTTCTTGCAGGACCATCTTCCAGTATTACTAGAATAACTGCCATTGGAGTTGCGACAAACAATGTGGTTTCAACATGATGGTTGTCCAGCCCATTATTTCTCAAGTAGCCCGGGGCATATTAAACAATGTTTGCCATCAACGATGGATCGGATGAGGGGGTCCGAGGCAATGGCCTGCTAGATCACCTGATCTTATGTCACTTGATTTCTTCTTGTGGGGCTACTTAAAAAGTGAGGTTTAGAGAAAAAAGCTTACAACACGTGAGGTCATAAAAAGACGAATAACTGAAGCTTGACGGAAGATTATGCCAGAAATACTTCTCAGTTCTGTTGGTTCATTTAGAGCGCGGATAGATAAGTGTATTGAAGTGAATGGTCACATTTTCGAGCATTTGTTGAAATAGTCTCGGGAAATAAACGTCGAAATGGGAAGAATTCAATGATTCAACAGCGGGAGGCAAGGGGACCCACTCTAATTAATCACCCCGAAGGAAACAAAATACTGCTACGTCCACGTCGTTGTTTCTCAGTTATGCTAAACGCAGTATGTAAAAATAATTGACAAGCCTACGACCAATACGACTGAGCAATGAAAATCAGGAATTATCATTTGAAAAATCAAAAGTGACCTTCGTTTAACCTTGAAAATGGGTCTCAAGGTCAAGCTCGTGGTCACCATCTTATGTCTCCTTCAGAACCTTATGACTTTTGTCTGAAACATTTTTCGCGATATCGCGTATTTTTCGAGTAATTTTGATGTCTTAAGTT
Organism: Volucella zonaria; assembly: GCA_963966105.1. Classification (NCBI taxonomy): domain Eukaryota; kingdom Metazoa; phylum Arthropoda; class Insecta; order Diptera; family Syrphidae; genus Volucella; species Volucella zonaria. The sequence goes on along the minus strand of OZ014533.1, from coordinate 39,993,882 downwards.
TTATGGCGCCCTCTGACGGGAAAAGAGCGCATTTGTGAAAAAAGTGTTTCATGTAAAAGAATTGTAATTTTTCACGCAGATTACGAATCTGTCAAAAAAAATAGGGGTTCCCATTAAAAAATCAAAAGTGACCTTTGTTTGAACTTGAAAGTGGGGCTCAAGGTCAAAATCGTGGTCACCATCTTATGTCCCCTTCAGAACCTTGTGACTTTTGTCTAAAACATTTTTCGCGATATCGCGTATTTTTCGAGTAATTTAGATGTCTCAAGTTAAAAAACTCACCCTGTATATGCTAGATGATAATAATTTGATAATTTAAAACTATGGAATTGAATTCTTACCGTTACGACTATTCGATTTTATAAAAATTACTACAATTTAAAATATGTTCACAAAAAATAATTGCTTTTTCCGTTTCTTTATTAGATTTCTTTAGGTTCTTAAGGTTTTGAGATTCAAGTAATTGACTTACTAAGAATTACTACAACTTAAAATATGTTCACAAAAATGTATTGCTTTTTCTGTTTCTTTACTAAATTTCTTTTGGTTTTTAAGGTTATAAGATTTTGAGATTCAAGTAATTGACTTACATTAAGATTATGATATATATCATGTCTCTTCTGGGTAGGTTGGGATGCTGGAGAGTTGGTGAATGTTGACAAAAGATGAGTTCTTCCTTATTGACTCCTTAGTAGAGGTCTTCTGTTGAGATTCGCCCTTGGCGGTTCACTCAAATTTTATACAATGCACTTCGGAAGGGGTGTATTGTTCCTTTTTGACTTATTTCGTAGAGGTATTGGCTCTGTTGTAATAGCCTACTGCGGTACACTTTCACTATCACGTAGCGCGTGAATTCACTTTTAAACAACTCCTTTACTCGCGTATACTTTTACATTCGCGATGTCTTGTCCCTGCTCGGGCGCCAGTAAACGATTTTACTCGTTGTTTTATGAAAAAAAACACTTTTTCCACTTTGGAGAGAACAAGTCTCTTTATTGAAGTCAAATTTAAATCTAAACATAATTTGTTCTTATCATCTATTTATAACATTATTGTAATTGCTGACCTTGCAATTGTGTGGGAAAGTATTCCAGACGGAATACGAATCCCATTTAAAAGCATCTGAACAAGTATTCAATTACCGAAGGGTTTTGGATAAGCGCGTGTACTGCATCAGCAGGAGTTGGTGTGATAACTGTAACACTCGAGCGATTCCCATAGAAATTAAAACGCTTTTCAATAGACAATTTATTAATCAGAAGATAGTTGTTGATGGACTACCGGAATTCGAAGCTAAACAGTCGTTAGCTTTCCTTGTTTTTAATTGTCATGAATGTTTTGATGGCCTTATTGGAGTGGACATAATGATGACCTCAGAAATCAAATTAGATATAGAAAATGCATACCTAGAAAATGAAAATTGCAACATCCCGCTCAGCTTTAAGACAAACCTAACATCAAAGTCTTTTCAAGTTCAGGAACATCGCAAGGTTATTTGTCACCTCCCTGTTCATATTGAGGCAGGTAATATTTAAAATCTACAGTACTACAGAAAGAACTCACTATATCTGAAGGTGTCTATCAAGTAAACGACTGGTATGCTTTTGTAGAAGTGGTTAACATTTCTAATGCACCAATTATTTATACTTTAAATCACCCTCTAAAAACAGAGTTGCTAGATTCTCAGAGAAAAGTAGAAGTGTGTAACTTGTCAGTATCTAATTTCGAGACTCTAAATAATTGTAAGATTTCCGACTTGCTTCGCATTAAACACCTCAATATAGATGAACAAAAAGCTACTACAAATGTTTGCCAAAAATATAAGCATATGGTATTCTCTTCAGAGGTGGTGACAATTTATCCTTTCCAAGCGAAATTAAACACCTTATGTATTACGTTAAAAACAAAAGACGATAATCCTGTCTATACGAAATCTTATCGCTCCCCACATGTCCACAAAGAGAAGATACAACGGCAAATTCTAAAAATGTTAGATGAAGTATCATACGTCCTAGCTATTCTTCTTGATCCTCACCGGTTTGGATTGTTCCAAAAAAGAGAGACACAAGCGGGAAACAAAAATGGCGGTTTTTCATGAACGAAACGAGAAATCCATTTTCGACAAATATCCGATACCAAATATACCGTACATTAGAGATAAATTAGGGAGAGCTATGTATTTCAGTGCCCTGTATCTAGAATCATGGTTTCATCCGATTCAAGTAAACGAAGAAGATATTTCAGAAACTGCATTTTCAGTAGACAATGGCCACTTCCAATTTTCATTAAACTCGCGAATGCTAATTTTAAAGTCCAGTTTGAAAAATGTGAGTTTTCTCCCAAGGAAATATCCTTTTCGTGGCATTTAATTTACGGCCGATAGTGTCGAGCCTAATCCTGATAAAATTCGTGGAATCAAAGAATTTTCAATCCCGAATCAAATTAAATCCTTTCTGGACAGAAAATTTTTAACGATTTTGCTGCATTGACTAAGCCGAGGAATCATTGTTTACGAAAGGGAAATAAAATAGTACTCAACTTAGATTATATAAATTCTTTCGAAATGTGTAAAGCTATCCTATGCAACGACCTACTCTTAAAATATTCCGATTTTTCAAGGCCATTCAATATTACAACCGATTCAAGTAATGTTGCAAGAGGCGCTGTATTATCACCAGGCTTAGTCGCATCGGATAAACCGATTTGCTATGCAGGTCGACAATTCGAACAAGATTTCAGTACCATAGAAAAGGAGCTTTTGGCTACTGTATGCGCGACCAAATATTTTCAACCGTATCTCTATGGTAGGAAATGTCAGATCATTACAGATCACAAACCCTTAAGATAGCTATTCTCGCATAAAAAGCTGAACTCTAAACTAATGTATTGGCGTTTAAGTTTAGAAGAGTTCGATTATTCTATTGTATATAAATAAGGAAAGTCAAACTCAAATGCAGATGCTTTATTTCGTATTGAGACAAACACAAAAGAAAGTATAAGAATATACCAAAAATTTTCCGGAATTAATTCAGAAAATTAAACATACAAGTTTATTCATCTAAATCTATATTGTCCCCTTCAAAGTAATCCCCATCGACTGCAACACACTTATGCCAGCGCTTGATCCAATCCTCGAAACATTTTTTATATTCGGTTTTCGGTATGTCATTCAGTGCTTCCTGCGATTTTTCCATTACTTCCTCTCGGCTGCTGAAACGCGTTCCCGGTTTTTGAACTCGATTGAACAGAAAGAAGTCACAGGTAGCCAAATCAGATGAATTCGGTGGCTGTTGGATGGTATTTGTTGCATTTTTCGTCAAAAAATTACGTATAATGATGGCACTGTGCGACGGTGCGTTATAATGGTGCAAAATCCACGAGTTTTCTGCCCAAAATTCTGATCTCTTTCGGCGAATTGCTTCACGCAAATAACGCCCAAATAATACTCATTGTTTACTGTCTGGCCTTCTGGCAAAACCTCATGATGCACTACACCATTGTAATCCATGAAAACCGTGAGCATTGCCTTCTTTTTTGACTGAAAACGACGGGTTTTTTGGTCTCGGCTCATTTGATGAACGCCATTCACTTGCCTGATGTCTGGACTGCGTGTCGCACTCATAAACCCAGGTCTCGTCTCTAGTAATGATCCTTTTGATGAATGTGGAGTCGGATTCAGCCTCGCAAATCATCTCTTTTGCGACGTCAACACCGTTTCGTTTTTGCATGAAATTAACGTTTTTTGGCACGAAGTTTGCTGCTGTACGACGGAAACCCAAATCGTTAACCAAAATGTCTTGGATGGATCCATAGGCAATGTTCAAGTCCTCTGTTGTCTCTCTGATGGTTAATTTGCGGTTATTGACCAACATTTCTTTTACTTCATCAATGTTTTCATCGGTTTTCGATACCGATGGTCTGCCACTGCGTTCATCATCTTCGATTGACTCACGATCACTTTTGAACCGCTCGTGCGACTGGTACACGACCGTTTTCTTTAGAGCATCGTTGCTGAAACACTTTTCCTACATTTCCAACGTTTGCGAACCATTAACCATTTTACAATTTAATACAAAATTGTAAAAAATTGCCAACACACATAGAGATAGATGTACTCTTGGCTACGTAACTTTTGCAAATGTCAAGCTATGACGCTAAGATTTAGAGAGAATGTCAACAACAGATTTACCAACTTAACAAAACAAACAGAACTCAAATCGGAGCAATGGGAGCGCCATAAGTTGGTGGTGTGTTTCGGGAACTTTTTGATCAACGTTATAAGTTATATATACACCCTGAATGACTCGAACTGCAACCAACTTTTCAAAGAGCTATAATTTCCAAACCGTTCATGACAGTGAGCTCAAATTTTGACACATGACAGATAATTTTATTATCTTCAAGGATTTTAAACGATTTGCGTCTCAGTTGTGTTGAAAAATTTTTATCCGCTATGGAATTCAAACGTGATAGTGTGATTGCTTTATATTTGGCTGGAAAACCACAAGTAGCTATGGTTAGAGCCCTTCAGCACCTCAACGTGAATAAATCATTTGTATCTCGAACCATAGCTCGTTACCGTGATACTGGTAGCGGTGCAAAACGCCATGGAGGTGGTGAAAAATTGCTCGTGAGCTCAACATATCATTGGAACGGATGCAAATCATACTGTAAAATGAGCTCGGGCTCAAGCCATTGGAGTTCCAGAAAGCGCACGATCTTACACTGCAACAGAAAAAAGTTAGAGTCGAAAGAGGGAAGGAGTTGCTACGCTTGCAAGAAAGTGGTGAGTTGCCGAATTTGGTATTTTCCGATGAGTCGCCATTTGTTATCGAGCAATATATTAACAAACAAAGTGACCGAGTTTACTTTCCAGAGAAGTCCTTCGAAAATTTACACCTTCGGACGGCAACCAGAAAGCAGGCAGCACCGATGGTGATGGTTTGGGCCGCCATAACCGCCGATGGTCGCTCTCCGCTCGTATTTTTGGATCGTGGCGTCAAAATTAATGCGATCGTATACCGTGAAACTGTCTTAGAGGCAGTATTGAAGCCTTGGGCAAATAATCATATTGGTCGGAGACCGTGGACATTTCAACAAGACCCGGCACCGTCTCACAAAGCGCGCGTCCACCAAGATTGGTTAAAAAACAATGTTCCACACTTCATTTCTTCGACACAATGGATTGCAAATTCTACGGATGCAAATCCGTTGGATTTCTCTGTCTGAGGTATTTTGAAGGCGAAGGTTGGCACTAAAAAATACCAAAGTTTGGACCACCTCAAACAAGCACTTCGCCGGGAATGGGCCAAGATACCGCAGAGCCACTTGCGTGCAGCGTGCAGCGTGCGATGCCTTCTTCGGCCGTCTCAAGGCCATTATTCGCGCCAAAGGTGGACATATTGAAAGCTACTGATACAATTTGAAAATCGATATATTTTCCAACATTTTTTGCTTTGGCACAATAAAATTTATCAAAAAATAAAAAAACTTATAGCATTTTAAAAAGTTGGAGTTTGAGTCATTCGCCCGTAAGTTGAATAATTGAAAAAATGAAATGAAGGTATTGGAAATCAGATAAAAAATTCGGATGGCGTGTCTGTCGAGTCTGGTTGTGTCGATACTATTCATTCAGGTCAGGAGAATTTATCTGATGGTATACCTATTTCTGAAAGGTTTCTAAATTAATCTTAATTGAAAATCCAAACCACATATCTCTTCACTCAGCATTACATAATCTATTTAAACGAATATTCATCTGCTATATTTTACATTCTAATTTAGAGCGTATTAGAATGTAAAAATATAGCAGATGAAGAAACAATTGTTCAAATTTTTAAAGCCTTTATAAGTACAAAAAGACTTACTGCCATTTTAACGAATGATGCAAGATTTAGGTTATTCAAACAGTTTATTCAAAGTTCTTTAACACTTCCGTCGTGAAATTAGTTAGATATAATACTCTTCTAATGACGTTTTCGAAACAGATGAACAATATTATTAGAAGATATCGTGAAGCATCAAATCGTAGAGGAATATCTGTAACCATTAAGCATATTACAATAGAAGAGAATTTTATTTTCCAAACTTAAAGAATGTAGTGACCCATGTTATAAATAGTTGTGAAATCTGTAATAGATTGGAATATGCCCGAAGTGCAAAACCTTTAAAATTCGAAATATCTGAGCCAGCCACACATCTCTTACAAATCTTACATATAGATTTCTTTCATATGCAAAAACAGTATTTCCTGACAATCCTGGATAAATTCAGCAGATTTGCTATCACTTACGAACTAGAAACAGTGTAACAATAATAAAGGCTCTTAAGAATTTTTTTTCTCTTCTACCTAGTGATAATGGTAGCGAATTTCGCTCAACGTTGTTCAGAGACTTTTTGAATATGTACGATATTCATTACCATACAACATGTGATGAATATCACAGTCTACGATCAGTAGAAAAGCTACACGCTACGTTAATAGAATTAGTACGTATAATAAAATGAAAATCACCTGAAATTATAAGATACAATGAACGAAGCTACGAGGGCGGGTCAATAAGTCCGCGACTTTTTGAATTTCTGACCTCTTTACTGAAACAGCAACACTGCTCCTGTCAACAGGCATCTGTCAGTTGACTCCTGTCAAAATTTAAACTTGCTGCGTCAGTTAGTTTGTGTTTGACAGCTATTTTTATCAGACTACTCACTAATTTGAGGAGAAAATGGAAAAAAGTGAATTTCGTGTGCTTATTAAGCATTATTTCTTGCGAAAAAAAACCATTACCGAGACCAAGGCTAAGCTTGATAAATACTATGGGGACTCTGCACCATCGATTTCAATGGTAAAAAAGTGGTTTACTGAATTTCGTTGTGGCCGTACAAGCACTGAAGATGCCGAACGTCCTGGACGCCCAGTTGAGGTCTCTACACCCGAAACAATCGAAAAAATTCACGATATGGTGTTGGCCGACCGAAGATTGAAAGTGCGAGAGATTGTGGAAGCCGTAGGGATCTCGCATGGCTCAGTGGTTTCAATTTTGAATGATCACTTGGGCATGAGAAAGCTTTCCGCAAGATGGGTGCCGCGTTTGCTCACAGTCGACCACAAACGCAATCGTGTAACAACTTCACAGGAAGGTTTGGCGTTGTTTAATCGCAATATGGAGGAGTTTTTGCGCCGTTTTGTAACCGTGGACGAAACATGGATCCATCACAACACACCAGAGAACAAACAACAGTCAAAACAGTGGGTTTCTAAGGGTGAATCGGCGCCAAAGAAGGCCAAGGTGGGTTTGTCAGCCAATAAAGTTATGGCGACTGTTTTTTGGGATGCACGCGGGATAATCCACATTGACTACCTTCAAAAGGGAAGAACAATCAATGGGGAATATTATGCCAACTTATTGGACCGATTCAATAACGATTTGAAAAAAAAACGACCTCATTTGGCCAAGAAAAAAGTTCTTTTCCACCAAGACAATGCAAGGGTGCACACATGTGCAGTTGCCATGGCAAAAATCCATGAATTGGGCTATGAATTGCTCCCTCATCCACCCTATTCTCCAGATTTGGCTCCGAGCGACTACTTCTTGTTCCCAAACCTGAAGAAATGGCTTGGTGGAAAAAGATTTGACTCCAATGATGAAGTCATCTCGCAAACAAAGGCCTATTTTGAGGACCTCGACAAATCATTTTTTTTGGAAGGGATAAAAAAATTGGAGAAGCGTTGGACAAAGTGTATAGAGCTCAAGGGAGACTACGTTGAAAAATAAAATTATTTTTTTATCAAAAAATCTGTGTTTTAATCCAAAAGTCACGGACTTATTGATCCGCCCTCGTATTTTAACTTATAACAATTCCAGTCATTCAGTAACTAAATTAACACGTTTTGAATTGTTAACAGGTCATATCGATAATGCAAATGCAAACATTTTTGACTAGAAAGAGACAAATTCAGAACAGGAATACCATAAAGAACACATAAACAAATATACTATAATAGTCTTTATTGCCGTTGAAAAAACCTCTGCTATAAAAAAAAAGCAATAAATAGTCGAAATGTGAAACCCCCCTGAGTACTCGTATATACAAAATGAGTTTATCTTTGAAAAAAACGACGGGAGAAATTAGATTGAACCTCGATTTTTAAAGCAAATTGTAGCCCTTGATAATAAAATTGGAACATAAAATACGAGTACACAAGCAAAATATTAAGCAAAAATCAAAACTTATTTGATTATCATGAATTGAAAGAGCATTAGTGATTATTTAATTTTTACACATAATAACGCCTATATTATCAAAATTGATCTGCACTTTTCGGAACAATCAGCTTTGAGCATTCTATTTCATATTTACCCCTTTCCTATCCTGCAACCAATATCGTACATATGTACATATGTAATATGCATGGTAAGCGTAACACCTTCGCATCGATTTTCATATTCATGGAAATTTCTATAAGTACACATTCATACCGAAGTGTACATCAACGAATCCCAAGGCAACAAACACCACCCGCAACACAGCTGATTGCAGATCGTCAATTTTACCTCGAAATTATAGCTGTCGATTGTGACGTTCTGTGAAATTCGACGATGTTGTGTGTCTCTTCTTGTTAACTTGGTTTTGCCCTCATTTACTGCTAAACCCATTTTGGCAGCTTCCGTCTTATCACTAGCGAACGCACCGGCGATAGCTCGCTGAGTTATGCCCAATACATATGTCGATATCATCGGGGTACACTAGTATTTGAAAAATGGTGCCTCCAGTGTTCACTTGTGAGTTCCTTTTTTGACATCAAAGGTCTCGGTTAAGTCGTTGCCGACCTTGACAGAGCAGCGAGAGTTCTCAATCGTCATTCCCCACAGACGGACGACTTTGGCAGGGATGTCAAAATTAGACATGGCTCTATATATGTATGTAGATCGTCTCTATAAATGCCGTGGTTCAAGTGGTTGTGTATTGAATTCCCAATCGGACGATTCGGCGTTCAATCCCAACTGCGCCCTAAAGTTTCAAGCAACTAAAATCACGTGAGATGATTGATTGCCTAACTAATATCTTTCTCTCACCCTTTATCCGATTTTCTGAAAAAACTAGGTATGACTACTGTTGAGCGTTAAAATGTTTTTTTTCTTTTTAAAGAAAATATATACTGTCATATGCCGCCATAAAATCAATCCAAAAATGGTCGGTATGGATTTGGCTTTCTTGAATTTTTTACAGGATTTGCCGGAGTGTGAACGTTTGGTCGATTGTGCACTTTGCTGGTCTAAAACCGCACTGATAGGGACCAATCAGGTTGTTGGCGAACGATTTCAGACGTTCACACAATATGACATATAAAATCTTGTATGCGATGTTGAGAAGACTTATACCTCTATTATTGAAGCAGTTGCGGGGTTTCGTTTTTTGTGAATCGGGATCTGAGATTCCTAAGATTCCATTCATCAGGCATACACTCTTCTAACCAGATCAGAGAAATGAGTTGGTACATGCTCTCCACAAAGTCATTTCCAGCATCCTTGAATAACTCGTTGGTATTTTATCTTAGATATTGGAGAAATACAATATTAGACTTTTTTTTTATTTCTTCCATTAATTCGCGAAGATAATGCCGATTGAATAGTCCCTGCCAGAATTGATGTACATTCCGACTGATACAGTTTCTTTCTAGTTGATACCACAATTAACGAAATTAGCGCTGAACAAAAACCATCTACTGACTTTTTGTGAAAAATGATTTCTAATTTATCGGGCAGATAAAAATGGGCACTTAGACAATAAAATTAACAAATAAGTTGTGTCGCATGAGCATATAATACGGAGACCACTCATTCACACACCAAAGCTATATCAGCAACTGACCGACGAGCGTCTTTATTTAATTAACATTTGATCATTTAACTACTCATTTATTACTCTCATCAGCCAAAATGGGATTGGGTCAAAATCACTTCACCACCTCCCCGCGGTACCAACTCTATAACTAAATGTTTGTATGCTAACGATGAACGTGTATCAAGTCTAGATAAGCCCCTACAGCTGATCACTTGGAACTGTTCTTGATCCTATAACTAAACGTCAACATTGGGGCGAGAAATGGGTGGGATATTAGTACCAATCCATCAGAGTGCCCAAGTAAATCGTTGGCTGTAACAGTAAAGAACATTTTTTTAAATTGATTTTAATATTAAAATTAATTTTTTTTACTAACTGCGTAAGTTAAATCAAACAAATTTTTAAATTATTAGATGAATTTACATTTCGGTGTCAAATATTCGACTACTAAATCAATTAACTATTCCGGTAGAAAAATAACTAATTTATCTTTAACTTTACTTCAAGTTTTAATTCTTAATTGTGGTCATTTTCATCAAAGCTTTCCATTCTACTTAAATTTTTTTCAAATGGACTACATTTCGTTTGCATCTTTGGCCTGTTTCACCGTTCCTTACGATTAGGTACCTACCGCTAGTGCTTACAATGGAATGAGTCGTTGGATTGAAATTTGGGCTCAATTTATTTGCTTTGTCCATAGCCATATCATGAACTTTTATTGCATTGGTTTATATCTGTTGCTTGAATTTTCCTATCTCCTCCAATTTATTTCTGTTTTCCATCCCGAAGGCGTTTTTTTTTTGTTTTGTTTTTTTCTTTGTGTTGTTGATCGGAAATAGAAGCATGATGACTGCATAATTTGCAGGTGCCAATGTGAGACTGTCACAAAATAAACCTAACCTCCGGAAAGAATCATCGTACGTGTCTCACCCCACGGAATCGCCGAAAGGCATAACTTCGTATGGTAGGGAGGTAACTTTAAGCTAGGCATCAGGGGCTTGTTTCCCAAGTATTCGTTTTGTTGTCCTATCGTTGACTTCTTCGACCGAATATTATTCATTTTCATTTATTCATTTAGAACATTATCGCTTACAATTTAAGATAACAAACATCTTTTAAGGTTTGCAAGCATTTAAAATTAATTTAAGTATATGTGCAAACAAATTATAATATATACTCGTAAGATAAAAAGAAAGGAAAATGGAGGTTGAGGTGTTTTCATAAAAGAGTTTACGGGCATTTGAGATTATAGGTATGTGACAGTTCCAGTGGCCAGATATTTTAAAACAGATTATCTAAAATTATTTGTGCTACGAATCTTTCTAATGTTTATGGGCAGAGAATTCCACAAACGTACTGAGCTAACAAAAAACTGACGTTCGGAGGTTGAACAGGTCGAACATTATCATCGTGCTGTGGCTGCACTCGATTTGTGGATATGAGTATGTATGGGTGAAACTTACAAACGCATAAAAACAATGTATATCGGTACCTGTCTTTTCTTCCTCCCTAAATTTCCTTCGCCCGCGCTGTGATCAAACATTTTAAGGGTACACAAGCCCCTTGATCGCGCGCTCATTATAAAAACAAAAAAAAACAGTGAGTGTTGGCTGTAGTTGGTTCGGGCGAGGTTGTATATCTGTAGATTGGGGTGTGACTATTTATCTGTTTAACTGGAATCAGTATGTGAGAAAGTGTGTGTGGGCGGGTATGAGTTAAGGCTAATCACATTGCATCGGCAAATAGAAGAATCATATTGCATCAGCAAGTGGAAGAACATATTTCATTTCCCACGACCAACAAGAAGCAATGCAAATGTACGTGATGGAATGTGTTGACGCTGCGCCTGGGTGATCATCTAACGCTCATCGAAGGAATGCAAGTGTCACCTGAGATCGGTACACGCGAAGCCATCGTGCACTGCTGCTGGTGATGAATGTTATTTAAGCAGCTGCGCACGTTATGCCAATCTGCAGTCTATCGCCCGAAGTCATCTCGCGAGTTCATGTCATTACAAATAGAATAAGTTATAATTGGAAAAATAAAGGAAAAAAAAAATATTTTTTTTAAATAAATAAATTTTAATAAAATTTAATTGGCGCCCGAGCAGGGACCGGCCACCGAAGTGCGCGAGTGATTTAAGTAAAAGCGAGAATAGTGACAAACTTCGAAAAAAATAAAAAAATTATAAAAACGGACATTACTTAAAACCCGCAGCCCAATCTGCCGCGTACGGGTGCCGGTCTCGCGAACTACAGTTATCGCAACCTTAACACGGTACTAAGAACACCAGTGTGGACATGGTCCTAAGAACACCTGTGTGGACACCGGTCCTAAGAACACCAGTGTCGGGAGTGAAGCGTTTAAAGGCTAGACGGTACTAAGAAAACCGCTAGTCAACCGTGCAGTGAAGTGCGCAAGAGGATCCTGAGTCACCAGCAAGGAGAAAAGGGAGTCATCCGAATGGCCAGCGCGGGTACGCAGCTCTGCGTAGTTATGTAAGTTATTATAAGTATAACTCTTTTTTTAAGGAAAAATTTTAGATTGGAAAGTGAAATAAATAAGAAAAAGGAAATTATTTTTTTCCTCAAAAACACGTTGATATATATACGAGTATATTCTAATATTCTTAATATTAAACAAAACAAATTTTTTTTATAATCAAGAACAATACCATTTAATCCTCAACTTTAATTACCTTTTAATATTTAATTGAAACTATTTACGAGTATCATTAGTATTGTTATCAAAAAAAAAAAAAATAAAAATAAAATAAAAAAAAAAAAATAAATAAATAAAAAAGGAAAAGGAAAATCTAAAGAATGCCGGACCTACGATCAGGTGCAACTACTAACCCCAGCGAAGAACGCTTCTCGAACCGAATCCCCCAAATCCTACTTCACGGAATCCGCAAATGCCTGATCCTTCACGGATTCTACCTGGTCGAAGTACCGATCCAAACTTAAATACCTCGTTTCAGTCAAATATGACTACTGAAACAACAAGGGAAGTCAGAACAACTCCCGATTTTGAAGCACTCGTTGCAAACATAGCTCGCCAAGTGTTTCAACAACATAGCAAATCGCTGTCTCCTAATGCGGTTTATCACCAAGCGCGAATCTTTCACGGAACGGATGAAGTTATTTCGCCACAACACCGGGATAAGGTCAGTGACCTAGATAAAATTCCCGATATTGTGTGCTGCATTCGAGATTTCTCTGGTGATCAGAATGAATTTTCCTCCTGGAAAAAGAGTGTGGATAGAGTACTGAGCATTTACTCTAACTTACAAGGCACTCCCAAATACTTCGGAATACTAAACGTAATCCGAAATAAGATCACGGGCTCAGCTGACATAGCCCTTGAATCATATAACACCCCCTTGAATTGGGAAAGCATTAGGCAATGCCTTACAATGCACTATGCCGATAAGAGGGATGTGACGACCCTCGAGTATCAGATGTCGTCCTTATATCAAGGAAATAGCACAGTTCAGGAGTACTATCAGAGGGTGCACTCCCACCTTTCCTTGATTCTAAATAAAATCTCGTGTATGGAGGTAGGTGCTGAAGCTGCACGCTTACTCACTGAAACATACAGAGACAAAGCCCTTGATACGTTCATCAGAGGTCTTAGAGGCGATCTTCCTCGTCTTTTGGGAATGAAAGAACCCATGGACCTACCACATGCCCTCCATTTATACTTAAAAATGGAAAATCAGTATTTCAGGTCCAATCATAGGAATATCCAAAACCAAGCAAATCCTCCACGGAAAGCTAATGGTAATAATAGATCACCGAATCCATCGAATCCACCAAATGTTCCGCAAAGCAGTCAGCATGATAATTATCCCCTAGGTGGTAGAACGTTCCAAACCTACCATCAAAATCAGCCCTTTAATAATCCCCAAACGAGACCCCAAAATCAAGGTAACTTCCAGCCAAGACAGGGAAATGCTCCTCAACAGCATGCCCCGAGACAAGGTAACAATAACCCTGTAAATAACGCTGCTCTCAAAATTGAACCTGTTGGTCCTAGCACTCAAGTAAGGACGCAACAGAATCGTTTCCAGCAATCAAGACAATATCACATTTATACAGACGACCCCAGTACTACAGAATACGACCAAGCTATGACAATGGAAGACAACCAGCACGACGAAGAACTGGCTAGATATATGGAATCTCTGGAAATAAACAATAATGGCACATGTGAAGGAGAGGAGTCAATCAACGACTGTAGCGACCTACATTTTTTAGGTTAGCTTACTCTTCGTTGCCGTACTTCGAATGCGAGACGAAGAGTGGCGCGAGATATAAATTTCTTATAGATACGGGATCAAGCAATAATTACATTCAGCCATCAATAGTCCCGAAACCTATCCCAAACGATAATATTTTCTTCGCCAAATCGGTAGCTGGCGATATGGAAATTAGTCACCATACCTTTCTTAATCTTTTTGGTCTTAGGGACGTAAATTTAAAATTTTTTCTTCTTCCAAATTTAAAAACCTTTCATGGCATTTTAGGAAATGATACCATGAGAGAACTATCAGCTGTCATCCATACTAAAGAGAGCTACATGACAATTCTTAACTCAATAAAGATAAGAATTAAACATGTAAAATCTCAATCCGTAAATTCTATTAATGTCAATAAAAATCAATTAACAGCTTCTCAGAAATCACTATTGCATAAGGTAATAAGCGATTTTCCAAATCTATTTTCGGAACCTAATGAAAGTCTTACTTACACAACCAGGGTTGTCGGCGAAATAAGAACATCGACAGATTCACCAATTTACACGAGACATTACCCTTTTCCCACGTCCCTAAGAGGTGAAGTCGAAAGCCAGGTAAATAAACTGCTAGCTGATGGTATTATCCGACCTTCACGGTCCCCATATAATTCGCCTGTTTGGATTGTCCCAAAAAAACCAGACTCAACTGGTGTCAAACAGTACAGAATGGTAATCGACTATAGGAAGCTTAACGCTGTGACTATAGCAGATCGATATCCTATCCCCGATATTAACGATATGTTAGCACAACTTGGTGGTAACAAATTTTTCAGAGAGCTCTGGATGATATCCTACACGGACAAATAGGGAAATACTGCTATGTTTATATTGATGACATAGTCATCTTTAGTAAAAGTGAAGGCGAACATGCTGAACATATTCGGAAAGTGTTCGAAGCACTTTTCCACTCTAACATGAAGGTTCAACTGGACAAATGTCACTTCTTCAAACAAGAAGTAGAATTCTTAGGTTTCGTCATTTCTCCCGACGGATTAAAAACAAGTCCAGCTAAAGTTGAAACTATTCAAAATTTCCCGCAGCCAACAAATCTTAAGGAATTGCGATCGTTCCTTGGCTTATCGGGTTATTACAGATGTTTTATAAGAGATTATTCAAAACTCGCAAAACCTCTATCAGTCATGCTAAGAGGAGAGGACGGACGAATATCGAAAAACCAGTCAGCAAAAATTCCTATAAACTTCGGCAAGGAATGCGTAGAAGCATTTAATAAACTCAAAAGCTCGCTTATCTCTAAAGATATAATGCTCTATTATCCAGACTTCAATAAACCATTTGAACTGACGACTGATGCGTCAAATTTTGCTATCGGAGCGGTCTTAGAACAGAATCGTAGACCAATTGCATTCATCTCAAGAACACTCAGTAGAGCCGAAGAAAACTATGCAGCAAATGAGAAAGAGATGCTTGCCATAGTATGGGCCCTCGGATCACTTAGCAATTACCTCTACGGTTCCGCTCATGTTATAATTTCTACAGATCATCAACCCCTCACCTACGCGCTGAGTAATAAAAATCGAAATAGCAAAATGAAGAGATGGAAAGCAATCTTAGAAGAGTATAACTACGAGCTCAGGTATAAACCTGGAAAAGCTAATGTGGTAGCAGATGCGCTTTCTCGACCCCCGCAAACTAGTTTCGTAAACGCTTTAACCTCAACGGTACATAGCAACGAAAGCTCCTCGCAACAGCTTATACCAAGTGTAGAAGTCCCAATTAACGCCTTCATAAGTCAAATTTTTCTCAATATAGGCGAACTATCTACTCAAGAATTTAAAATTATTTTCCCTGGGTATCATAGACATATCATTACTGAAAAAGAATATAATAGCGAAAAAATCCTAAAGAAAATTCTCAATCCCTCCGTCATTAATTGTATCAAAACTCAAGAATCCGTTATGGGCTTAGTACAAGAACTTTTCCCGCAACATTTCAAATCATATAAAATCAGATTTACTCAACTACAGGTAGAGGACATCTTTAGCCAACAAGACCAAGAAACAATTATAATAGAAACCCATAACCGCGCCCATAGAAACGCGAAAGAGAATAAACTCCAAATTCTCGAGAAATTTTATTTCCCTTCCATGTCAAGTAAAATAAAACGCATCACAAAACTTTGTTCTGTATGCAAACAGAATAAGTACGAAAGACATCCAAATAAACCCAAACTTGGAGAAACACCTGTCCCCACCTATCCAGGGCATACCGTACACTTTGATATATTCCTTACCGACAAAAGAATCGTTTTAACTTCCTTAGATAAATTCACTAAGTATGCTCAAACTAGAATGCTTAAAAGTAGAGCTGTTGAAGACATACGGCAACCATTGCGAGAACTAATCTTCTTTTATGGTGTTCCAAATACAATTGTCATCGACAATGAGCCTTCTCTAAATTCAGCATCTTCAATATTTATGATGAAAGATGAACTTGGAATTAACGTCTTCACGACACCCCCATACAAAAGTGAAGTTAATGGGCAGGTTGAGCGCTTCCATTCAACCTTAACGGAAGTAATGAGGTGCCTCAAAGAAAATGGAATAGAACGCAACTTCGAGGAACTGCTTGAAAGAGCGGTCAACGAATACAATCATAGTATTCACTCCACTACTGGTAAAAAACCCGTAGATCTTTTTTTCGGACGCAATGCCCACTTTACCCCTGACGATTACGAGAAGACTAGAAAAAACAATTTGGAAAAATTAATCCACAAGCAGAAGGAAGATATCAGGTATCATAATAAGAAAAAACATGTTGCGAAAAAGTATTTACCAGGTCAGATAATTTATGTTAAGGTGAACAAAAGATTAGGAACCAAACTCTCCACCAGATTCAAAGAAGAAAAGGTAAAGGAAGATAGAAACTCTACCGTTTTAACGAAAAGCGGAAAAATTATCCACAAAAGCCACATACGAAACTGACAATTGACATTACGAACTTTCTTTTCTTCTTAGGTTTTTCGTTCAATTGATGAATGTTAAACCAGAAGCTAACATTCTGGACTACACAAATTCACAGCTGGTAGCTGTACAGACAGGCGCAGCAAAGGTACAAACTGGAACCTTCAAGCTGATCCATGCCATTGACCTTAACGAACACAACCGACTTATTACCGACATAGAAGCAGACGTTGGAAGAAACCTACAACACAACAACCTTTATTATCCTTTCCTTTCCCATGAAATTTCGATTATTAAAAACCTTCTCAAAGACTTGGCACCTAAGATCAGAGGTAAGAGATCGTTAGATTTTATCGGCACAACTTGGAAGTGGATTACGGGTAACACCGACCACGCCGATTTTAAAATTATCAGTGCAAAAATAAATAATGCACTTAAAAATAATAATAATCAAGTATTGATTAACAAGTTGACTTTAAAAAAGATTGAGGAAATAACAAATAAAACAAACGAAATAATAAAGATTGTAACAGAAAAAAGTAACTCTGAAAATGAACTAGCTCTAAGATATAAATTTAAACTTAATGTTATTAAAGAAGAAATAAAAAATATCGTCTACGCTATACTCTGGTCAAAAGCAGGTATAGTAAATTCATTTATATTATCAAGTTATGAAATTGAACTATGTAAAGAAATCCTAGAAAAGGAAAATGTACCATTTATAAATATAGAAGAGGCACTAGAATTTGCCGAAATTAGAATAGCCACAAATGGCACTTTAATCCTTTATATTATTAACCTTCCAAAAACTAAGGAAGAAATTTGTGAAATAGCTATACTTAGAAGTATAAGGAAACTAAATGTTATAAATAAAATATCATTTAATAAAATTGTACTTTGTAAAGCTAATATTTATGGAATAAGTTCAGAATGTAAGTCTAAAAATAACCTTTCAATTTGTAATAATAAAAATTTGGTTGACATAACGAACTCATCATGCATTCCAAACCTTTTAAAAAGTCACCTCAGCAGCTGCAACAAAGTCAACAGCCAACACATCCCCGAAGTAGAGAAAGTAACTCCCGGAACTCTTTTCCTAAACAACTATAATGGATCTGTACGAATAGGCAAAGAATCGTTTAACCTATCTGGCACTTTCCTCATCCAATATCGGAACGAAACAGTAACTATTGACGACAAAAATTACGAGTCGTACGAAGTCCTCAAATCTCGACCATTACCACCAATCCTGCAACCTGAATCCAAGAATTCACGCCTAGAAGAGATGCTATCCATTGAACTGGTGAAGGAATTGAATATAAAGAACACCAAGACTATTCAACTTTTAGGAACTAAAAACAAGTGGGGTACAGCAATCAACCTGTGCCTAACAATCATCGTAATTTTCCTAATTGCGGCCATCATGCTTAAACTTCGAAAATCCAAGAAGCCAAAGTTGATACCTCAAGATACTAGAGAAACAGTGGTATCAGAGGAAACAACACAGCCCATGCCCAATCCTTGTAAACAGCAAGAAGACCCACCCAGGATATCAAGAGTAAACCAAATACCACTATTCTAAGGTGAAGGCGAACGAGGACGTCCGCATTTAAGAGGGGAGGAGTTAAGGCTAATCACATTGCATCGGCAAATAGAAGAATCATATTGCATCAGCAAGTGGAAGAACATATTTCATTTCCCACGACCAACAAGAAGCAATGCAAATGTACGTGATGGAATGTGTCGACGCTGCGTCTGGGTGATCATCTAACGCTCATCGAAGGAATGCAAGTGTCACCTGAGATCGGTACACGCGAAGCCATCGTGCACTGCTGCTGGTGGTGAATGTTATTTAAGCAGCTGCGCACGTTATGCCAATCTGCAGTCTATCGCCCGAAGTCATCTCGCGAGTTCATGTCATTACAAATAGAATAAGTTATAATTGGAAAAATAAAGGAAAAAAAAAATATTTTTTTTAAATAAATAAATTTTAATAAAATTTAATTTATGTATTAGTGTGTGTGTATGTGTATATGCGGTGTACGCATCTAGTAGTAGTGATCATGTGTGAGTACGTTAGTATGTATTCCGTGTGTTTTAGTATAGAGGATATGTAGAGGCGTTTAAGCGTCGGTATGAGAGGTTGTGTGCGAAAACTTGGCCGTTTGTAAATGAATATAGGGTGGAGTATATTTATGCACGTGTGTGTCTTTTATGTGGGTATGAATCCGTTCTGGTGCACTACTTCAACTAAATATTAATATTTGTGCCATTCTGCTGTGTTGAAGCATGTATCTTTTGTCATTAAACAGCGGTTCTTGCCCTCTTTTACGTATTTGCGTGCTGTTGTATGAATAAATTCGCGTATGACTGCTTGTCTTGCTTACGCTGATGCATAATGGAGGATGGCCGGGTGTTGTACACTCGCATCGCTGGGTTTTCCTCGTTTACTCTCCTTTCTCGCCCTAGGTACATTAGCTCTTGGCATATATTTCGCGCGAAAAGGCTCACCACTTATTTTCCGATTCTAACATTAACCGATCCAGTACGAACTACATGTTCTCAATCAACTCCAAAGTCAACAACAAGCGGAGACTAATATGTCCTAAACTAGTCAAAACTATCGCGTGCGCCACATATCTACAGTTCGCAGATTCTGCTATCAACAGCCTTGATCAAGGTAAGGGCAGTTAACGGATCTTAATTAATGTTGAGACTGAATTGAGGTCCAGATGGACTTTTAGCTAAATAAGCGGGTTAGGCATCCCCTAACCCATCCCCAGCAGTGGACAATCAAATAAAATCGTCGACCTAACCATCGAGCCGTTCCGATCTTGTAGGTCGAGTACAAGCCCTTGTGGTTAAATCCCTGACAGGGCTCCTTCCGGCCCAGCGTACTTGTACGAACAAATGGACATAACTGGATGGATAGCAGTTAGCAGATCGAACATTTAATGTTCCAGCGAAGATAAATATGTTGCTCGGCATTGACATATACGCCGAAATCATCCTATGAGAAGTAATTGAAAGCAACGAGCGCATATTCCCAAACACAAACACATTTGGCATGGGTAAAGTTATCAATGCCTTCTTTAATCACGTTGATCTCAACACATACTTAAAAAAATTCTGGGGGCTTGAAGAGGAACTCTTTGACACCTACGAATCAGAAGAAGATACAAGATGTGAAGAGCATTTCAAAATATTTACAAAACGATTACCTAACAGGCGTTTCAACGTTCGTCTGCCCTTTAAGGGCAGAGAATACCCAAGTATAGGCCCAACACAGCAATGTGCCTTCAGACGATACTTGCAGCTAAAGAAACCCTATTCAACAGGTAGCATACAGAAAATGTTAGACAGAGTAAGTACAACGGACATATGACTCCAGTCGAGAAGTCATTAAAAAACCCAATACCACCACAAGATTGCGGGTCGTCTTCGACGCAAACTTCAAATCCTCTTTTTTTGGCTCTTCGTTAAATGGCAAGATTTGAAAATTTATCGACTAAATACGGTCACATTTGGTCTGTATCAGCTCCATATCTGGCAATTTAGATACTTCTTCAGCCAGCAGAAGACGAAGCATACCGATTTCCCTTGTCCACCACAGTCGTTAAGGAGGAAACCTACATCGACGATGTCATCAGTGGAGCTGATATAATTGAAGAAGCGCAACGCAAACTAAAAGCTGTTGGTTGCCAACAGGGTTTCGCTTACTCAAACAAGTCAGAAACTCTGAAAATGTATTCAAGAACATTCCGGCAAATCAAAGAGCGATGGATTTCTCGCTACCTTTCACAGAAAATACCGATGTTAAGGCCCTTGGTATTAAATGGTTGCCATTTCCGGATGTAATTCCGTTTCAAGTTGCAGGACAGACCCAATGGAAAATCATAAAATGGTCGTTATTGTTCTCTGTAGTTAAGATCTACGATCCAGTGGACTGATTGTCACGCTGCATCATAAAAGCAAAAATTCTTATGCAACAGCAATGGAGTAGAGATCTTGATAGGGGCAAACTGATTCCACCTGCATTGGAACCAAAATGGGCAAATTGCTATTGAAAATGTCCAAAAGACCGACAAAAACACAATAAAGCTGGCAGTTCATAGTTTCAGCTACGCTTCGTAAAAAGTGTACGCAGCTGCCATACATTTGCGCGTTCTAGATGAAAATGACCAAATACACATGCACCAGCTGATGGGCAAAACAAAGATTACAACGTTGGAGTCAATTACTTTACTCAGGCTGGAATTGTGCTGAGCACAACTTCTTAATCAAACAATCAAAATTCTTAAGTTGGAATCAGTTGACATTTATGCGTGGGCCGATTCGGTAATAACGTTGTGCTGGATCAAGATCCTTCCCCGACAGTACTCATGCCACATTGCGGGAGCTCGATTTCAAACAGAACCAACAACATTAAGATAAACCAAAAATTGAAACCGAAATAAAAACATTTTGTCAACACAATACGGAAATATATTTCAACACAAATTAAATACAAAAAATTAATAGAATATTTTAACACAATATAATTCAGTCAGTACTACATAAATATATAAAATAAACTTAATTTAACACATTTTAATAATCAAATTTGAATATTATTATCATTGAAGAAAAACGTTTCTGGAGACTAACCCTAGCAACATCTCTCGTGAAACCAACATACAATACAGAATAATATCCGGCGTAAAATCCTAGACTTTACAAATTTATTTGTACTGTATTCTTTGAAAATACATACTCGTACAATAAAATTAAATAAATAAACTAATAAAGAGCAAAAAATATCTCAGGCAAATGAAAATAAAATCATAAAATTACCCGCCCAACACACAATGCAAGCCCAAAAGAATATTAAGACTTAACCGGATCACATTTAATTTTAAAATGCTCGAAACAATACAATTGTATATAATACACAACAATCATAAAATCAACCCAAACCCGATCCACATTTCAATACACACACTCGCCTATAAAACAGATCACGAAACCTGTTTTGTTGGTTATGAATAAAATACAGGGTGTCCTATAATCCGATAGTATAATTTGGGAAATAACTTTTGGGTATATTTTAAAAAAAATCGTCCTACTGTAAGGGTCTATCTCTGTAGACATCATTTATCGATGTTTTACAAAAGGCTTACTTTGGTGTACCCTGACCCATGTTAACGAAAATTGCTCTGTTAATACTCATGGTGATAGGAACTTCGTTTAGGACTTTATTTTTAGAAGAAATACTGCGTTTAAATAAAGTTCATATCGTATTTGAGTCTTCAGATATCCAATTTCTAAACCCGTTCCATTTTTCTTGCCCATGCTAATTTTTGATTTTGAGGTCACTTTTCTTCAGAAAATGTATAATAAACATAACATTTAACTATTTTTTTTCTAATGAAAATAATGATAATAAAATCAGGTTTGCAGAAAAACCCATTGATTTTATGATACTTGGGAAGCCGACCATCTAATCTCGTGAAACAATAAATAAATTAATCATTTATTGAGTCAATTACTCACCTTAAAAAGTAAGACAACAAAAAAAAAGACAAGACATAATGCGTAAGCCCGAAGCTGATAGGCGTCCATTGTCTTCAATGGAATTTCACTTTGACATGAATCATGACATTCTGTGTATTACGATCTACAAACACAAATCAAAATAAGGAGACAACTATCTTGTTAGACTTTTCATGTCTGTGACGGCATTACACCGAATTCAATATCAGTCTTATCTACAAGATATTCAACCAGAAGCTAAGGCCGGCCCACAATAAGCAGTAGGAAGATGGCCAGAGTTTTTATAGAGAACAGGGTTCACCGTGAGTTACATTCGCAACATCGGAACAACCTGTCAAAATCAAAAACATGTTGTTTTCGCCACACAGCATTAACACGCATCATTGATGCAGAAGCTGTTTGCACGAGTCGTAGCGGGTGTTGTTTTTTCATTCTTTCTTTTGGTAGGTCATTTGTTTGTGCACGAATTACAAGCATATCATAGGATGGCAACAACTTGCCAAAAACAAGAAAACTATTTTTTTTCGGCACCCATAATTGATATGCATTGTGACTGACGCTGAAGTTGTGCGGCTGTTAATAGGCTATTCTTATGCAGACCTTATCATTTGATCTATTCTTTAAGTCTTATTTGTTTACTAGAACTATTTGCCTTCTTTTTTTTGTTTGCTGTTATCATGACGCTAAGATAGAATGTAAGCTCGGTCAGTTGTACAGTAAGAACTTGAGAGAGATTGAGAAAGATGTTTGGACTCAGTGGTGGTTTCGCTCCATGGGTGGCATCCAACATTTAATGGGAATTAATTGTCTAAAATGATTTGATGTTGTATTTAGGAAGCCATTCATCTCAAGAGATTTTAGTTTCCTTAAAAAAAGTCTTTCGGGCACAGGTGGTATTGAACCCCGAACCGTCTGATTGAGAACCCAATACACTACCACTTGAGTCACGGCCACCCACGACTGAATATCATACGACTTCTTTAACATCGTACTAGCACCGAGATGATTATTTTTCTTATGAGTACATATTCTTTTTTGAATTATACTATTTGTACTACTACTAGGTAATTTGATATAAATTTTTGGCTTTTCCAACCTGTATCACCAGGTTTCAAAAATGGAATATTATCATATTCGGTTCTAATAAACCTCACAATATTCTAAAAAGATTTGCTACATTTTCTCAGCTCGTGTTGCTTTAATTTTTGCATTGACTTTACCATGGCAGTGGCGTCAGAAAGTAAAACCTTCTATTCAAAATCGCAAAACCATAGGTTTCCTTTTACTAAGCACAAAATGTATCCAGGCGAGTCAATCATAGTCACAGTCATGCCTTTAGCATAGTGGAAGAAGACGACAATGTAACGTAGGAAGGGCTTGGAGGAAGAAAAGAAAAAACAGGGCATCTCATGACTATTGGCGAGTAGTTTAAGTACTTAAATTGGATTACTAGTGTTATATAGGTAGTTTGAATACTATTTTTCATTTTACCGTACGATTTTGAAGCATTGTTATTATCATTTCCTTTTATCGTAAGATTTTTAAGTTTTATAATCACTTACCATTACTTTTACCATAACTTTGAAATATTGTGCTATATTAAACTGATTAATTTACATATTGGTTTAGAAAAAAAGTAAACTGTAAAATCTGTTTAGAAACTGTGCCTGCTCTGAACGGTAAAACAGAAAACGAAACTAACTTAATTAAGCCTGCCAACAACGAAACGAAAAACAATGCTACAGGAAAGGCTCCTTCAACATTTCGGCCTACCAAGGGATGAAAGAAACACAGATGCAAGCAGTGAGAATGATATAGCAGAGGACTCGGTAGCGGAGGTAACAGCGAAAAGGGGATTCTTCGCGACACTGAGGATGGTACAGGTTATCTAGATATCGCCCACTTGCTGGAGGAGTTAAGAGTACTATAACCGTGCGGAGGAACAACCTTTAGGAATTTATATACGCTAAGCAATTACGTAATGAAGCAGCCACATTTCTTATCGGTAGTCACGGGAGATTGGGGAGCACTGAAGAATGCACTCGTTGATGAGTTCGGAGACTTCACGCGAATACCTCTACAGTCCGATGGAAGCAAGTGAACGTCGATGACGAAAGCGTAATCAATTATTTCGGAAAACGAATACCTGATGCGACGCAGAATAAGATGGTGTTGTACCAGGTCGAAACCATAACAGGGTTCAAGGAACAACTTATGGTATACCAACAAGTTCGGAGCTTAACCCAGCAGTCATCATACTCGAAGGCAAGTTATAGAACGTCATTTGGATTTCCAGACAGTAATGAAACAGAAAGCGGTAGTCAAGTAATGTTTTAAATGCGCGAATCAACACATATCGAAAGCGATTGTCAAGCGAAATCATTCAGATGTTTCAAGTGCGGCGTCCTGGTCATCGTTTATTTGAATACAATGCCACACAGTCGCGGGTAAAGGCGGAATCAAGCATCGTGTATACTGCATCAACAGAAGCACGTGCACCAATACACCAAGTGTGCTTTGCACCAGTTTCCAACCGTATTTTTACAACGACCATAGCCTGTCAGCACTATGGGAAACGGGGAGTGACTTACGTCTCATCCGATATGATAGCATAATGATGCTAGAATACATTGAGTTAGACAAAGCTAAGACGAGTTTTTTGGGCATCGGGCAAAACAAACCTTGGAAAGTTCTCGGTAAATTTAGAAGTGAACGGATTAGAGTTGCATTGCATGATATGCAGTATTTAGCAGTAATTGGGAACGATTACTCAACAATGAAGATGTCGTAATCACACGTAAGAGTGCGGAGTTTAAGAGAAAATATAACGGGAAGAGTTGGCTGATAAAGGGGTAAACCCAGTAGGAGTTGAAGTTAGAGATGGCAAACGTGTTAGTGTTAAGATGGAAAGTTGTGGGAAGATAGTGAGCATGAAAGTTTCGAATTACCCGCCGAGTTCCAGTCGGTTTTCCTCGCTACATCAGAAGGAGAGATGGAAAGTGATGCGGATGCTTGAATTGAACCCCTGGATGATCGTGAGAGGAGAGCTCCGGTAAAGGTGATAGAGTACTATACGCCGAAGACAAACAAAGGATCACCAGTTGAAATAAAATTGGTGTTAACAGGCGAAATTTGAGTATATCAGAGTCCAAGGCAGATATCATATACAGATTAGAGGCTAGGACAACAATAAATTGCAGCTTAGGTGCGTGAGGGAATAATTGTAGTTGTAAGTCAGATTTTGCTAGTGGGCGCTGGTGTTTTAATAACTCATCAAAGGAGATGTTTGTTTACACAGGCGAGTATGCATCACCAGTCGTTCTAGCGAAGAAAAAGTATAGGACGCAGAGACTCTTTTATGATTTCATAAGGTTGAAGGAGAAAATTGTCAAGGATTTTCCGATAGTCTTACTTGATAGCATCCTCGAGAAACTACAAAGAGCCAGAGTTTTTACCACGCTGAATTTAGAGGATGATTCCAATTGACCCAAGCTTAAGGAAATATACTTCGTTCGTCTCCCATAATGGGCAGTTTAACTTTCAATACATACTTTTTGGAATATTTAACTCACCAGCCGTATTTGCAAGGGAATTTTTCAGTACTTGAGTTTGATTCATGGTAGTACAATAGTGAGGTATATGGACGAATCATAAATCCATCAAAGAAGATGAAAAAGAAAGCATGTGCAAGTTGAAATTGATATTTGTAATCGTCAGAAAGTGGGTTACGCATCAAGTACAGGAATTGTCAATTCTTGAAGAGGAAGGTGGAGTACTTAGCATACATCGTAGAGAAAAGTGCAATTCGTTCGTCAGTGGAGACGATCAGAGGGGTAAGCGTTTTTCCGGTACCAGTCAATAGAAAAGCGCTTCAACACGAGATTCTTAGAGGGGTTTTCCATCATCGCTAGGCCGTTGTCCGGTTTAGTACGGAAGGGTGTCAAGTTTAAGATGAACGTCGAACAATTCTTACCTTTCCTGCATCTGAAATCAACTGAAAATCTGATGTTCAACTTGTCCATCGCGTAGAGTATATGAGTCAAAGGACTACACCAGTGGAACAGAAATGTCGCACTTATGAATTGAAAGTACTGGCCATTCTAGAGGCCCTAACAAACTACAGAATATACCTGGTAAGAATAAAGATAGTTTCTGACTGCAATGCGTTCAGTATGACCATGAAGAAGCGTCGTTGAGTGTGTCGAAGCGGGCTATATTCATGCAGGAGTTCGACTATGAGATCGATCGCCGATCAGATTCTAAAATGAAGAATGTAGATGTTGTGAGCGAGGTATTTTGCCTTATGTTAGAGCAGTCATTAGTAGTATCCGGGAGGCACAATCACAGGACATGTAGACAAAGGTTGTAAGGAATACCTTAGAAAAGGTCAGGCGTTGCAGGAAGTTGCAGATGTTCTAGAGAGTTGCCTCAAATGCACAGTGTCAGAAGCCAAGGTTGGAGAAAGGAAGGGCTTTATTGCACAATTTTCCCCGATCTAACAAATTACAATAAATTTATTCGATTGCCAGGCTGCCGGCAAAACCAAAAGAAAACCAAAAAAGGCACACGGAAACCAATTTAATAAAAAAAAAAACTAAGCCACACTGTCGGTGGTTGGGATTCATGTGACGATCCTTCACCTAGATTTCCTGGGGAACAGAAAATTCCCTGAGGGGAAATTTGTAATGGCAGCAATATCGTTTGTTGAACCAAGTGGCTGCTCAGCTGGGCTGGGTTCAGGGAAAACGATAGTTTTAAATGTTAATTAAGCTACAAATGCCACAATAGAAAGAAAGGGTGTTAGGCGCCATGCATTTTTTGCTCCGAGTGGAAGTGCAAAACCATCTGCTACTAATAAGTCGGAAGAAACACCACACAATATCCCGGGAGAAAAAAATAAACTATAAATTTTTTTCTTGTAACTTTATAATGGAACGCTTTATTTGCGGAGTGAAGGCAAAACAAAGTATTGCGGTAGCCGTTAAGCGGCAACGACAAAATGTTCAATCAAATGGCGGTACTGAAGGTACCACTAAATAGATTGAACCGCTAGTTGGGAACCCGAAACCGATTGCTAAATCTTATGTTTTTTTTCTACAAAAAGGATTCGCCCGGGGTAAATAATACTACTTATCTTATTCCTTGGTACTGTTCTACTCCTGTCCTGCCCGTCCTGGTTTCGTCCGTATTTCCTCCTCGTTTTCGTATATTTCCAAGCCCTTGTTGTTTTTCCCTTCCTGTATCTTTATCTTTTTTTTTGTTTTAATTAACTTTCCTCTTCACCTTTTTTTTGTTGTTTTAAATTCTTGCTTTTTGTTTTTTTTCTTAAACTTTTGATGGTCAACCAAGAAGTGATTAACCCTATTCCGATGATATTAGCTCGAACCGTAGGTCTCACAAATACGCTCCTTCATACATCCGTTCATACGGATGCAACGGTCCAATTTTGGCCTTTGTGTGCACCGCTCCGCAAATTTGGTGAAGTGTGCCACCGTGCATTGGATTTCCGTTGCTTTCACTCTCTCATACACACACACATTCGTGCTTCTTTCTTATTTCCCCAAATCTGGGGAAATTTCCTCCAATATTGGGATTTCCCTTTGGCCCGAGCTAATATTTTCCTTTACGATCATTCATTTTAGTTGCATTCAGTCTGAATGCATTCCAGTCCTACCCAAAAGATAAAAAAAAGGAAAAAGGTAATTTGCCAAAAATATATGGCTTACTTGCATTTCTACATCCTAATCATTACCCGCTTCTGATAATGATCGGGTGGCATACCGTGAGGGTGAAACAAGGAACTAATCACGAGACGGGTGTAGGAGAGGGAATTCTAAATATGGAGTGCTGTCCAATGAAAACTAAATATAAATAAAGACATACCGGCGAATCCTGTTGTCAAGAATTAATTAAATGTGGACCGCGCAACTAGGGGTCCATTCTTTACAACACTTTTGTTACAATTTTATTTTCTGTTTTTTTTTTTTGTATTTAAGGTGGTGACCGCCCGTCACCAAATAGATTATCTGTGGCAGTCCGCCTGGTCCTGTGTCTCTGTGTATTTATTATACGCAGAGGGTTCCAGACTGCCCATCTGGCTCTAGACGTACAGCGTTGGGTTTAAGGTGACCGTCCGTCACTCCACCGAGACTCCCGTCTCTTCGCCTCGTGGATCTATTGGTTGTCCCCTCCGACAAGTATAAAAGCAGAAGGACAGAGCTCAAGAGCCCACCAATTCTTCCCGCTAATATACTTCTCCAAGGAGACAACGGACATAAAATGAACGGGTAGGGCAAAAAGTGGATCGGGCAGGGGAGACCGTGATGGAGCTG
This sequence comes from Volucella zonaria, assembly GCA_963966105.1. Classification (NCBI taxonomy): domain Eukaryota; kingdom Metazoa; phylum Arthropoda; class Insecta; order Diptera; family Syrphidae; genus Volucella; species Volucella zonaria. The sequence goes on along the minus strand of OZ014533.1, from coordinate 39,964,952 downwards.
AGATACCTTCTAAGGCTAAGGGATCTACCCGATAGGAGAGACAACACAACACAAGGGCAGGAGCCGACGACTTTGTGAATGGCTCTTGTTCACTACAACGTTGGACGCTGGTCTCGCGCCTTCCTCCAAATGGTTGCTTCAATGGACCGTCTATCCTACCTGCTGTGGTTGATCCTTCGACATACTAGGAGGGTGCACCAATGGCTGATGGACCCATGGCTGCTCACCACCCTTCTAGGATTTTGAAGAACCAACGGAGAAGAATGTGGATGAGTGAGGCCGAAGGGAAAGGGAGAGGGTAGAACTTGTTGTGGTAAATTTTACCGTAACAGCTTCTCCGGTCGATTGATAAGGAGGACCTGCCACTGGGGACCTTCCACATAGACCACGTTGGTAGGTATAGGACAAGTTACAGACAAACTATATACTCTTGGTGGCGAATGCATTTTCAAAGTTTGTTCTATCTAACGAAGAGCACCGCGTCCGCCGATATCATCGAGAGTTTGAAGAAATAGTCCGTCACGTTTGGTAGTCCAAGAAGAATCATTTCAGACAAAGGAACTGTCAACTGCTTTTGGTGAATATTGTAAAAGTGAATGTATGTACAATATACAGCATCTGCTAATCGCGATCAGAGTCCCACGAGGAAATGGACAGGTGGATAGGATTCACAAGGTCGCCGAGCCAATGTTGACGGAGACAAGTCTAAGCAGTATTCAGAACTCGTCTAAACAGGTGGATCGAGTGCAGCAAGTGTTGAAAAAATCTATGTCAGGGATGACAAAGTTCAGCCTGTGTAGCATACATACCGAGGTAGACATGCGCATTCCTGATTACCCACATCGTGGAGGAGTTCAGTGCTGAGCTGAAGTGAGTTAGTCGCGGTCAAGCGCACTAAATCTGGTTTCGGCCTAAGTTCCTTGGCCCTTATAAGATGACAGGAAAATTAGGTAATGAGGCACGAGATGAGGAAAGTTGGGAATGGTGAGAGCCCGAACACCACAAATACTGTTGTGGAGTAGGTATATGAAGATGTGAAATTCTTCATTCGGGTCAAATGAAACATCAGAGTAGCCGAATGTAGGATGTGACATATTACACTCTAATTGAGCGACAAGACAGGACAGTTAACTAAACGAACGAACGTATACGAACAGAAAGACAAAGCGAACGGGATCTGGAGACCACTATCAGTTCAAGAGCATAGATGTCTGTGAATACATCTGAATTGTCAACAGTGTCAAATCTCCTCACATTTTACGCAAAAACGTCTTCCACATTATAAACACATAATAAATTTTACTTGTGAATTGTTCTCATTCTAGCAACTTTATTTGTAAATTGCCCGCCTTCCAGCTGTTTTCAGGCTTGTGGAATGCGTTAGTAACTCACTTACAATGCGTCCGTGCAAAGTTTAGATGGTTTGTCATCTATGTTAATTCATCTACGTTCAAGAGTAGAGTTTAAAGAAGTAGGCGATCGGCCGTTAAGCCGGCTTGTAATATTAAACGTAAACTTTTTAATTAAAGCAATTAACCAAATAAAGTGAATTTATAAACTTGGAATCGAAATCCTACGATGCTTTCAATTAAATCCTACACACAATTAATCAAAATATATATATATATATAGTCGTTTAAGCAAAACCAAATTACAGAACTTCCTAAATACAAAATGTGTTTAAGAATTGTTTGCTCAAATTAACTTAAAGCTGATTTCATCTGTTGCTTTTAAAAAAGTAAACAACCAGTTAAAGGGAAAAAATCATCTTAATATTTATGAGCATCTACAATACATACATAGGTGAAAAAAATTTAATTATACATACATTCAATGCCTTGTATTTATTAACAGGAAAAGTAATTACACTGAAATAAAGTCATCAGAAGAGCACGTAATGGTAGGTCTAGAGAAAAGACTGACATCTTTTTTTACGTATTTTCTTCTTGTTACTATGTTATTCTCTGTTGCAGGCGAAGTGGCTAGTTATTTATTTTCGTGTGTTAAATGCACATCTTTTGCGCTCCACAGTGTAAGGTGTTCCGAGCCTCGCGTTAAAGAAATTCTCACAGGAAATATTCCAATTATTCTATTATGCCATGTACTCGTTGGCGTCGCTTAGTTGTCGCTTTTAATAGTATGACTCTTCTCCAAAGCACTACCATGTGTACTTCATTTTTTAGTTAATGGGCTTATGCAAATCATATTTTCTCTTTTATGCACATGAACGAAGTGCCTTCAGCCTCATCCTTTATTACCATGATACGAGTGAACATTTCATGATCATGAAAAGTGGCATTTCCATTTTTTACCTTTTGTTAAAAATGCTAACATAATAATGAAAATATCTGTATATCGTTAAAAATGCTATATATATACCGCTAAGGTACTGCAGCAATCAGTTTTCACTGAACAAATCAAAGAACTATATGAGAAGTCGCCAGTTTGATGTATTCTATTGTTTAAAAATATCAACAAATGAACAGTTCATCTGCAATTGCCAGTGTGTTGACTTAATTCAAAGCAAAAAACAATGACACTTTTCTTTTGTTTAATGATAAAAACAGCTTAACTGTTGGCCCAACCTTGTGTACTTTATCTTGTCACTTTATGCGAATGGTTTGGACTCATGTTTTTATAGGATATTGTTAAGAAATCGCTAACCACAACTACTTTTAAGTTTTCAAAATGTGAAAATCTACATAGTCGGCAACACAATATTATTTAACTTCATTGCATTTAATGAAGCTTTGTGGAAGGCAGGTCGATATATGACGTGATTCAAAGTTTATGGTAAAATATCGCGACCCCTTGATCGAATTTGAAGTTATGGTTGAAAATCCGTAGATTGTTAACGACTTTTTTTCCTTTGGCCGATAAAAGTAGAATTAGAAGCTAATATTAGTAATTTGACAAACGCGCTGAAAGATAGCGCCTTACGAATCAATCATACATACGTCTATTGACATTACGAAGACTATGTGCCATAAAGACTTAGCGTGGGATGACTTAAACAATACCAAATATACCGCGGAGATATGCTGAACGAGTGTTCTTCGTCCAACTTTAGCATACGCACCGCAAAGTTGAATGATGTTGGAGAATTATGAAGAAACAATGACGAATTAAAAATGTAACAAATAACAGCGAGCGAAACAAAACACAATGTAATAAGAAAAAATATAGCATTAATGTATATCTAACACTTTTTCCGTGCTTTTCTAGGACGAGAACGTTTATTTCTTTTCTGCAAGTAAAAAATTTAAATTTAAGAAAGAAATTTAGAAATTCGAGGAAAGATAAATAGGTTCCGACAAACATAACAAAAATACTTAAGTTTCGCTTTTAAACATGGCAATAACAAACCTCCAAGTGTGTAAATTTCTCATTTTCTCGGAAGTGTGGTCATTGTGGTCTATGTCTTTCACGGCTTTGCTCAAAATAATACGACGAAAAACACAGTGAAAGGAAACTTTTTTTTGTTAAAAATTAAGGAATATACATGACCACTAACAATTGATATTTTACAAAGATACTTCCATTCTCTTTCTTCGATTGTGAACTTAAAATGTGTTATTAAATTACGAGAAAAATGAAACCACTAACTCCGGTTTACTTGCAATGTTATAATGCATATTTCTGTTAAAAATGTGGGTGGCAGTGGCTCAACTAGTTGTGGACTGGCTTATAAATCGGAAGGTTCGGTGTTCGAATCCCAGTCTCGCCCGAAAGACATATTATATTCATTTTTTCAAGATCAAGCCAACTTCCACTAAGAATTTAGTCTCCCCATTAAATGTTGGATGCCATCCATGGAGCGAAATAACCACTGAGCCCAAAATCTTTCATTCTCTCTCTATCCCATTTTCCAAAAAACTTAACACATGCTGAGGCATTATAAGTGTATTCATACTCACTTGAGTGTTAAGTTCTTTTAAAAAAAAAATCTGTTCTCATAATGAAGTTTGACAATGACATATTCCTTGAATTTATCGCATGATATATTAATAAGCAAGCATGTTTATTTAGACAAATTATAAATACAAAATTTATAAAGTTTACATTCGGTGTGTTTATTTGTGTTTATTTTTTACTCGAGTTAAATTCAATAAAGTCTAATCTGCAACATTCTGACGGCCGTGAACGAAGTTCGCAATCAATTTATACTTCATCTAGTGTGGAATGGAAACACCCTGTTGTTCGGAGATCTAATACCTTTCGATGCGAATGCACATACTAGGAGTAATGAATTAGTTAACCCTTAACTACCTACCAGCGGTCACACAAACCGCAACGGTTTTTCAAATTCAAATATTTCAATGGGTGCGTGTCGTGCGACAAAGTGCATCCAAACTAGATGGAGTGAAAAGTGACATCCTTGACCGCTAGAATGCGCTGCTACTGCAAAAACGGTTATGGTGCCTTGAAGTCCGTTCATATTTAGGCAGGCATGCCAAATTTCAGTGCGCTGATTGTTCTTGACGTGTTGAGTATGGGCAAAAACAGTGTCGCGGAAGTTAAAAAAAACCAAGTGTCTTGTTGTGGTGTCTATTGCTGGCTGGCCTTTTATTGGTCTACATGTTTATTGGGGGAGGTCACCATACAAATATGTAACTTCTCCATCCCTAGTTTTAAGGTTCTCCTGAATCGTTGAAATCTCTATTTTTTGAATTTTTGATTTTGGCATAGTTACATAGCTATACAAACGATTACAATTATTATTACTATGAGTATTACAAATATTGCTTTGTTACTAGCATAATTAATGATTCTATGGTATTTCAATTCTTTTTAAATTCTTAATTTGATGTATTTCTGCAATTTCTTTAAAGTCTAATTTTTCTTTTATGTTTACTTTTTCTTCATCTTCATAATAAAATGTTTGAATAAATTCTAATTGGTAATTTACAACAGTTACATTAAGTATGTTAATTGTTGACATTTATTATAAAGTTACATTTATTAATTACAGATTCTTCTTCAAAGGTTATGCATATAATGGTATTATCGTCAATCTTAATTATATTTTTTACTGCATTATAGAGATTAGTACATGCATTTTGTGTTATACATGAACGGCTTAAATTTAGTTCTTTCAAATAAATATTATTAATATTGTATTCATATTGTAAGCTATTTATTTCTAAAGTTGTAAGGCTTCGATGTCTATTTCATTTTTCTTATCATTTGGAATAGCTATAATCATTTTAAGTTGGGTCGTAATGTAGTCTTTCTGTAATTTTACAGCTATTATAAGTCTATCTTGGTCGAATTTTAGGAGTCCTATTCTAGCATATTGAAGTTTATAAAAGTCTATGTGTAATATTTTCATTTCCATTCCAGTCAATATGCTTGGATGGAGAATGATTGCTTAGCAGATCCCTTATTGTCTAGCAGGCTATCTACTTTGCTTTCTAATATTTGCAGTTTTGGTAGCTGGTCGGTTATCAATTGTTTCTTACAAAGTCTTTTTGGTTAGATGCGATACTTTGGTAGGTATATGATAATGTTTCCCTATCTGTTTCTTTTGTCTTCTTAAATTTATTTAAGGAGCCCATGAATTGTCCGTTAATTTTTATTTGTTGATTAAGACCTGTTATAGTTGCATGATTGTTAGTATCTACAACATGCATACCACCGCAACGTAAAGATAGCGGCACTCGTTAATAAAAGCTAGTGAATGCTAGTTGTGCATCTTTTGAGAGTTACTTACCGAAGTTTCAGTCATTTTGGACGGGCAGTTTTTAGTTAACAGTCGTTTGAGTGAGTCGATGTGAGTGTTTTTTGTGAAAATGGAAAAAATTGAGTATCGAGCTGTTATTAAATTCTTGTTTTTGAAAGCCAATACGCCTACGCAAATCAAAAATGAGTTGGACTCTGTGTATGGGGACTCTGCACCATCATTTACCATAGTGAAATTTTGGGCAGCTGAATTTAAACGTGGCTGTAAGAGCTTGGGAGATGATGAACGTTCGGGACGTCCAAAAACTGCAACCACTGACGATAACATTGCTAAAGTTCACCAAATGTTGTTAGACGAGCTCCGAATTAAAGTGAGAGAGATAGTAGAGGTTATGAAAATGTCCAAGGAACGTGTTTATTACATGTTAAATCAAAATTTAGGCATGAGAAAGCTGTTCTCGCATTGGGTGCCGCGTTTGCTTACGTAAGACCGAAAACGTGTTCGAATGAACATTTCCAACGCCCTGTTGGCGCAGTTTAGGCGCAATAAATCCGAGTTTTGGCGCCGATTAATTAATTTTGGTGTGGGCGAAAGCTCCCATTTATTCGGCTTAAACTTAAAACTAAGGTTGGTTATTGTGGTGAAGGAGAACGGATTTGAGGTAGGAAGTGGTGCGGTGGAAGTCAATGACGTTAGGGTTTCAATTAATTTTTCGTAGCATACGGGAGATTGGTTCGTTCGCGCCATAGGTGGTGTGGTGGGTTGGGAGATAGAAGAGACGAGGGGTACGTAGATTACGAGGGTTAGTGTTGAGGACAATAGAATTGTGAAGGGACGTGCATTCAACCTGACCTGAAAGAAGTCGATGAATGAAGAGAAAGTCGGCTGCATCTCTGCGTTCCTCAAGGGTGTTTAGGTTAATAAGGTTGAGACGGTTTTGATAGGGGGGCAGAGTAAAAGAATCATCCCAGGGCAAACCTCGATGAGCGAATCGAAGAAAACGGCGCTGGATGCTTTCGATTCTCGAGATATGAACGCGATGATATGGGGACCATACTTGACTGGCGTACTCTAGGAGGGGACGAACAAAGGTAATATAGAGGGACCTGGTCACGTATGGGTTGGTGAATTCTTTGGACCATCGTTTTACAAAACCTAGTGCAGAGTTGGCTTTAAGGATTATCCCATCCATATGCAAACGGAAGTTGAGCTCCCTATCACACAAAATGCCGAGGTCGCGAAGAGATTCAACGGAGGAGATAGGTTGGTTGTGGAGAAGGTAGAGTCGGGGAGGAGATTTGAGCCGCTTATGTGAAAAGGTGATGGACTGGCATTTGGTGATATTAAGTTCCAAACAATTTTTGAGGCACCAGATCGAAAAACTATCAAGGTCTTGTTGAAGAAGGAAGGAGTCATGGGGAGAGGAAATGGTTTTGACAAATTTGGTATCGTCGGCGTAAAGGGAGACGGACGAGTATTTGATGATCCTATCGAGATCATTTATGGTTAATATAAAGAGAAGGGGACCGAGATGGCTGCCTTGAGGATCTCCAGAGGTGGCCAAAAATGGAGGGGAGTGGGCTGACCTAAAACGAACACTGTAAAAACGGTTTTCGAGGTAAGAGGAAATCCATTTTAACAGTATGGGTTCAAAGCCGAGGGCAGACAATTTGAAGAGTATTTATCGATGAGAGATTTTATCGAAGGCTTTGCTAAAATCGGTTGCAACTACATCGACTTCGTTGCCGTTCTCTAGGGCAGAGATTGCAAAGGATACGAATTCAACGAGATTTGTGGTGGTTGACCTACCCTTTGGGAAGCCATGTTGTCTAGGGGAAATAAGTGATTTGCATTGGAAACTTAGAGCTTCATACAAAATACTTTCGAGGAGTTTGGGTATATGTGAGAGTTTAGCGATTGGACGATAGTTTGTTATTTCGTTCTTTGATCCCTTTTTGTGGATCGGGGTTATAAAGGAGGTTTTACAAACCTGAGGAAATTCTCCTTATGAAAGGGATAGACGAAAGAGATCAGAAAGGGCAAGGGAAAGAGACGAAGAACATTTTTTAAGAAATATAGCAGGGAGGCCATCTGGACCGGGTGTAAATTCGTCATTGAGTTGGTGTAATTTATATTCGATATAGGAGGGGTCCAAGATGTGAGAGAGAAGTGGGCCGTTGGAGAAGTTCAGTAGGTAACGAAAATAGGATGGATCTGGTACAAAGGAGTCGTTGGTGAAGGATTGTTTAAAGAAGCTGGCAAATAGGTTGGCAATGGTGAGTGGATCGGTTGATGACTTGTTGTTAAAAGAGAGGGAAGGAGGGTAACCATCGGACTTTCTTTTGTACTTAACAAATTGGTAAAAGGACTTAAGGTCATTTATAAGGTTGACTTGCGCATTATTAAGGTAACGCTGGTAAAGGAAATCGTAAAGTTCGGCGAAATGAAAATAATCACCAAGATAGTTGGAATAGTTGGACAAGGATCTGGTACGCAGGAAAACAGCCCATAACTTGTTTCTCTTGTTTCGCAAGGAACGAAGCTTGCGATTATACGAGGGAGGACTAGTAGATGATGTTTTAAGGCGGGAAAACGGAACGTAAAGGCTAAAAGAATTAAATATTTCTTTATAAAAAATGGATAAAGCATCATTTACGCTTAGGTTGTGCTAAGATAGTCACTGGTTTTGTGAAAGTTTGCTTTATGAAAGTCGTAGGATGAGAGAGTTGTGGGAGAAGTGGACTGGAAATAAGATTTATGAAAAAATTAAAGTAGTAGGGGGGGGGGGGGGGGGGGGTAGTTGTCGATTGTAGAGAGAGATAGGGGATAAAATGAGACTGAGGAGTTAATTGAATCTGTTGTGAAAATAAGGTCCAATTGCCTTCCCATATAGTTGGATACACCACTGACTTGGCATAGACTTGAGTCTGTTAAGCGATCTAAGAAGAGACATTCCTTAGCTGAGTTGGCATTTGAAGCGATGAAGAACGACCATTCCGCGTTGGGGTCAACAATTGAGCAAAAAACACTAGCACAGCACTTTTCCATTGTTCTTTGGTTTTTTTTTTCTTTATTTGGGCTACGAACAACAACAAAACAGTGGCCTGCAAAGGGCGATCCGGCTCCAAAAAAGCAAAAACTGTTTTTTCGGCTGGGAAAGTGATGGCGACTGTTTTTTGGGATAGTAGAAGAGTTATCTTAATCGATTATCTTCAAAAAGGAAAACCATTACAGGAGCATACTACGCATCATTACTTGCCAAGCTGAAGGCAGAAATTGCGGGAAAAACGGCCATATTTGCAGAAAAAGAAAATCCTGTTTCATCATAACAACGCGCGGTCTCACATCTCAGCGGTTGCCATTGTGAAAATCCATGAATTACAATTTGAACTGCTTGGCCATCAGAGACACCAGATCTAGTCCCAAGCGACCTCATCTAAAAACTGCGCTCGGAGGACAGAGATTTTCGTCAAGTGAAGAGGCAATCACCTTCGTGAACAATTATTTTGCAGAGAAAAACGCCAAGTACTATTTGGACGGGTTAGAGAGATGGGAGCATCGCTGGGAGAAGTGTGTAGAGTTACAAGGAGACTATGTAGAAAAATAAGAAAAAAATTTGGATTTTGAATTTTGTATCATTGTTCGGTAAAACTTTTCAGACAACCCTCGTATGTTCAAGAATGTCTTGTCTGTCATTGTCGTCCATTGTTTCAAACAACCACTTTTGTGCTGTTCCCATGAAATTAGAAGTCCTCGTTTCTGTCTTCTGAGTGGTATAATTGCTTGACGTTTTGCTTTAATGTTAAATATTTCGTTTTGTATTTCTGTGTTTTTTGTTAGCTGTAGAGTCTGTACATTTACTTCTATCAGTGTAATTGTTGAAAGTTTCTCCTTAGTATCTACATATTATATGTAGTATAATCTGGCTGTTATTTATTATTTCTACTGGTCCTAGGTTTAGGGTGGTATAACCGTTACCTGTTTGAATTGGTATTATTGTTAGCGTTGCTTCCGCTGCTGTTATTATCGTCATCATCATTATGATCTTTAGCCACTGGATTACCTGCAAATTAAGTTGGTCTTTTAATATTTGTGGGGTCTACATTTCTTAAATTATGCTTTCTATAATATGTTTCATTTTTGTGCCTTAAATTTTTGTAGTGTCTTATATAGCCCTCATTGCGTTTTCTACATAATTTTCCCGTGAAGTATTTCTCTTATTTATTATTTGTTTCCTTTTCTCTTTTACTTTCTTCTTTAAAGTAAAATTTCAAGTAAGGTCGAGTTAAACCTCTCTATGTCCGAATTACCTATACGAGAGTTGGCCTTTGTCATATGCATTTTTATTCCTTCTTTCCTAAAGTGTTCGTTTATGTTTTCTGAATTGAATTCATTGTCACTAACTACTTTACTTGGCTTTCCAAATTTTGTTAATTGTTCATCTATGCATTCTAAATTATTTGTCCAATTTTTGCTAGTCAAACTGTATCCGTAAGCTTTTTTAATAAATTTGTATATAAATGTCAGATATATTAACTTATTAAAATGATAAATATCCATATGTAATATTTCATTTCTTTTGTTTGGAGTTTCAGTCAGCTTGAATTTAGGTCTAATTGGTTTTCTGTCATATTTCTCTTCCTGACATGTCTGGCAATTTCCTATTACTCTAGAAATTTCTGTTATCAATTTAGGAAATTATATTTTGTATTTTGATTGATAGCATGTTTCTACTGCTCCTGAATGGATATAGTATACATCTTCAGCTTTTTCTAAATCTCTTGCCCTCTGTGTAAACTTATAAAACTTAACTTCTTTATTATGTCCATATATTTCGGTTAACACTTCCCTTTCTTCTACTTCAGAGTAAATACCTATCGTTCTTGCTAAAAACAGATCCCTCCAGTATTCGTCATCTTTTGTTATATCAAGCAGAATAATTCTTTTACCATGCAGATTTTTATTTCATTCTGAACTGAGTTAGTTAGTATTAACTGGGTTTGGAAGTATTTATAATTCCCTCCTTGATTGGTATATGACCTAACAATTGTTCATTCGCTGAATGTATAGTGTCTGATGTTTCGTTTATTTCGCCTGGGATTCTGCTTAGGAAATCTGCCATTTTATTTTCCTTGCCCTTAATATATTCAATGTCAAATTCGAATTCTTGTAATTTAAGAAGTCCTCTTTGAACTCGTTGACTGAATTTTTTTCCATTAAAATTTTTAGTTAAATATTTTTGGGGCATATAATCAGTGATTATTTTGAATTTCTGCCCCCAAAGATATGATCTAAAATATGAGGTAGCCTATACCACTGCTAAGAATTCTTTATCGGTTACTGAGTAATCTTTCTCATGGTCATTTAGTGTGCAAGAAGCATAGCTTACTGGCTGTCCTTCTTGAGTAAGTACGGGTCCTAAACCAAATTACTTGCATCAGTGAAAAGTGAAAATTGCTTATCAAAGTCCGGGAATTTAAGTATGTCAAGCTTAACAGAGTTTCTTTTAATCTTTCAAAGGCTTGAATATTTTCAGGGTCATTGCTATTGATTTTCATACTCTTTTTTAAGTATTTTACCTCTTTTTTTTTCTTTTCCTTTTGGGGGGAGAAGAAATGCCTTACGCACCACAAGGAGGTCGGTTGGCGTTGACCATCCCTGTGTGTCCGGCTCTCTCCGCATGCTTTCGGATCATACGGACTAAAACTCCTACCCACTCTGTGGCTTCTGCCACAACCCCCTGGGACCACTCTTCGCATTACGAGGGCGGGTCAATAAGTCCGTGACTTTTGATTAAAACAGATTTTTTGATAAAAAAATAATTTTATTTTTCAACGTAGTCTCCCTTGAGCTCTATACGCTTTGTCCAACGCTTCTCCAATTTTTTTATCCCTTCCAAAAAAAATGATTTGTCGAGGTCCTCAAAATAGGCCTTTGTTTGCGAGATGACTTCATCATTGGAGTCAAATCTTTTTCCACCAAGCCATTTCTTCAGGTTTGGGAACAAGAAGTAGTCGCTCGGAGTCAAATCTGGAGAATAGGATGGATGAGGGAGCAATTCATAGCCCAATTCATGGATTTTTGCCATGGCAACTGCACATGTGTGCACCCTTGCATTGTCTTGGTGGAAAAGAACTTTTTTCTTGGCCAAATGAGGTCGTTTTTTTTTTCAAATCGTCATTGAATCGGTCCAATAAGTTGGCATAATATTCCCCATTGATTGTTCTTCCCTTTTGAAGGTAGTCAATGTGGATTATCCCAAAAAACAGTCGCCATATCTTTATTGGCTAACAAACCCACCTTGGCCTTCTTTGGCGCCGATTCACCCTTAGAAACCCACTGTTTTGACTGTTGTTTGTTCTCTGGTGTGTTGTGATGGATCCATGTTTCGTCCACGGTTACAAAACGGCGCAAAAACTTCTCCATATTGCGATTAAACAACGCCAAACCTTCCTGTGAAGTTGTTACACGATTGCGTTTGTGGTCGACTGTGAGCAAACGCGGCACCCATCTTGCGGAAAGCTTTCTCATGCCCAAGTGATCATTCAAAATTGAAACCCCTGAGCCATGCGAGATCCCTACGGCTTCCACAATCTCTCGCACTTTCAATCTTCGGTCGGCCAACACCATATCGTGAATTTTTTCGATTGTTTCGGGTGTAGAGACCTCAACTGGGCGTCCAGGACGTTCGGCATCTTCAGTGCTTGTACGGCCACAACGAAATTCAGTAAACCACTTTTTTACCATTGAAATCGATGGTGCAGAGTCCCCATAGTATTTATCAAGCTTAGCCTTGGTCTCGGTAATGGTTTTTTTTCGCAAGAAATAATGCTTAATAAGCACACGAAATTCACTTTTTTCCATTTTCTCCTCAAATTAGTGAGTAGTCTGATAAAAATAGCTGTCAAACACAAACTAACTGACGCAGCAAGTTTAAATTTTGACAGGAGTCAACTGACAGATGCCTGTTGACAGGAGCAGTGTTGCTGTTTCAGTAAAGAGGTCAGAAATTCAAAAAGGCACGGACTTATTGACCCGCCCTCGTATATCACCCTACACCCTTTCGGGTTTCCGTGCCTTCCCGGTATTGTTCTTTTTCTCTTTTCTTTCTTTTGAGAATATCTTCCACAAACTGGCAAATTCTTCCCCAGTTCAGGTCACTCGTCAGCATTTTAACCACTATGTTTTCTGGGTTGAAGGCACCAATGCTGTGCGTTGGGCTTCCCATCTTCTGCAGGCAAAAAATGTGTGATGTACGTCGTCTGCTGGGGAGTCGCCGTACTGACAGGCTGGGCTATCCGCTTTGCCGATCCTATGTAGAAAGGCTTTGAAATTTCCGTGTCCGGTGAGGAACTGGGTGACGAAGCAGTTGACCCGTGTTTCCGGTCTTTCCGCTCAGCCACATTTCTTATCAACCTCGCTGTCCACCTTCCTCTGCTTTCCGAGATCCAGCGCTCTTGCCACTTCCGTATCGTTTGCTGCTTTACTTGGTCGATTGCCGCTTCCAATCCGATTTCCGCCTTGTTCTCGTGGACGTACTTCCTTTGTGCCGCTAGGAGATCGATGGGAGTCACTCCTGCGACTATAAGGATGGCTGGTTCCGACACTGTTCGGTAAGAGCTAGCCACGCGTAGAGCTCCACGTCTTTGCACTGCCGCCATCTGCTTCCGATGCTTTTCTTGTCGAAGCGCGTCGGCCCAGATCTCACTTCCATATAGGAGAATGGCATGCGTTGTCGACATTAATAGCCTGCGCTTACTTGGCGTTGGACCACCTAACATATGTTCGCCAGTAACTTCTGAGTAATGTTGTAACTCTAGAGGCTCTTTTCGCTGCGTGCTTTATCTGTTGCAAGAAAGTTAGTTTTGTGTCTAGCCTCAATCCCAAATACCTCACCGCGCCCTTGCTCTTAATGACTTCAGAGCCAATTTGGAAGTCTATTTGTGTCGGGATTTTCTTCTTCGTCAGAAGGACTATCTCAGTTTTCTCTGTTGCCAAACTAAGACCGTGCTCGTCCATCCAGAAGGTTGTTCGTCGCATGAAATGGTTCAACTTTCTTTGCGCGTTTTCAGTGCCTCTTGCCGTTATCACTGCCGCGATGTCGTCTGCGTACCCAACGAGAAAGGTGTCTCCATCCGCAGTATATCATCACAGGAGATGTTACAGAGGTCTGATCCCAGGATTGATCCCTGTGCTGCTCCAGGTGTTACTTAGTTCCTTCGTAGGCCTTCTGTGGTCTTATAGATCAGCTCCCGATCCCTGAGAAAGTCCTTCATCATATGTAATATATAGGCTGAGATGTTTAATCTATTTTCTAACGCATTTAGTACATATATCACTCCACCTGGCTAAGTTGAATGCATTTCTTACGTCCAGGATTGCAAAACGATCTTCTTAGAGCGGCAACTTTCTTGTTGGGCGGTTTGAACAGACTTCACCACTTCTTCAATAGCTCCGACCATGGAGCGTCGTTTCCTGAACCCGTACTGTCTTCCTGCCAAGTCTCCCGCTCTTTGTACTGCATCTGCGATCCGTGATTTGAGCAGCTTTTCCATCAGTTTTCCCACAGCGTCCAGCATACATAAGGGCCTGTACGCTGATGGGGAGTCTGGGTCTCCTTTTTCTTTGCTGGTCAGTTCCAATCGTTACTTTTTCCTTCTTCGAGGCAACTGTTGTACATGTTGAGCAGCAGGTTAGGGCATGCTTGGGCAGTCAATTTTATTACTTCTGCTGGAATTAAATCTGGGCCGGGTGCTCTTCTGTTTTTCATTGTCTGCGCGGCTAATCCCAACTCTTCTTCGCTAAAACCTGGAGTTTCCTGTCGTCGGGCTGGTGTGTTGTCGGGAGGCCTGACCGGATGAGTTGCGAAAAGGGTGTTTACAATGCACTCCATCTTGTCTTCGTTTATAATAGGCGGTGGCGATTGGGCTCCCAGTTTCCGCATTACGACCTTGTAGCCTAGCCCCCTGTGGCCCCCGGTGTTTATGTCTCGGCGGAGATCCTCCCACTTCCGTTTTTTGCTCGAATTGATGGCCCTCTTCAGCTCGGATCTTTTGGTTCTGAACTCCGCTAGAGCTTCCTCTATGTTTTCAGCGTGTCTTCTCCTTCCCCTGGTGACTATGCGCCTAAGTTGTAGGCGTCTCCTGCGGAGCTCAGCTATCTCGTCTGTCCACCAGTACACTGGATTTCTCCTTCTGTTATTGCAGCTTTTCCTGGGCATTGAAGCATCACATGCGAGCAGTATCAGTTACATCGTGGCATTAGCTTTTACTTCCGCGGATCCTTGTACTTGCAGCACGGCACTTTCTCCTTCTTCAGTAACAGATTTGAAAAGCTCTTCGTCTAACCTGTTGATGTTCCATCTCGGTGCTGGTGAACGGTTCCAAATAGGAGTTCGCTGATTTGCTTCTAAATCAAAAACAATGTATTCAATGCTGTCCGTATAATCCTCGATTACTCGCCAGTTTTTTATTCTTGCGAATGTAGATTCCATAGCGAAGGTTACATACGGTATGGTGCCTCTTTGCCCTAGCCTCCTGAAAGTCGGGGTGTTACCTACATTTGCTACGTTTAGACCTTGTCTCGCAGCCATCTTAAGTATTTGCCTTCCTCGAGAGCCCGTAGTTGGCATTCCCCACTCTTGTGCTCTGTCGTTAACGTCGCCGGCAACCAGGATCTCGCCTGTCGTTTCATTTAAGAAGTCCTCCAGGTCATCCAGTTTTTGGCGGAAATTGTCGATCCTGTCGTTCGGGCTGAAATGTATGCTTACAACGGTCTTGGCCCAAGCGAAACCTTTTTGTGTACCTTGGTTTTTCAGGGAGAATGACCTTGTGTCTGGCATCCAGATTGCAGCGATTGCTAAGGTATCCACTATCCAGTTTGTCTCTTTGCCTACGTACTGTTCGCCGATGATGACGACATCAATCTGCAATTCGCTTAGTAATGTAGACAATAGATTGTCAGCCGTTCGGCTCGGGTGGATATTTCCCTATTGGATTCTGGTTATTGTGAAGCCTTTTTCTTCGCATTTTCAAGTGCCTCTCGGAAAACTCGACACTTACCGGATCCCGGCATATGATTTAACGCAAACGCTGGTGTTTGCAGATCCGCACATAGACAACATTTTGGTGATTTCTTCTTCTTCTCCACAGTTGACGCAGGGCCCTTGTCCTTTTCTGTCCGTGCCCTTGCAGGTTGCCTGATGGTGTCTATATTCGAAACACTTGAAGCATCTAGGAACTTCTACTCTGCGACGCATTCTGCACTGAACCCTGTGATTTCAGATTTTGGACTGTTGTTTTCTTCTTGATGGCTTCCTCGACCTCTTCTGCTGTGGTCAGTTCATCAATGTCTCTGATTTCGAGTGCACCTTTTTCTTCAAGGTTGCGAACCGTAGCTCTTTCTCCTAAAATATTTCTAAGGGATTTCCCAAAAGCCTCTTTGTCCTTTGTCCCCTGTCCCAGTTCTAAGAGGACTTCCCTGGCTTTGCTTGTCGCACCGATTTGATGACAGTTTCGGTTTCATCGGGGTTTGCTTTTTTCCGAATTTTCCGCAGAATATCTGTGTATTTTTCCTTGCCTTTTGGTTTGATAAGGATTTCCTCGTGCCTGAATTTCCGTTGCCTACTTTCCTTCTGCCTGATTTTATTTATAGGGTTTTCTCTTAGGCGTTCGTTAGGAGTAGGTTTGGGTGTAACTGGTGTTTTCCATTTCTTTTTCTTGAGAACTTTTGCAAAGTTGTTTCAGTGTCCACGCCTTCCGTCTCAAGAATTTTCTTCTGTTGTGATTTGTTTACTGGAATTGAAGAATTTCTAGTTTTCTTATCCGTTTGCTTTACAAGAGGGCTAGATGGAGGTCTCTTGTTTCCGGCTGGGGGTCTTGACTTTGTAGTTGGAGCTGTCTCTTCTCCTGGCTTTTTGTTCTCGTTTGCTGGCGGTATCTTCCGGGTTGGCTTCAGGAAGGTTCGGACTTTTGCGTCCCACTTCATTTTGTCCAGCGATTCCTCTAATGCAGCAATTCCGTTTCTGATGTCTATGCTAACATTTTTTTGCTTAAAATAAAATACATACATAATTTGTATGATGTCGCAACATTTCTGAACTTCCTTGGAAATTTTGTCTTTGAGCTTTTGCTCTTCGGGAGCCGAGAGGGGAAGCTGAGTTTCTGTAGGACTCAAATCTATAAGCCCTTGCGTAGATTTTGGGGCTTCAACATGTCTTACTAGTCTGCTCAGTTCCTCTTCAGTCGAATTTCCTGGAACCTCTTCAACCGTGGCGCTACTGCCTCCAGTCGTCTGGAATATATCCCGAGCGGCTGGAGGCTTTTTTGCTGGAGGATTTTCTGCGACCGGCTCGTCTCTTTACCATCCATCATTGGGTATGCTATTCGAGCGTAGTCACTAATAAATTTCTTATAATAACCAGTGCTACCTAGGAATCCTTTCAATTGAGTTGTCGTCAAAGGTAAAGAATACTTCTGAATTATTTCTATTTTATTCGTTTCATTCCTTTTGAAGTAAGTATATGACCTAGGTATTCTATGTTGTTCTTAAGAGAGAGCATTTATTTAGTTGGGTTTATAGAGGTTACATATCACATAGAATGCCCACGAAGTTCTACGAGTATTTTTTCTCTTTAAAATGTAAAAATATCTTTTTGTTTTGTTGCCTGTCTTCCAAATGTAGAAACACGCATGCCGGTAAATGTGCTGACGCTATTGAAGTAACATGAGAAACAGGTAAACGACTGCGACAGCTGAGCCTGCAAAAACCTTAGAAACTAAGAATAGATATAAGCAAGTAAAATGATTTTGTAAGTAGTCCGTAAGTTATCATCAATAAATAAAGTACTCGCTCTCGTTCCAACCAAATTAAAAATTGTTTTTTTTCCCCAATCAAATGAGAAAAATATAAGTTAGATTATGATCTGCTAACTTTGAAATATTTTATTCAAAGGTAAAGAATATTTCTGAATTATTTCTATTTTATTCGTTTCATTCCTTCCAAACTGAGTATATGACCTAGGTATTTTGTGTTGTTCTTAAGAGAGAGCATTTATTTAATTGGGTTTATAGATTATCATCTGCTAACTTTGGAATATTTTATTTAATGATGATATGTGCTCTTCTTAGGAAGTGGAAACGATTAGTATATCGTTAGGATATACAGTACAAATTTGTCCTATGTACTCTCTGAGAATATCGTTCATTAGACGTTGAAATGTCGCTGGGGCATTTTTCAGCCCAAAAGGCTTTCTGGTATATTCATATAGACCATTTGGCGTGACAAATGCAGTCTTATGTATATCTTCAGAATGTACCTTTATTTGATGATATCCCTTGGCTATAAATAGCAAAATCGTTGATACACAAAACTTGCCGCAGCCTCACCAGAATGTTCCCTACAATACATCACTCATGGCTGAATTAATGGAACCTGAAGTGGATTCACGCTCACCCCCACATATAAGTCATCTGCGGACGGTTCAACCCACTGATTCCTGCGAAGTTTCTTCCAACTTAACAGCAGAAAATATTTCTATGTCAGCTGCTCCAATCGCTGCCCCACGGAAGCTTATCAGTCATTTTAATTCAACTTGGACACCTTCCGAATGGCAACGTAGACTTGATAAGCTTGCTTCGAAGAATCAATTGGTCACTACGCTTCTTATCAAAGGCGCCCCCCCAAACGCTGATGTTGATTGGATCTCAAATTTCTTCGAAAAGAATATGGCATTACCATTAGCCACTGCAATTTGCTTCCTACATCTCACCACAGAAGCAAGCACAGCTTCAAGCTCAATCTTCCAACCAAGTACGAATGGTTATTCCATAATCCTGCCAGCAACAATTTCAATCTTGGAAAGATGCGTATCTGCAAATGGTTGGAAAATACGCCCAAGAAGCAGGATAAAGCCAAGCAGTCCGTTATACCTAAAAAGTTAGTAAATAAATCCAATTTGCCAAAACCCACCTCCTCTTCCCACAACAAACCCAGCTCCAATTGGAGTTTTAAAACAACAATTTTTCCTAATTTTAAGCCGCCCACCCAAACTCCAACTCCCCCTATTCCACCTCAAATCAAGCCCCAACGTCAACGTGTCTCTTTCGACTTAACCCCTACAACTCAAACTCCTGCCACTCGAACTCCCACCATTCAACCCCTAACACACACGCCTTTCCCTAATTTCGACCTTAGAACTGGAGCTAAGTATCCCAATTTCATCAGTTCTCACATTTTAAACCCTATTTCAGAAAAACCACCCGTTGCGACACCGAACTCATTAACCACTCCCTCTTCTATTGACCCCCTTTCGCCACCCACTGTTAAATTAACGCAACAAACTAGCAATACCACCGAATGTCGCTATGCGCTCTCTAGGCTTAGAGATAAAAAGATTTATGAGAGTATACGTCTACATATATCTCACTTATTTGCACGATAAATCCGACTCGGTGTGCTACGAGGGTAAAACAAAAACAAGCGTCATGGTTTCTATCCAGCAGGAAGGCCTCCCTACAGACGTTACCAGTCTCAGGAAACTTTATATAAAGTATCACGAGATTTTCAATACGCCCCCCCCAAAAAGTTGCAGACGATCTTGCCGCTCTTCGCCAATATGTACACTCTAAAAGAGTCTCACACCTCCAACGCAGTCGCCTTGACCATGATAAATTTTTTCGACCCTAAAAAGTCATGCAAAAACCTCCCTCTCACCTTCTATTACCAGAACGTAAGAGGACTCCGTTCTAAAACCCACGCTGTTTTCCGCCAATCTCATGCTCTCCCATTTGATATTTATGCTCTGACCGAAACTAATCCTATCCCTAACATAAAAAACCAGGAGTTATTCCCTCCTTCTTTTAATATTTTTCGGGATGATGATCGCGCACCCCACTTGATTGAATCCCCTTGTCGAGGTGTCCTACTGGCTATTCACAACAGCTTGGACTCCTCTCTCGTTGCAACATCATCCTCTCCTAAGCTCGACTTTGTGTCGGTTAAAATAACCCTCACTCGTAGATGCTTGTACGTTATTTGTTGTTACATTCTTCCGGCGCAACCTATCGAATCCTACCAACGCTTGATTATCTTCGGCGATTTTAATCTGCCTCAGCTGAAGTGGACTCCATCTGAAGACCTATCTTTTTTCATCGCTTCCAATCCCATTTCTACTAAGGAATGCCTATTCTTAGATCGGCTAACAGACTCTAGTCTATGCCAAGTCAGTGGCGTTTCCAACTATATGGAAAGGCAATTAGACCTTATCTTCACAACTAATCCCATCAACTCCTCAGTATCGTGTTGTCCCCTATCTCTTTCAACTATTGATAACTTTCATCCTATACTTCTTCTCTCATTTTTCCACAACTCTCCCCTTCAGTCGCCTCCCCCCGCAGTTCTATTTTCTTACAATTTTCACAAAGCTAATTTCCGTAAAATTTATACCTATCTAAGCAGTGCTTCTTTTGAGTTTACCAATCTATCTCTGGTTGATGCCCTCTCCATTTTTTACAAAGAAATATTCAAATCCATCTCCTTTTATGTGCCTTACTCCCGCCATAAAACTTCTTCTACATCCCTTCCTTGGTATAATCGTAGACTTCGCTCTCTACGAAACAAAAGAAACAATTATGGACGGTATTCCTTCGCACCCACTCTTCTTGCGACTATTCAAATTATCTAGGTACATATCTTCATTTCATTGAACTCTATAACTCTCTCTATCAGCGCTACCTGAATAGTGCGCAAACCAATCTCATAAATGACCCCAAGTCCTTTTTTCAATTTGTCAATTGCAAAAGTAAGACTGATGGTAATCCTTTCTCCCTCGCTTTCGAAACCAAAACTTCATGTGATCCTCCTACCATCGCCAACTTTTTTGCTACATTTTTCAAGCAATCATTTGCCAACAACTCCTTCGTACCAGATCCCTCTTACTTCAATGATCTACCAAATTTCTCTATTGGTCCCTTTCTCACTCAAAATTTCGATCCTGCAGTTATTGAAGAAAAGTTACAAAATCTTAAGGATGAATTTGTACCTGGCCCAGACGGAATCCCCGCCATGTTTCTTAAGAAATGCTCTTCCAACCTGTCTCTACCCTTTTCCTACCTTTTTCTTCTATCGCTTACACAGGGTGAATTTCCCCAGATTTGGAAGACCTCTTTTATAATCCCAATACACAAAAAGGGATCTAAGCATGAAGTTACCAATTATCGTCCCATTGCTAAACTCTCTCATATACCCAAACTCTTTGAAAGCATTTTATACGAAGCGTTAAGCTTCAAATGCAAACCTTTTATTTCACCCCGACAACATGATTTTCTAAAAGGTAGATCAACTACCACAAATCTAGTTGAATTCGTGTCTTTTGCACTCTCAGCCTTAGAAAATGGCAAAAAAATCGATGTTATCGCAACAGATTTCACTAAAGCATTTAATAAGATATCTCATAAATTGATCCTTTTCAAATTGTCTGCTCTCGGCTTTGAGCCGCTCTTTTTAAAATGGATTTCTTCTTACCTGGTAAACCGATATTATAGTGTTCGGTTTAGATCCGCCCTTTCTGTTCCATTCCTGGCCTCATCTGGAGTTCCACAAGGCAGTCATCTTGGCCCTCTTTTCTTCATTCTTACTATCAACGATGTTGAGAGTGTCATTAAGCACTCCTCCCTCTCCTTTTACGCTGACGACACAACATTTTTTAAATCTATTTCCTCTCCCCAGGACTCTGCCCTTCTTCAAGAAGACCTTGATCGGTTTTCAATCTGGTGCCTCAAAAACTGCCTAGAACTTAATATAGCCAAATGTCAATTTATAACCTTCTCAAGTAAATGCAACCCGTCTCCTCCCCGACTTTATTTTCTCCATGGTCAACCAATTCCCCTGGTTCAGTCTTTTCAAGACCTTGGCATATTATTCGACTGTGAGCTTAATTTCCGTTCGCATATCGGTAAGATGATCCTCAAAGCCAACTCATCACTTGGCTTTATTAAACGGTGGTCCAAGGAATTTTCCAACCCGTATGTAACCAGATCTCTCTATATTACCTTTGTTCGCCCCCTGCTTGAGTATGCCAGTCAAGCTTGGTCCCCCTTTCACCGGGTTCATGTTTCCCGAATCGAGGGTATTCAACGTAGATTCCTCCGATTTGCCCTCCGTGGCCTGCCATGGAACGACCCTTTAATCTTACCTCCCTATCAAGACCGCCTCAAACTTCTAAATATGAATTTGTTAGAAGAACGTAGGAATATTGCTGTCGTTCTTTTCATTCATCGTCTTCTCTCAGGTTCCATCGACTGTGCATCCATTTTGAACTCCATTTCCTTCAATACCAACCCCCGCAATCTACGTTGTCCTCGTCTCTTCTATCTACCGGTCCACCGCACCTCTTATGGCTCCAACGAACCTATCTCCCGAATGCTCCGAAAGGTCAACTCGAACCTCTCCCTTTTTCATTTCCACCTGAGCACTCCTCGTCTCAAACAAGATCTCCTCCATCACTTCCTTGGTCACTAGCTCTTAAGTCTTTCTGTTAGTTTTTAAGTTAGATTAAGCTTGTATTAAGCCAATAAATGGGGGCCTCAGCCCCCACCAAAAAATTAAAAATTAAATTAAACTAAATCAAGGGTAGAGAAATACTGTGACCTCCCTAACTTCTCAAGTATACTCTCGATATTTGGTAGTGGGCATTTATCATCAACCGTTATATCATTAAGTGATCGATAATCAACACACACTCTGAACTTAGCTTTCCCTTTACTATCAGGTTTCGTAGCCACAACTACGATTGGTGAGGCATATCGACTATTTGATTTCCAATTATGCCCTGCCTTTCAATATCGTTAATTTGTTTCCTGACTTCTTCCTCATGTTTTGAGGGAGACGGTACAGTCTGGCATTTATTTGTTGATCTATGGTTAATTTTATTTTATGTACTATTATATGCTTCCAGATTTTGTAAGTTGATCTCCATCTTTGTATAGGAGGCTTTTATATTTCTACAACAGCTTTTGGATTTCCTGTTTTTCAAAGGTTTTTAAGTGGTCTATCTTCACTTCATCGCTTCCCCCTAGTTCGTAGCATTCTATATATGGTTCAACTTCGAAAATTATTGGAATTAAGGTTTTATTTCGTAACAACACCTCTTTTTTATTTATATTTATGCTCTCTATCATATTAACTATGACATCCATACCTAACAAAAGACTATAAGATTTTTCCCCATTGACTTGCCATATGCTTGGATAAAGACATTAGATCTATATCCAAAGTCCGTAGGGACTGGGACTTGATACATAGATCTTTAGTTTTTCGGCGGTCTGATTATTTGCAGTCGAGAGCCTTATCATTACTTCGTTAAGAATTTTATATGCACTACAATCTATTTTACTTATCATAATCATTGTAGATCCTGTATCTATAAGACATATGTATATGTACTTTATTTCTTATAGTAAATGCAACTTGTGTCTTTCTACCAGTGAGGCCGGATTCAGAAAAACCTTAGCTTCTACTGAATGGATTTCTTCTGGAAAGTTAATCTGTTCCTCTGCATTAGTTTGGTGTTGTTCAGAGTTTAAATGAGATATGTTACCGATACCCATTGGTTCGTTATTTTGGCTATAACGTGAGTGCCTGGAATGACTATAGTTGTTAGTATCTCGTCGCTGTCTGTCCAGAGTCTGTCCAATTATTTTGCTGCCTTTCTTGATTGAATTGTCTGGAGTTATTGACAATAGTACTTCGTCGCTGTCCATGGTTATTGTAATTATTATTTCGCCTTTCTTGGTTGGCTTGTACAGAACTATTACAATTAGAATTTCGTCGAAGTTGGTCTGTCTGTCGTGAATTATTGTAGTCAGTGTGTTGTATTGTAATTGGTCATTGGGTATATCCTTTCTTTCTTTTTCTCTCTAGTTTTTATGTGCCCGATTACTACTTCGCTCTATAATTATGTTTTCGTCATCAAACAATACAATATCATTTTTAATTTATGAAGGTCTCTAATCTCTCGAGCTAAGTTCCCTATTGATAGTTCCCTACCTATCTTTTTTATTCTCAGACGTTATGATAGTATGAATATCTGTTAATAAAAATTCTATTTTATTATAAAGGTCTAAAATTGAGCTTACTCTTAAATTATTAATTTTTCTGGTTATTTCTCCTTGGTCGATGATTGGTCGAAAGGTCAATCCCAGCAGCTTCCTTGCCTCCTCCCACGTAGTTGTTGCATTGGTTAGCAGTAGCTCCTTTGCTCTTCCAATTACCTTGCATTGCGCTATCGCGATCCATGTGGCGGATCTTCTATCCTCTGGTGTTAGGCTTATATGGTTGTCTACCGCTTTTATGAATTGAGTCTGCTCTTCTCTACTTCCAGAAAATTCTTTTATATATGAAATCTCTCTCACAAGAACTATGGCTCGGCTATCAGCTTGCTGGTTATTGGCCTCTAGTCTTTTTTTTTTGTTTTTTTTTTTAAAGAACTTAACACTCAAGTGGGTATGAATACACTTATAATGCTTTAGCATGTATTAAGCTTTTTTTGGAAAATGGGATAGAGAGACAAAGAAAGATGTTTGGGCTCAGTGGTTATTTCGCTCCATGGGCGGCATCCAACATTTAATGGGGAAACTAAATTCTTAGTGGAAGTTGGCTTGATGTTGATTTCTAGTCAACTACTCGTCATACTTGATTTTAGTTAACTGAAAAAATGGATGACATGTCTTTCAGGCGAGGCTGGGATTCGAATACCGAACCTTCCGATTTGGAAGTCAGTTCAGTGGCCAAAATTGTATTTGGATCAGCTGCCATTTCGATTTCTTCTTGCTCTGTTTTTAAATTCCTTCTGGAATCGTGGATTGATTGCCGCGAAATTTTGTTTTTTTTTACGGCACTTTTAACAGATACGAGTACTTCTTTCTTTGTTTGCAACTATCACACGAATTTTATATTTATTAAATTATTTTGCTACGACTGATTTATAGTCTGTAGCAATCACTCAATTTTCTTTTTAGTTTGTGTTTCATTAACGACTGGTTTTTAGTTTATTAACGTTTAGTTTATTAATATTCATTCGTAAAAATTCCGTACGACTGCGCCAGTTAAATAAAAAGCAAGTGATTTCTTTTGGTGTGTATCGCTGACTGATCTTTTATTATTATTTAACTGATAAAAATAATTATGTTTAAGGAAATGCTATCAATTCAAACGGAAATGCTATTGATATTCGCATCCGTTTGATTTATAAAAAAGTGTTGAATGGGGCAACGACAGAAGGTTGTTGGTCGCCATCTATAAAGGAAAAATTTGAAAATGATGTATCAGTACATTGCTCTACATGTTTATTGGTGGAGGTCACCATACAAATATGTAACTCGCATGAGCTTGGAAGACGTGAAGATGTGCACGCGTTTGACCTAGGTTAGTAAAAATTTTTCTCCTGCGGTCTCCGCTACCGGTGGTTATGTGATTTGTTTGTGTTTATTTAGTTTTGCGTTTTTAGTGCCAAATTAATATACGCGACGAAAGTATTAAAAGATTGCTGCAGCAAGAGATATCTGATGAGGAAGATATGCCAAACGAGGATTGCAGTGACGTGGAACCTGATGTGACCGAAAATTTTGCGCTGTATGAAGACTGTGAATCCGACTCTGAAATGGAGGTTGATGACGAAGTAGCTCCGACACAATACATAATATTCCGCTTTCACGTTTGCTGTCTGGAGGTAGGTGTTTAGAACATAAAGTATAGGTACGTCACGCCCAAACAATCCATCTTGAATCTACAGAGGAAAAACAAAACCAAGGTGCATTCACTGCAAGGTTGCTTGGACGAAATTCGAGCCACACTCGTATAGTCGTCAATAATTTCATAATTTTGTTGTTGCACTTAATTTTTGCTAAATAAACAAAACTGTACGATATTAAAATATTGGCAAATAAGCAATTTGTATGTAAGTGTTAGTCGTAATTTAAGTTATACTATGTAAGCAATAAATTTGTATAAATAGAATTAATTTTGAAGCAATGAAGCACTAATTTTTCAACACTAAGAAGAAGAAGTCGTATTTAATTATTCCCCCACTCGAGGTAAGATAGCTAAATATCATTCGCAAATACATTGAATTATGGGTCCAAGCACCTAATATATCCTCTACAAGATCAAGATACATGCACCCTGATCATACCGCCGGAGCAAAGGAGTTCCGACGTTAACAATTGGTGACCTCGACGTGATCCTCATATTTGCTTTCTCGAATAAGAGACAAACTTTTGAGCGATCACTATATCTGTACAGAAGCATTTACCAGGGCTTCAGATACTGGTAAAGTCCGTCGCGTTTTGACTCCGAACAATCAGTACCAACGAAACAATTGTATCCGAGTCGGAATATCGTGGATTAACAAAAACATGGATATCGACCAACTGACTGAGAACCAAAATCTCAACATCAATGAGCTCTATCGACTCCTTGAGAACTATAAGAAGCATTCCGCGGTAAGAAAAACCACGGAAGGTTCCTACGTAGGAAGACTTCGTCAATTAAACGCAGCCTGGGACATCATTGAAGAAACGGATACCAAGATCAGAGCGAAACTGCCCATGATTATCAGTATTTCACCCTAGGCTCATACGATGCGGTCCATGAGAACTACGAGAAATTCAGGACCCATTTCGAGGAAAGGATTGATGCACAACCCAAACTAAATCCTGAAACAACGGAGCCAAAAATGTCCACAGAGGACAAACAAGCAGCAAGTCTCAACACTAGTTCTGAAGAGTGGAGCAAATATTGAGACGCCATCAAGGTATAGTTGTCGCAGTGCGTAGTCTCTTACATGATACAAACGAGGCAACCAAAGCGGAGGTGCATCAATCAAAACATTACCGGGAGTATAAGCTGAAAGCTGTAAAGCATGGCGAGTCCCAACTTCAACAATCTCATCTCAATATTTATGAACTAAGCGACGAACCAGTCGCCAACGGATACAACGAAAAGCAATATTTTGATTTAGAACGTCAAATTGAGCAACTTATTATCGATATAATGACCAGATTACAAGGTATTCATGACGGTTCTTCCAGCTCAGACCAAAGACCAATGGTAGCAATAAATAGCATGGTATCGCTACCCAAGTTGACTCTGCCAAAGTTTGACGGCGATTACCTGAAGTGGCAACAATTCCACGACCTCTTCGTACAAATGGTGCATCAGCAACTGATGGCGGATTGTCAAAAGATGCGGTTCCTCAAGACCAATCTAGTGGGAGAACCTGAGAAGCTAATAAGGCATAAGGCGTCAGACGCAAATTATGTAACAGCTTTGAAAATGCTCAAGGAACGATATGAAAACCCAAGACTACTGGTGGCAGGATTAATCAACAAGTTAATGGCACAATCAACGCATAATACGGACAAGCCATCTGCGATCAGAGTAAGAAACTTACATGACACTACGTCCAGTGTGCAAGGCACATTATGCTTTATATGCATGCAAAGGTTTTCTTCAAATGAAGCCTAATCAGCGTTTAAATATCTTAAAGGATAATGATCGATGCATCAACTGCCTCAAATCAGGGCATCAAGCAGCAAAATGTTCTCGGCGAAGGTGCACCAAGTGCTCAAAAACATAATACGTTAGTTCATTTCGACGTGCCAGCAGCAAGAACATGAAACATCATCTACGGTCAAACCGGAAGCTCTTCCAGTTTCTCTATCAGCCTTAAGTCAACAGAAGGGCTACGTTTTTTTGGGGACGGTAATGGTAAAACTACTAGCAAACAACGGAAATTCCATTGAGGTCAGAGCGCTTCTAGATTCTGGCTCGCAGGTCAATCGCATTATGGAACGCGTGGTAAAAAGACTAGAGATTCCGACCAAATATGATTCATTCAACATCCAAGGAATAGGTAATGCAATCCAAAAAAAGCAGAAGAGAGTAAACGTGCAACTGAAATCAACAATAAATGACTTCACAACAAGATTAGAAGGATTGGTTCTTAACAAAATATTGTCGCCACAACCCACCAAGTCAGTTGACATCTCCAACTGGACTATACCGAAAAACATCAAATTAGCCGATCCAACATTTAATACGTCGAGCTAAATAGATCTTTCTATAAGAGCAGAGTTCTATTACGATTGTCTTTCAGTAGGCCAAATCAAAATAGCAGAGAACATGCCTGTTCTTCGAAATACCATTTTCGGGTGGATAGTCACAGGGCGGATATGACAATCATCCACTTCGTCACTTTTATGCGGCATTTGCACAGAAGACGAAGGCCTCAATAACGCGCTTGAGAAGTTTTGGACACTCGAAGAACCTGAGGGTCAAAAAAGGCAAGTTACGGCGGCCGAGAAGAAATGTGAGGAGCACTTTAACGCAACAGTACGTCATAACAGCAGCGGACGATTCGTAGTGAGACTTCCATTCACCGAGAATCCTGCTCAACTAGGGGACTCAAGAAGCATTGCATTGCGAAGACTTTACTCTCTAGAAAGAAGGTTGGCCAAAAATTACGAACTCCCACAGCAATACCAGAAATTCATGGATGAGTACATAAAATTAGGGCACATGGCGGAATTAGACCAATCATCCATTCCGCAACACCATTATTTTCTACCTCATCACTGCATTAAAAACCTGATAGCAGTACCACCAATTTACCGGTTGTGGTCGACGCATCATGCAAAACCTCAACATACTTATCATTGTATGACATATTGAATACCGGCCCGATTATCCAAGACGTTCTGTTCACTATCTTGCTTCGTTTTCGGTTGCCAAAATTCGAATTCACAGCCGATATTCAACAAATGTACACACAGGTACTGGTACATAAAGACGATCGACGATATCAACTTATTTTATGGAGACGTGATTCTTCAGAACCCATAAGGCAGTGTTGCTGATAAAAGTTTAAATTAAAATTTGTTCTATAAAATGTAAAATAAAATCATAGAATATCGTACACTTAAATATGTAAACAAACACACTTATGATAAATCTCTCATGAGATAAAATTGCATATGTCAAAAATTAACATAAAAGGAAGACATTTTTACACAAAATAAATCATCAGTTTTATAACGTTGAAGCAAACAGTTGGTTTTATTTTAAAGTTATTTTTCTCTACACAGTTTTGTACACAGTTTTTAAGACAGTACATTTTTTAATATAATAAAACAGTTGATACTGTACGACTTATAGTTCAACTAAGTACAACACGGTTAAACAAAATAACCAGCGCCGAACATTTGGTCCGTTCGAACCGAATAGTTAATTCGTTAATTATTTAATTCTACTAAATATATGTATTATATGTACGAATATAAAAAACTCGATACATCTACGTGTGTGCCATAGAAAATTGAAATTTCATAAATCAAAAGGAACTTAAAATTAACTTAAAATTGAATAATTCAATCAACACATTGAGTGTCGAAGGAAGTACCTCAAACAGCACTAATTGCAACAACACCATCGGCATTAGCAGCATCCGCACCAGAAGTATCTTCAACAACAACAGCAGCAATACCAGCATCATCAGCACACAGGAGTTCCAGTATAAACAGCAGCGGTATCAGCATCAACAGTAGCAATAGCAGCAATATCAGCATCTAAAGCAGCGGTATCAGCAGCAACAGCAGAACCATAAGCAGCATGCATCCATATAAAACACTGAAAAGAAGAACACAAAGTGAGTACCAACTGTTTTTTAAATATTGTAATTGTTCATAACTTACATAAAAAAAAAATATATAAAATATTTGAAATGTCTGCTGAACTCCTTACTGATGTTTTCTTGCAAGTCAAGAGAGACTTCGCCAACTTTAAGAAAACGGGCGAATCCCGTCGTACTAAAAATTATCTCTCTACAAGACTTTCATTGTTGGAAGAGAATCTAGCAGCAGCACAACGGCACTACGAAGCAGGCAGGAGCGTTGAAAAACTATAAGAAAAGAAAAAGCTGGAATTAATTTCAATTATGGAACAAATTCGGGAAACTTACCTTGAGTTCAGGTGTGAATTGCTTGGATAGGTATTCTGGGGCGCAAATTTTGAGTCTTTCAGACTCAACGTTGGCTACAAATATTGCTCATATCAAAGATATACGTCTCCCTAAAATTAATATTCCTGAGTTCTCTGGGTGTTACACGAAGTGGCGCTCGTTTCATGATATTTTTGCATCGCTCATTCATTGCAACACGTCTCTAGGAGGCATCCAGAAGCTCCACTACCTAAAGTCAAGTCTCACAGGTGAAGCGGCGAGACTTCTGCAACATTTGGCACTAGACACAGGTAATTATGAGAAAGCATGGGAACTTTTGAAGGCAAGGTACGACCACAAACGTGTTCTAGTGAGCTCACAGCTGCAACTCTTCTTCAATCAAGTGACACAAACGAAAGAAACAGCGGAAGGTCTTAAATCACTCATGGATACTTCTTTGGAGAGTATCTACGCACTCAAAAATCTTGAGATAGCAGTGGATTCGTGGGACTTCATCATCATCTATGTGAAGGTGCAAAAGCTGCCGAACTCAACGCAACAACTATGGATCAAGAATCTTCCTACGTTGAAGAACTTCATCGAATTTTTAGAGACACGCTTCCGGACACTAGAAGCTGTAGCACAAAAAGGGGCATCTGGGCCTATCGCCAAGCCATGCCCGAAATCGTAACCAGCAGCTAGGACATACCACACTGTAACAAATTTTAATCAATTCCAGTGTAAGGTATGCAACAACGGGCAACACTCGTTAAGAAAATGTAAGCGATTTCTGGGGATGGACGTGACGAGGAGGCAACAGACTGTTCGGCAAACAAAAGTCTGCGAAAACTGTCTGGCTTACAGCCATACTACCCGAAACTGTCCAAGAAATAAAAATTGTTACTTCTGTCATCAACGGCACCACTCTTTACTGCACTTCAATTTTTCAAACAACACAGAAACAATAGCACAGTTCCAACAACATAACAAACAACACAAAGAAACACAAATGAACCCAAATGCAGACTCCTTTAATCCCACTCAAGGAGACCATCCCTTTGGATCCCGACAAGTTCGAAACACCTTTCACACTTCACACACATACCAGTATAATTCAAAGGTTTTGTTGGCAACTGCGGTTGTGAAGGTATTATCAGCCAGTGGTAGGTACGTTGAACTTCGCT
Source organism: Volucella zonaria (assembly GCA_963966105.1). Taxonomy (NCBI): domain Eukaryota; kingdom Metazoa; phylum Arthropoda; class Insecta; order Diptera; family Syrphidae; genus Volucella; species Volucella zonaria. The sequence continues at coordinate 39,934,093 of OZ014533.1, read as the reverse complement.
CACTAATCGACCCAGGTTCCGAGGCTTCGTTTATTTCACAGTCTGATACTCAAATGCCTAAGCTGCCAAAAAAAAAACACATTCGTACATCAGGGTTAGGGAAGGTCAGCAGCGGCACTACCAACAAATACGTGGATCTAAAATTCGCGTCTCGACGTTCAATGTTTGAAGGTTTTACCAAGGCCTTTGTCTTCAAATCGTTGACTGACCTTCTTCCGGCCCACCAAACAACAACGTACGACTGCAGGCACTTAAAGAATCTGGAATTAGCAGATCCTCTATTCCATACTCCGGCACCCATCGATTTGCTGCTTGGCAGCAATGTTTACGCAGACATAATCATGCCGGACATCGTTTGGAGTACCGAACCCGGTATGCCAATAGCCCAAAGGACACAATTAGGTTGGGTAATTTTGGGAAAGGTCTCGGGACACCTTTAAAACTCCGGACCTTCACTGAAAATGTGACAAAACTTTAAGAAAGTTCTGGGAAATCGAAGAGCTACCGTTTCCCGCTCAAGCCTCAAAGGAGGACATCGAGTGCGAAAGGCACTTTCTAGCAAACACCACCAGACGAGCTGACGGCCGCTATGAAGTGGCATTACCTTTCAAGATAGGGAAACATCCAGCTTTGGGGTCAAGTAAGGAAGGAGCGTTACGACGATTTTCATATCTTGAAAGACGTTTCCAAAGAGATGCATAACTGAAAGAAAGCTACACTGAGTGTATAAGAGAGTACTTAACACTCAACCATATGGAAGAAGTAATTGTTGAGAGGGAGCTTACCTTCACCACACCACACCACTATTTTTTACCACATCATGCTGTTTTTAAGGCAGCCAGCTCCACAACTAAACTGCGATTCTTATTCGACGCGGCATTCAAAACGTCTGATGGAACATCGCTGAATGAGCATTTACAGGTAGGTCCCATATTACAAAGAAACATAGTGGATATCATTTTAGGATGGAGAACATATCAACACACCTTCACGGCGGATATCGAAAAAATGTACCGTAAGATCTTTGTTAAAAAAGCGGACAGTTATTACCAAGTGATCTTTTGGAGGTATTCCAGTGGCCAATTAAAGGCCTTTAAGTTGAAGACGGTAACCTTTGGCACCGCAAGCGCACCATACCTAGCCATATAGGTCCTGCAAAAGGCATCCAAAGACGAAATGGGCAATTATCCAATCGGAGCACAGGCGGTCCTAAACGAAATGTATGTCGACGACTTGATCAGTGGAGATGACACTATTGAAGGCGCTCGAACTAAACGAGAAGAAGCTCGTAAACTTCTTGCTTCGGCTGGATTCAGATTATGGAAGTGGACAAGCAACACACGGTCTTTACTTGAAAACATCCCAACACGAGACCGCGAAATAGATTACGAACTTCCATTGAGATCTTCAGAGCACATCAAAACCCTGGATATAAAATGGTTTCCAGCTAAAGATTGTTTCTCATTTCAGATAACACAATCAATGGAAGACGAGATGACCAAGAGAACCATACTTTCTGCAATAGAAAAGTTGTTTGATCTGCTTGGTTGGATTTCGCCTTGCGTGATTATGGCCAAATTAATTATGCAACAATTGTGGGGAAGAGGAACAGAATGGGACCAACCAGTGCCTGAGGACATACGATATCAATGGAAAACTCTACGCAACGATCTCCAAGTGCTAGAACAAGTAGAGATTCCTAGGTGGATCAATAGCCACGTAAGCTGTAGAATCATCATAGTACCACGTCAGCATTGGTTAGCGTGGTCAGATTCCACCATAACTCTTGCCTGGACTCGGGCTCCATCTTCCAGCTGGACTACATTCGTTAGCAACAGAGTCTCTGAAATCCAACGACTAACAGATTCGCAGATGTGGAAACAAATACCAATACAACATAATCCAGCCGATCTGGCATCGCAAGGACTTTTGCCATCGGAACTAAGGGGCAATGACTTATGGTGGAATGGCCCAGCCTTCATGAGAGACTAATGGAACTTCCAAACCCCAGAGCAACCAACAAACATCAACACGGAAGAGGGAAGACGAACAATAAAGACTCATGTCGCCACAACACAAACACAAACACAGATACAACATAGCATAGTAGGAGAAATTATCGCCAAATTCTCCAGACTGCACACGATATTACTCGTATTAGCTTACTGCCAACGATTTATTTCCAACTGCAGATCAGGTTGCAAAAAATCTGGCCCTTTGCAACCAGAAGAGTTGAACACCACATCACATATGGCAATAAGATCAGTGCAAAAGGACATGTTTCTTGAGGACTTAACAAAACCGCACGGCAGTCCAAAGGCAACACCAGCACTCAAGTCATTGAATGCCTTCATAGACGCAGATGGAATTCTTCGGGTGGGGGAAGGCTTCAAAACTCGAACTTGGCATATAACCAGAAACACCCAGTTATACTCAAATCGAACCACAATTTCACCAAAACTCTATTGAGAGACGCACACGAAAAACACAACACGGTGGTGTCCAGCAAATGACAGCATATATTCGAACAATGTATTGGATCATCCAAGTAAAGCAATATGGAAAGCACACCATTCACCAATGTGTCAAATGTTTCAAGCACAATGACGCAGCTAATGGCGACTTTACCAGCAGCACGCGTTCGGATAGCAAGACCATTTACCAACACAGGGGTCGACTACGCCGGACCACTAAAAGGCTACTTTGCCATTTGTATATGTCTCGCAACAAAGGCAATTCATTTGGAGGCAGTGAGTGATCTCACTACACAAGCCTTCCTAGCAGCCTTTAGACGTTTCACGGCACGAAGGGGGATTTGTAGTCAAATATTTAGTGATTGTGGGACAAACTTCGTTGGGGCTAATACAGAGCTGAAAAAATGGGTGAAAGACGCGAAGAACAAATGGAAAGAAATCGCAGATACCCTACGCAACCAAGGTGTGAAGTGTAACTTTATTCCCCCAGCTTCCCCACACTTCGGTGGACTATGGGAAGCAGGAGTGAAATCTGTTAAGCACCACTTAAAAAGAGTTGGAGGGGACCGGAAGTTAACATTCGAAGAATTCACTACGCTTCTTACGCAAATAGAAGCATGGCTGGATTCAATGCCTCTGTGTTCTCTCTCCGATAACCCAGAAGACTTAGAGGTGATCACTCCCGCGCATTTTCTAGTCGGCGAAACACTAAACGCGATATCTAGTGAAGACATATCGACAAACAACATCAACACAATCGACAGATGGAAGAGGGTTCAAGTTTTAACTGACAGCTTCTGGAGGAAGCTGAGTATTTAGCGCGTCTACAACAATGGCCGAAATGGACGAAACTTGAAGAAGAACCCAAGGTAGGCGATCTGGTTCTCCTTAAAGACGAACGGTTGCCAGCGACATAGTGGATGCTAGCTAGCAGTTGCATCAAAGAAACTACGGACACGTTCGTGTTGTCACACTGAAAACAAAAACATCCATATTGAAGAGGCCAATCACAAAACTATGTTACCTACCAACGAACAAAACCACACAAGAACAGCAAATTATTTAAACATTTATAAATAAAATAAGTTGAAAATAAATAAAATCGCAACACTCAGGAAACAAACAAAAAAATTCTCTCATACAATAACACCATAAATATATCATCATCACAACGATCGAACTCAAAACATAAACAATAACTACAAATCATCTCATCACAATAGCCCAAACACACATCTTATAAATAAACCAAACACATACGGTCCATTAACAATTAAACAATCTAGCTTCAAACATTTAATATATAAATCAGTCAATTCAAAATAAAAATCAAAATATCTCATACTCGTACAATTTCCCTCGCACGCCACACACACACACACGCACACCATACATATATCAATCAATCAAAACACAAATCACTCATAAAGAAAAGTCTGAAATACTACAAAAATTATAATAAATACATTAACCACAAGCACCACGCACCTCACATATCAAAATACAGTTCACACACAATATTTATAAACAAAAAAAAAATAAATAAAATAAACAATTTCGCATAGCACAAAAAAAAAAACTAAAAATGGCACCGGTAAAATGCGTAGAAATCGCAATGCGGAACGCACAACACTTTACACATAATCAATATAATTATAAACAAAAGATAAATAAATAAATATATAAAATTAAAACAACACTCACCTGAATTTTAAACACCGACGACACCATAAATGAATTAAATTACTACTTAAATAAATTCCCGCACTAAAATCTGAATTTAAACACACAATATCCTACCACGGCTGCCATTGCCAATATTCATACAATACGAGTACAATTGATCAATGAATAGCCATCACAATTTAATCACGCACTCTTCTTCAACTACGCAATTAAAGAAAGTAGTGCAAAGAGGACAACACTATACAATCGAAACTAATAGCAAAACATCAGCATACGCATTCAGCCATTTAAGTATAGGGGTGCTCTTTTCACTTTTGTGTCTCAAAGTGTTTTGTGTTGTCTGTCCTTTTTGCAAAATTTATTAATTTAGTTTCCTTTCATGTGAGCCTTCAATGAAGTTGTAGCAGATGATCGAGCCAAAGGGTGTTCAAGTACAAACCTGAAAATAATTGCGAACTTTGTTCACGGCGGGGAGAATGTTGCTGATAAAAGTTTAAATTAAAATTTGTTCTATAAAATGTAAGATAAAAGTATAGGATATCGTACACTTAAATATGTAAACAAACACACTTATGATAAATCTATCATGAGATAAAATTGCATATGTCAAAAATTAACATAAAAGGAAGACATTTTTACACAAAATAAATCATCAATTTTATAACGTTGAAGCAAACAGTTGGTTTTATTTTAAAGTTATTTTTCTCTACACAGTTTTGTACACAGTACATTTTTTAATATAATAAAACAGTTGATACTGTACGACTTATAGTTCAACTAAGTACAACACGGTTAAACAAAATAACCAGCGCCGAACAGGCAGTATCAATTAAATACAATAACCTATGGCACATCATCTGCTCCGTACTTTGCTATTAAGTGCCTTCAAACGCTAACACAGTCTTCCACAACGACACATCCTCTCAGCAGTAAGGTATTACAGCGGAATTTTTATGTGGATGATGTAATGATAGGTTCTAATAATTTAACCACGGCACTAGAGATGCAAAGACAGCTGATTGACGTCCTAAATAAAACTGGGTTTAAACTTCGAAAATGGTGCACCAACAATCCACAACTGCTTCAAAGGTTCACGCCCGAAGAAAAGGAGGTGCAATTGGACTTCAAGGCAGTTGCAGAAGGGGAAATAAAGACACTAGGTCTAATTTGGATACCAAAGACGGATGCGTTTCGCATCAAAGTGAACATAAATGATGAACACAGGGTGATGAAAAGAATAGTTTCTTCAGAAATAGCCCAGCTATTTGATCCACTTCGAATTGTGGCCCCAGTGCTTATTACAGCAAAAATATTTCTTCAACAGTTATGGAAACTCAAACTGGATTGGGACGCAGCACTGCCACAGGAATTACATTGTAGATGGTTGGTATTTAGTATACTAAATCATATTTCAATTCCAAGGCACATGTTCGCAAAGGAATGTGCAAAGACTATCCAACTTCATCTATTCGCTGATTCCTTTGAAAAGGCCTACGGAGCCTTGTACGTTCGATGCAGAACTAGTGAGGGAACCATTGGAGTACGTCTATTGTGTGCTAAGTCCCGGGTAGCACCACTCGACAAGGAGAAATCAAAAAAACCAACTATCCCACGACTAGAATTTTGCGCCGCCAAGCTAGCAGCAGATCTTGCAAAAAGGATAAAGGAGAATATCGAATATGAGGATGTTCCAGCATGCTTTTGGAGCGATTCAGAAATAGTGTCAGCCTGGATAAACTCAGCTGCAGGGTCCTTTCCCCGATTCATTGCTAACAGAGTATCAGCCATCCAAGCTACTACAGAACCGAGACAATGGCGGCACGTTAAGTCCAAGGAGAACCCGGCTGATTTGCTCACACGAGGAGTTCCTCCAGAAAAGTTAAAAGAATCAACCCTCTTTTTCTACGGCCCTTTGTTCCTACACTTGCAAGAATGTAATTGGCCACTACCCTACTTAAAACAATTAGAGAAGGAAAAGGACCAGACCGCAGTAGTAACCGCTACCAACGACAAGGAACCCATCCATTTCATTGATATAATTGCGCACAAGAACTCATTTAAAAGGCTACAACGAATTACAGCTTACATTATTCGGTTTATTAACGTCAGTGTCAAACGAAACACCAAACATTTATAGTTGACGCAACTTAAGATATAATAAACAAAGATCAGTTGGCGGTTATGGAAAAATTTAGAGCTCTGAACGATCGTATGAATGAAATAGTCGATTATTCTAACCTAGAGCAACTCATCAGTACTGCTTTGGGTGTTTCTATCGAATTAACACTGGTCATCTCAAATATACAACGGATTCAATCAGCTTTGGTTAATGTTTTAACTGAATTAACACTGGTCATCTCAAATACACAACGGATTCAATCAGCTTTGGTTAATGTTTTAACTGACACTAATCAGGGAAAAATAAACCCAATGTTTCTTTCACCGCAGCAGTTAAACAGAGAGATCTCGTTTATAAAAGGTCATGTCCCTGTCGCACTTCGCTTACCGATATACTCTTTAGAATCAGTTCAACTGTTCAAATTGATGCCCATAACGAGCATGATGGTCAACAACCACATCATTTTCCATCTTAAATTTCCTCTAGTCAATAGAGAAATACTGGAAATATTCAAGATTATATCCATACCGATAGTGGACAACAACAAGTTCATTGTGATCAAACCAGAAGCCCCATATTTAATCATAAGTCAACACCGTGACCAATATTACCCCCTAACAGAGCAAGACCTAGCCAGCTGTTTAGTAACTGAACCTGCTACATTTCTGTGTGAACAAGGCCGTTGTACCACAAGGGAGCAACTTTAAGCGCATGTGAGGTCAATTTATGAAACAACATACCGTTATCCAAGCAATGCAAGATCGAGACCCTGGATGAAATTCAAACCTGGATTCGGCTCACAAGCCCCAACAAATGGATTTACGCAGTTAAAACTAAAACTAAGACCACCATCAAGGTGGTATGTGACAGTAACATTTCATCAATGAAGCTTGAAGGTTCAGGACGCTTAAAAATTGAGCCAAACTGTGTTATCAAACAAGATCTATTGACGCTGCGTGGACATCAGAGTTACCAAAGCAATACAAGGATTTCATACACTAAACTAGGTAATCTGGGGGATATACCAATCTCAACCAAGCAGATTTCAAGTGTCCGGGCTCCAATGATAAATCTACCTCCATCAAAAGAACTCGAAAGGCTAAGGAAACAATCCAAGGATCTTGTTCAAGCTAAGCTCCCAAACAAAATTAACAAACACAACATTCATCAATATTATGTTGCATATATAGGACTAGAACAAGCAAACGAACCTTGACGACTCCCATCCACCAGAACCAGCACCAAGAAGACACAGAAGCTTATGCTTACCCTCTACGAAAATGTGTTGAATGTTATCATTCAACGGGGGGAGGATGTTTAGAACATAAAGTATAAGTACGTCATGAATAATGTCGCCCAAACAATCCACCTTGGACCCACAGAGGAAAAACAAAACCAAAGTGCATTCACTTCAAGGTTGTTTGGACGAAATTCGAGCCACAGTCGTATAGTTGTGAATAATTTCATAATTTTGTTGTTGCACTTAACAATATGTGCAAAATATTGTCAAATAAGCAATTTGTATATAAGTGTTAGTCGTAATTTAATTTATGCTATGTAAGCAATAAATTTGTATAAATAGAACTAGTTTTTAAGCAATAAAGCACTGATTCAACACTAAAAAGAAGAAGTCGTATTTAGTTATTCCCCCACCCGAGGTAAGATAGCCAAACATCATTCGCAAATACATTGATATATTGGTACAAGCACCTAATATATCCACTACAAGTACATGCACCCTGATCATACCGCCGGAGCAAAGGAGTTCCGACGTTAACAGTAGGTCCAGATTAAAAATTTTTTTTAGTTCTAATCGCTTTCGCTGGGCATCTACACCGAATATTGCTTGTCCAAGAACACCGCAGCATAATATCATACAACAAATGCCGGGTGCAAAACCGGCTTTTCATTACATACTTAATAGGTCCTCGACGCCATTGGATATTTGGAGCCTTTTATTTAGAGACTAGATGTTACAGAAAATAGTACTACACACTAATGAAAATTTAAAAAAAATCCGGCCAAAATATAGAAAGTAAACTTGTGTTCAAGATTTAGACCTCATAGAACTAAAAGCTTTCATTGGACTTTTATTTTATAGAGCAATATTCATAGAAAATCAGGAGCATTACACAACATGGTATACTACTGACGGCACCGGACGAAAAATTTATCTTTGAGTTATTATTAAAAATAGGCCAGGGGTTCAAATGAATACTACATATACAATTTGACTATGTCGAAACTAGAGAACAGCGTCGTGAATCTGACTTTTCTGCTCCTATTTCTGAACTTTTCAATTGTTTTGTAAGAAACTATCAAGAAGTTTACACGATTGCAACTTGTGCCTGTTTAGATGAAATGCTGGCGCCTTTTCCCCTTTGGCGGCCTTTGAGTATATTGTATTTTACAGATTGTTGGATATATCTGCATCGAATGCTTACGTCATGAGTTTGAGCAATCAAACTCAAAAGACTTAAAGTTTATGAAAAAAATGGCACCTGTAAAAAATGATCACCTTCAGAGGGATATCAAGAACTCTATTCGCCGTGTTCTAAAAATAAGTAAAGATTCACCAAGCTTACCTAGTGTAGAAAGGCTTGAAATACGAAAAACATGCTCCAGTTGTGATCCAAAAAAGAAACGCAAGACAGTTTACTTATATTTCATGTGCAAAAAAGCAATTTGCTTAAAGCGTGCGAGCAAAATTTGCGATAGCTACAGCGAAAAATTGTGAATGTTGGTAGGTTGCAATTTTGTTGAGTTTTTTTTATGTTCGATTTTTTATTTTTATTTTATTCGTTGTTTTGTTAGTTTATGATTAATACCAAGAATTCGAAATTGTTAGTTCCTACTGCAACAGATCTCATTGTATGAGCGTAGTCATTTTTTGCGCTAAAAGTGGTTATGTGTGAAAATTTTATGAAAATTAAAAAATTTTAATTTAATTTATCTTATTTTAGTCTTTATAATAAAACTTGAAGGCATTAACAACAATATTGTTGATTTTTTTTTTAATACCGCAAATTACGAAAGAGAGGTAAAAACCTGTGGCGGTTTCCAGGACCGTATGTGCGTGGTTAAGCGACTGAAATAGGTGGTAGGTCGTTAAGGGTTAATTGCAAATGAAAAGGACATCACAAATGTAACAAATATATAAACACGTATAAGTGAGATAAGTAACCCAATATATGTGTTAATCCTCCATGTCGAAGATCTATGTTGGTTGATATGGTTATCCTCTTTTATCTATCGCTCGAAACATTGTTATATGTATAGTATCATTTCTGTTTCTGCCCATGTTCAAATTCGTTTTTTTTTTTTGAATGACATAATCATAGGTGAGTTTAGATTTGTTATTATTGTATATGGGTGTCCCCTAACTCGTGAAAGCTAATTTGAGAAATCATTCGTGGGAAGGTCTATCTCCAATTTTGACATCATTATCGAGGATTTAAGGAAAGGCTTACTTTGGTATACCCTGACCCATGTTAACGGAAATTGGTCTACTAATGGTAGAAAAAATTCGTGTAGCACCTTGTTCTTAGAAGAAGTACTAGCCTTTGTAACTGTGTTTAAATAAAGTTGATATCTTTTTTGAGTCTCCAGATATCCAATTTCTAAGTCAGTTCCATTTTCCTTGCCCGTGCTAATTTTTGACTTTGAGGTCACTTTTCTCCAGAAAATGCCTAATTAACATAACATTTTACTTAGGTGGTTAGGTCGTTAACTGCCTCTAAACCACCACCTGCTTATAATATTTTGCTCCTCGGCCTCTCCATGTTTTTATATCGATGGGCCCTGCGTGTGTGTGAAGGGCTTCGACATTCTTACCATAGAGCTGGGGAGTTCTCCCATTCTTTGGTGAGTCGTTTTGCTACGATATTTAACATATAATATATTGTTTTGACTGCTCTTTTTATTCGGAAAATCCTAAATTTGTTGCACAAGTATCCCATCATTAATTGCATCCCGTCGAGAAAGGTGGTGTGTGCTTCATTTTCGAGTAGTTTCATGAATGGATATTTTAGTTCCGGGATCATTGAATACCGTTGATCGTACGAGAGATCGGCGTTTTTAAGTCATCCTCCGATTTGAATAATGTCGCCCCAGTCTGTAAATGGATTTAAGCGCCCCATACCCCTGGTCTGGTCTATGCCTTGAGGAAACATTTCAACTTGAGCTACGCGTATCAGAACCTTTGTTGCTACTTCGAGTTCAGAAGGACTTATGGGTCCATGAATCCGTTCGACAGTTTGATCCAAATTCTTGGCAATAGGCGGTTATTTGGATGAGTCAAGTAAGGCTAGAGGATCGAAGAATGAGCTGACTGATTCAACTATCGGTGACATTGGTGTGATGAGTCTTAATAAATATTTTGCTTTCCCACCTCGGTGTCGGTAGTTGACCCGGACTAATTCTGCTGGCAGTATTCCTCGTTAGACTAGATCAGCAGGATTGTGATAAGTAGGGGCATGGTTCTATATCTCGACTTTTGTCAACCATTGGGTCTCCCAGACCAGGTTTCCCACCTTGCGGCGTTTGCACATATCCAGCATAATTTGATTATGGAATCTGTACATGCGAAGGTGGGTATGTCCCTCCCCTCAAGAGTTTGTATAGTGTGGTGTATGAGGTTGGCGAGCATAACGGCTCTGCACAGTTCCAACCTAGGAAGAGTAACTAAACTCACGGGTGCGAACTTGGACTTTGAAGTGAGCAAGTGCATGTGGATACTGCCATCTACATCTTCGACTTTTAGATACACTGCTGCTTCATATGCCGTTTCAGATGCATCACAGAACTCGTATAGCTGAAGGCGGTTTGGCTCAGCTGAAGCGTGCAGCCAGGGTAAAATTCTTACTGGCCAGATATGGAGCAGGTGCTGTGCCAAAATCACAGTCTTGATGCGAAAACGCTTCAAAATCCCTGATGTTGGCTTGAGCAAAGGATAGATTGGTAATTGGCATCACTTTCTGGTACCCTAATTTGCCGATACATCTTCCCTATATCCCCGGTAAAGGTGTAGAACCTTCATCTGACAATGATATTCGTGATGATGTGTTGAAGCGCCGGACCTACCTGGTCGTTTAATGAGAAGCCCGCAGCTGTCTTGAACGATGCGTCGAACGCTACTCATAGACTAGTTGTTGAGCTCTCCTCCTTAAAAATGGCGTGATGTGGCATACAGTAGTGATGCAGATCCGGTTCCTAGTTATCCTCCACCTAGTTTCTAGTCTTCTGTCCAGGTTTTTAAAGCGGTCGAGAGCACCTTCCTTTGATCTGCCCAGCATAGGATGTACATCTCCCTTAAATGGAAGCGCCACTTGGAAACAACCATCAGCTACACGCCGAACATTCTTGAAAAAATGTGTGTCACACTCGATGTCTTTACGACGTTGGTACTGTTGGTGAGTCATCTCCTCTAATTTCCAGAATCGACGGAGTTCTGCTTCAATTTTTGCATAAAGGTTTTAACCCTCTGGAGCTTTTCCAAATAGGGTCGACCCTAATTTGGTCTTCTGAGAAATGGGTAAATCCTTTTGTGTCGGTCTGACGATGGCTCGCCACAAAATAAGAACATCACTGCCCCGCAATACATCTATTTTGGCTGACTGATTGAAATTAGGATCTGCCAAAGTCAACCCATTCATGTGTTCCCAAACTGTAATTTCCAAAGTCTGAGTCGGAATATACCCGATAGCAACTTGAGTACAAAAGCTTGAGTACACGCTCTAAAAAATGATTGGTGAGAAGCGAAAGAAATACCCAGCACTTTTGAGCAGACACCGCTGCTGACCAAACCCAACCCAGAGACTTCATCAGAAGTTGGCTTTGAATGTAGACAAAGTAGTTAAACAGCTCATGTTGTTATGAAACTGGGCTCTGATCCTAAGCAGCGGCAGGCTTGCTGGATTTTGACGCTGTTGGTGCTTGCTGCTGGTTAACTTCATCCAAAGCCCGGAACCTTGTCTCCAAAAAGTGAGTAAATTGAGCAAATGTAGGCAATCCTTTTCTATCTGATTTGGAACCTACATTCTCCTCCCATAAATGTTGTGTTTTCTCAGGTAGTTTCTGCAGAAGTATAAAAATTAGCAATAAAAATTAGCAATATATATATATGTTCAACGGGAACTCTCAAGTTAGACAAGCTGTGGATGACTTCGGTTGAGGTGTCTAACAACTGTTTGATGGATTCTGCAAGTTCCTTTGAAATTAAGAGTTGGTTAAACAAACTCTTCAATGACGCGTTCACTAGAAAACGTTGATGATCGTATCGATCCTTTAAGCTTTCCTATGCCTTAGTATAATTGTCGCTATCTAAGCCCAGGTGAGCTTCACCAAACACACTTGACTTTAAATAATGCAATCTTTGGATTTCAGATAGCGATGCATTGTGATGTATTAATGAGACAAAGAGATGACGAAAGGAGCGCCAGGTCTTCGGAGAAAGTTGGCAAGTTCTTTTTTGGAAGCCTTATTTCAGCTAATCTGAACGTAGTTGGTACAATCTCCTTTGTATGTTGTGGGTTTTCGCTCTATAACGCATTGGAAGCCTTTGCCTTCTGGATTAAATCAAGAAGATCGCCGCTACATCCTTCTCTGATCGTTTTTTTTTTACAATTTAACACTCACGTGGGTATGAATACACTTATAATGCCTCAGCATGTTTGGGCTCGGTGGTTATTTCGCTCTATGGGTGGCATCCAACATTTAATTGGGAGAATAAATTCTTAGTGGGAGTTGGGTTGTTGTTGGTTTCTAGTCAACTACTCATCTTACTTGGTTTTTGTTAACTGAAAAAATTAATGTCTTTCGGGCGAGGCTGTGATTCGAACACCGTACCTCCCGATTTAGAAGCCAGTCCACGACAAGTTGAACCACGGCCATCCACGATCTTGTCGTATATCACCTCTGCTGCTAATTCCTTTTGCTTATTGTCTTCACCTAATGAAGAAAGCACTTTTTCATACTCTACTTCCGCTGTCTCCATAAACTTTTCCAGCAAAGACAATCGACCCATTAAATAATTCACAGCACGCCAGGCTAAACCTATCTAAAATTCGAAGTGTCTTTCTGTAACTGTTTTAAAGTTGGTTTTAATGCGTTGCCTTTCATTTTACATGTAAAATATTTTTATATATACTATATATGTATATATATTTCTTTTATATATTATACATATAACTAATGTATTAACTAAGTAAGAACAAAAAAAATGCACTTACTTGGTTTTATTGAATTCCAGTGGACGAAATGTTTCCGTGACAGCAACATAGCCATAATTATAATAAAATATGCAATCTCTAATGCAGAATCGTCCAACAGATAGATAGTTTCCAGTGTGAAATAGTCCAGTCAATAAAATATGTATGTGGGGTATAATTATCCACCTTATCCACCGAAAGAACATAACAGGTGGAAAAAACAATAACAAATCTTCCAGCCAGAACTACGCAAATTGGCAATCAAATTTCTTCTTTTTTGTATTTATTTAAAAGGCGTAAAAGGACCAAAATGTTCGATTGTGAACCTAAAGAAAAGTATTATAAAATTACGGAAGAAATGAAACCACTATTCTGGTTTATCTGCAATATTATTATGTATATTTCTGTTAAAAAGTATTCCGTTTTTATAATGAAGTTTGACAATGACATATTCCATGCCAAATTTTGCATCGTGAAAAGAGCCTAAGTTACGGTCTGTTCCGAAATATACCAGTATGTACAAGGATGCATTTTATTTGTTCAAAATCAGGAACAGAAACAAATGCGACAACAATAAACAGTCCACTGACAAACATTAAACAGTTAACATGAAGATTAACGATGCACTTACTGTCATTGCAGCTGGACATAAACGCCCTCTCAGGCAGCATTTCCAGCAAAATGGTGATATTATGAAAAAATGCCGAACATCGTCTTGTTCTTTGAACTCAACGTTCGCCGCGTTGGCACGGTAAGACGTGGTCATTTTCAAACATTGCAGAAAGAACCAGACATATACAAGTGTCCACTTATTACCTCTGAAGTAGCGGTTACACGCTAGAGTGCAGTAGAGCAGTATAAATCTTTGTGGTGACATTTATTTGTTCAACAGGCAAATGAATCGCATCACAAACGGTCGTTACACACCAGCGACATGAAAGCCATTTAATTCGGTGTAAGCGTCACTTTGTTATGCGTATGTGCGTACACATATACCATATACCATATACATATTTATGTGTATGTACCTATATTCCACGTTCAATTTTATAGATTTGAAAATTTAGAAACCGGGGTTAACATGCGGTTTAATTATGTCCCAATGGAGATCCAGAAATATTCACTTAAATCAAAATTATTACTTTCGAATAATTAAAACAAGATACGCGGAAAAAATCAGAAATTAGAATAAAATCTTCTTAAGAATATTGCGTGGTAAATATTAATGTTTATCTTAAGCCTCATAACCTAAATTGGATTAACCGTAGAACTACTCGTATGCATATTTTATTGGTACAACATAATGCCATGTTATTTTTCACAGTTTATTCTAATAACAATTATATAAAAGACTTTTAATTTTTTTTTAATTAACAGTTTTATTTTTAAAATCAATAATATTAATATTTGTCTTCATTTTGGAGATCGTGTTACACAAGGAACTGAAAATTTATTCGAATTAACTTATAATATAATTGCGTTAACGCAACAAAAAATATATTAAGCCTTTTCGATTTTTTCATTTTTGAATTTCTCAAGAAATTAAATTTTTGATATGCTGTTACACATTCAAAATAGTAAGCTTTGCGTTTCGGGTTATTCCAAAGTTTTCGGTAAATGAAAATGGCGTTATTTTACTGGCTATATTTGTGAAATAAAATTAAAAAAAAAAATAAAGTACAATAATTTGTGAAAATGGCATGGTATGTACAAAAACTTAATAAAAGTATATATTAATCATCTGAGTAATTGAAACTATAAGATGGTGCAAAAGTTATCACCGTATCGGAAGATGGAAAATGCCACAAATCGGACCAGAATGGTCATCAATTCTGGCGGCGTCCACTCAGCTGATATCGTTTCTCGACTTAATGGAAAAAAAATTTAAGACATCAAATAAACACAACCCAGAAGCAGAAACAAAGTTTTTCATTCATAAGAAAAATTACAGCCAAGGAACATCGGGTGGCAACTTTTGCGCCATCTTGTACAATACTAGAGCTTAAGTCTAACAAAATAGAAACCCGATTAAAACAGTATAGAAATCATATTATAATTACAAGCAGAATAAGGGTGTTGTGCTAACACATCAATGGGATATCACTTTTTTTCATGTAGGAATAAAAGTCTTACCGGACATTTTGGAATTTATGGAAAATTTGAGTCAAGATGATGATGTTCGGATGAAATTGTTATAATTCCTCCAGAGGAAGGATATCTTACAGTTGAGGAAAATGAAGCTGCAAATAGATTGGGAAGTGTAAAGCAGATGTTCTTCCAAACATATCCGAAACTCCTTCCCAAGTGAGATTCAGAATTCCTCAGAAGTGGAAACGTGGCGACGAGGATAACCTTGATTTGATATGAATTATCCGAAGCCTTTAACTCTATCTTCGGACAGCCATCCGAAATTTTTAATGAACTAAGAAATTATTAATTTGATTGTCGAAAACAGCAAAGATTGTTCCTTTATTAGGAGAAATAAGACACTCCAAGTCAATAAAAATTAAACATATACATATACGAGGGGCGTTCAATATATTCTCGGTATCGATATGAAGGAAAATGCGAATTCAATTTAAATTGTTTTTATTTTTCAATATGATCTCCCCTAACATCAATGCATTTGTTACATCTTGAGATAAGCTTTTTTAAACCCTCAAAATAATAAATTTCCTCTTTCTCTGCAAAATACCGACTTGAGTTCTTCATCATCCGAAAATCTTTTTCCACGAAGACATTTTTTCAAATCCGGAAACAGGAAATAATCATTAGGGGCAAGGTCTGGACTATAGGGTGGGTGTTGGATTTCTTCGAAACCACAATCTGGCGCAGCAGCCTTGGAAACTCGCGCCGTGTGAACAGGAGCGTTGTCATGAAGAAGCAATACACCCGCTGCGAGTTTACCCCGTCTTTTCTTTTTAATTTCCTCCCGCAAATTATGCAAAGTGGAAGCGTAGGATGTGGCGTTGATGGTTTCACCTTTTTTTTTGTACTCAATGAGCAAGATTCCCTTTGAGTCCCAAAAAACTGTGGCCATGAGCTTTCGGGCAGACGGAGTGACTTTGAACTTCTTCGGGGGGTCGTTCCTTTTTTATGCCACTGCATGGACTCTTATTTGCTTTCAGGGTCATAGTGGTGGACCCATGTTTCGTCCTCAGTAACAATTCGATCCATAACACCGTCCGCGTTCTCACTACACATCTCCAAAAGCTCTCTACAGCATGCGATTCTCACTTTTTATCTGAGGCGCTGTGAGCATTCGTGGCACCCACCTTGCACTGACCTTTGAAAGGTTAAGATGGTCATGAAGAATGGTGTGAATGGTACCAATTGAAAGCTTGGTGATCTCTGCCATCATTTTCACCTTTATTCGGGCATCCTCAAGAACAAGTTTTTCGACTCCTTTGATGCTTTCTCCCGTACAAGCAGTAGCCGGGGCGTCGGAGCGGGGGTCGTCTTCAATGCTCTCTTGAACTCACTTGACCACTTTTGCACAGTTGATAATGAAGGTGCGGAACCCTGGTAAACAGCCACCATCTCTTCATGAATAGTTTTTTGACTTTTTCCTTGCTTAGTGAGAAATTTAATTACAGCGCGATGCTCAATTTTCACCATCATCGCCTCAGTTGCCATTATGATTCTGTTTCACTAGAGATAAAACGCGAATTAATAATCACATTTATATGAAATTTTACATGAATGCACTAAAATAATAGTGTTACTTGATAAATAAGTCAATTTATATATGCAACCACAGCTTCACCCCGATACCGAGAATATCTTGAACGCCCCTCGTACGTACATTTATTGGAATCCTTATAATAAGCGGATATATACATACACCAGGAAATGTTTTGGGAGTCCCACGAAGTTTATCATAATGATTTAGTTGTTGAAGCTATGCGACGAAATTCGAAGACATTTTTTCAAATCTTTACTTTATACAACCAAACCTTCCCCTTTCTTCAATGGATAGGATGAGTAAGGTAAGAGTGACACAATGTAGCATTTATTTTTTTAAACATTTATAATATTAATAGATTCGACCTTTACTTGATTACCTAGTTTTACAAAGTTTTTACAGTACTATCCGATTGAAGCAATATATATGTTGACTTCGGCAAACATAGTTGCAAGCAGTTTCTTCGGAATCAGCGCGTAGGATTCGGATGTAAATCTTGGGTAGCTACTTTGAAGTACGGATACTGTCTTCAAATTTATATAAACAAGGGAAGAGACAGGATAGACCTAATTCTTTAAGGATTAAGAGAATCAGTGGTTCTACACTGCAATTACAATTACCAGTATTTTTTGAAAACCAGTTAAAAAATATAGAACTAGAAGAAGAGAAGGAATTTTTATAGAAATCTAGGGGTAACTTCGTCTCTTACCACGATAAACGAACAAACTTTAACGAGGTGGATGAGCAAAAAGTTAGTAAATATGGCATCCAATATGTCTTGCACTCATCTCATAAAGAGTATATAAAGGTTTTCATTTGCTGGAAAAAGGAAGGTTGATATCCCTCAACCAAATGTCTTCTATGAATACAACTCCCATATGGGCGCTGTAGATTTGCTAGATGAGCACATTTTGTGCTACCGGATTGAATTTCGAGGCAAAAAATTGTACACCTATATTGTCATGTGGATGAATGATGCAGCTGTTGTGAATGCGTGGTCTGTAAGAAAATAATGAAGGAAAAGTTTATAACAACTTGAATTCAGGAGGCAGCTCGCAATTGGTCTATTGGAAAAATACGGTTACTCACCTGCCAGAAGTGGAAGACCGAAGGCTCAAGATTCACAAGAAAAAATTAAAGGACAACATCATACTGTCGCAGGAGGTTAAATAATATATATTTGTTTTTTAAGAATTTCCCTGATTAAAAAAAATTTTATTTTTGCAGGACTCGCGAGGAAATGTTGTAGCGTATACAAATCGCAGACAAATAAGATTTGCAATCCGTGCAAAGTTTTCTTTCACGACAAATGTTTTGTGCAATTTCATTCCATTGCTAACTAAATTAGAGTTCAACTGTTGTATATACAATATAAAAATAAATTAAATATATAAAAAAAATTCATTAATGTTGTTTTTGGTCCATTGATGCTTATTTACTCAAGTTAAATATATTCCTACTTAAATTCAGTACAATTAAATAATATATTGAAAAAATAATATTTCGTACTTAAATGGCTTAATACGAGTATTATAAATGAACTTGAAAAATAATGATGCTTTAATTTAGGAGTTACGGTGCACATTTTGTGCAAGCCTCAATTTTTAAATTCACTGGATTCACAAATGCTTGGAGCTCTGGTCAAAGTTGACTAATTTTTTTTCATTTCTTTTTTTAGGTTTGAGTATTCAAGCTAGGCAAAGCGTTTCACAAAATCATTTCTTTTTCATTTTGTATGATATAACTCTTCATTTGTGAAATCAAAATTGGACGCAGTTGAAAATTAATTCTTCTATGTTTGTTAACATATACAGTATTCAAAACCGATATTCGTATACCCTCGCTCTGAGCAGAAAACCGTTTTTTGGTGCATAATTGATACAAATATGAAAAAACATATTTCTCTGTCTTAAAAATGCCATGACCAACAAAATTAAATAAAATGATACTATTGATTTTTTTATTTTTTTGTAAGTTTGTTCCAAAAACAATTTTTTCTCTGAAAATACGGGTGTATGAATACTATTACCTTGTCCAGCATATTGGTCAAGAATCCTTCGGTTATTCCAAAAATACAACCTCGTTTCAAGCAGTAATTAGAGTTGATTAAATCGATATGGCTTTCGTACATTTGGCCTGGATTTACTCCATATAATGTCTTGGCTTTCGATGTTTCTAGCAGTTCTTTTGAAAGCAATTTGTTAGGAATTCTTAAGTTTTCCTCTTTGAGATTTAAAGGGGTGTAGTTCCTATCTGCTAGGCCGGATCATATCAGTAGTTTAGATCTGCTCCCTAAAATATTTCATCACCTTTAATACCTGAAAGTAGTGAAGATAAGGGATGTCCAGAATACCCGTAGGCCAGCTTCGGTCGAATTGATGTCGTATTCTTTTCTTAATTTCATTATTTGCTATTCACTTTAATTCAAGAAACCAAGTTTTCGCCCGTTGTTAGGTTGGCGATAGTACTGTATTCATCTATAGAGTAGCCATCGGTGTCATCTTGCAATTTACCTTTCTGAATATGGATGGTTTTACATTCATCGATCCCGAACTCCATTCCTGAACTCATCACTGAACCTTTTCACATGTTCTACCATTCTAAAAAGCTTCTCTTTGTTGTTCGTCAACATATGCGAGGTGGTTAATTTGTAAATTTCCTCTTTCAGCTATTAAATTAAATTCAAAGTTCAGTCCTCTGAGCATTTTACTCAGTGGATTCATTTCAAGACAGTACCGAAGTGGACCGAACGCATTTCATTGCAAAATTCAACATCTGATTGAACTTAGCTTTCAAGTGGTTTCAATCCTGCACGTTTTGAGGATTTATAACAGGTACAGATGCAGGAAACTATCAAATCAAATATAATCGATAATTGTTTTGAAGTTTTTGTTGAACCATTATAGAATCAATTTTCAGTTGTTCCTTGTATCTCATAGAATGCCTCGCGAAATAAATGTTATTTAAAACACTGACAACAATTTTTTAATGAAGATTTTATGTTACTCTTTTATCTATTGTATAAACGGTCGCTGTTTTCACAGGGCTGCACCGTAATTTTCTAAAACCAAACTAAAAATTTAAAGATAGTGGAATGCCAGAAGAAGGTTGAATATTCCCGAATATTACGACACAATCTCCTATTGACTTGATTCCATTTACATTCTTCAAGAGGTCAAACGAATACATTGGGTTCATTTATTGACAACATTTCTCAATAGGTTATCCAACTACATTGGCTTACTTTCTTTGTTTGTGTTATTCTACGGTATGGAATAATTGAATAATGTACGAGTAAATGGTTTATGAACATATACGAGTACATAGTATGGTTTTATCACCAATACTTTTCACTGTCATATTTATATTCATTTCCTTTGTATACAGTTACGATAAATGGCTCTAAATCTATTTCTTGTTTGTCATGATTTGTTATTGATACAATTAATTTGATCGGAATTCGGAAGTGTAATATCTTCATCCGGTATTTTTCATTATTCCTGATTTAAAATTTTTCAACTTGCTTAAATTCTTGTCTGCCATAATTAATTCGTCTTTAGTAAGTAAACTATGGTGAGTAATTCCTAATTTGGCAGCTATGGTATCTAATAAATTATCGATTAGTTTATCTAACATTTTTAATCTAATGAGCACTTCTGTCCATTGTAAACGCTTAGGTATTGTTTTTTGTAACTGTTATGATATCGTTCTGTATTTTCCTTGTCTATTAAAACTGAATCCGTTATGTTCCTCATATTTTCATCTAATTGTGTGTTAATTTTAATTTGATTATATAGTTCCTGAATTGCATTTTTATTATTAGTGTCTATTTCTTCCCTATCTGCATCATCCATAGTACCGAATAACCATTTTTGAGCAGTTCCTACAAAATTTAAGAGTCCTGTCTTAGATCGTGATGTTGGAGGCATAATACTTGTTACGATCAGTGGAAACAAGCCCTAAAACCGGCGATGTAAACGCGCTTTTAAAAAACAGGGGTAGAACCCGAAAAATGGTGAAACCAGCAGTCATTTTGGAATGCAGCTTCCCTTGGGCGTTTTTTCTTGGATAAAACGTGAAGCGGCCTGTGAATATTTTTGTCTTTAATTAATTAATTTTTTAATCATACAAAATATAAAATAAAAAAAGTGGTTTCGGTAGATTATCAAAAATTAGTTTCCGTTGCGGCAAAGTAGCGCAACAATTTACAAAATTAATTAATTGCCATTGAAGATGCCGCCAAAGAAGGCAAATTTGCCACCGCTGTTGTCACCCTTTATTCCTTCCTACAGCTGCAGACGATCTCCAGTCAACGACGGTTCACCTCCAGAGGAGTATAATTGCCGCTATTGCACTGCACCAGATTCGGCTGGTAATATTACGCATGCTGCGATTGCTGCCATGGATAGCACCAGTACGCCTGCGTCGGCGTTGATAGTTTTGTAAGTCAAGGAGAATTGATATGTCCCACTTGCCAAGGTAAGGTTTCTGTACCTCGTTCTCCAGAAGTAATGTCAGCATTTGCTGGTAAACCGCCTACTAGCACAACCAAGCTGGCGCAAATTGCTAGCGTTGTAGACACAGACTCCCAAACTATAGTTTCTTCTACGACTGCCAATTCTTTCGTCAACGTGGTACAAAATACGTGCACCCTAACCTCAAAACACCCTGCAACAAACATAGCCACGTTCTTCACCACGCTCTATCAGCCACCCGCGAGGATTTCCAACGCATTTACCACAACATCTACGGTTCCTACAACGGCTTCAGTTTCCTTTAGTGTTGCGAAATGCTGAAGGCGTAGCCGAACGCAGTTGTCACCAAAAATGTAGCTGCCGACACTTTGTTCACAAATGGAACTGTTTTGTCAAACGCTCTCCCTCTGCAAGTTGGTACAATCAATGGTGCATCTCTTGCGACAACTGTATTGCGTACGACTGTTGCTGTCGGCCCAGCCACAATTAATGTGCCAAATACGTCTGCCTATGATGCTGCTATCAACCTGGTGGACTGTACAAGTGTTTCGAATTCGTCTAGATCATCGAAGGGCTCTCGCTCCAGGCTCCTGCAACTAGAGCTGCGAAGGCTTGAAGAGGAAAGAGAGTTAAGGGAAAAACGTGATAAAGAAGAAATGCAACTTAGGGAAGAAAGAGATAACGAATATTTGACCGAGAAATATAATCTTTTGAGTAAGTATGGAGAATCGGGAAGTGAAGAAGAAACTCCATACGATGCCACTGCATCTAAGCATAAAGTAAGTACGTAGATGTGTGGAACTAAAACTTGGAACTTGGCAATCTGCGCAGGATGCTAATATAGATAGGTCAGTTTTAGGGAATCGCATTTCTCTAATTCAATGCGCTTATAACTCGGGTCTAGGACACACCTCTGCCTTCCAGCCGCCACAGGATCAACCTTACTCCTAGTATCCAGATAGGTTCCTCATGTATCCAGTGGCTTACCACAGAGCCTATTTTCCCAACAGCAGCATGCTATGTTGCAGACAGTGACGCAGCCTCATTTATTTCACCTAGGACTAAGCGAAGCCCCACGCCACTCAACTCACCAGCAGTTTCACCACCTAGCTTCACAACATTTAGCGCAACAACCATCTCATACGGTTTCTAACGAAGTTCCGATACAAGGATCAAGACCGATACGAATGAAGGTGGTATATGGCCACACCACCAGACTGAGACACCAGGGAATATTAATTCATATGTTCCGCCAACACCTGTCGCAGAGGCCATTTCCCGAGTACCAGCTTCTGCTATTGTCCCAAATGGATTTCCTGCTCGATCTTTAAGTAGAAACCAGAAAGCGACGCGCCAACTGCTAGCCCGTGATATACTACGCTACTACGCTTCGACGGAAATCCAGAGGAATGGCGCTCTTCATCTCGGAGTTTAACAGAAGCACTGAACTTTGTGGTTTCACTGAAAAGGAGAATAGGATTAGGTTGGAAAGAGCTGTAACCGGCGATGCTCTGGCTAAAGTAAGACCTTTATTTATACAGCCAAATTGTGTCCATGGAGTTTTTGAAACCCTAAGGATGCTATATGCGAGGCCAGATATAATAATACATACCTTGCTCCAAAGGGTACAGGATACTTCACCACCCAAAGCAAAAAAGCTTGAAAAAATCATTAATTTTGCGTTGGCAATGCAACCTCTTTGTGCTACCATTGAAATTACTGAGTTGGTGGATCACTTGAACAACCTAGCGCTCTTTCGGGAGCTTCCAGAAAAGTTACCTGCTGCGATACGTCTTATGTGGGGATCCTATAAGAAAACATTAACTACGTGTTCTCTCTCACATTTTAGAAAATGGATATACGAGATAGAGGAAAATGCCACTGAAGTCCAGCTATACCTTCGTCATCTGGGGAAAATAAGCATCGTAGCCGAAACACAAAAGGAAAGGGCTTTGTAAACGCCCACTATAGAGCCTACGAGACCAAGGCTGGTACAGCTTCAGCTACCAATAAAGGGTGTTGCACATGCAGTAGAAACTGCATCAGTCGCCGTTTGCAAGCAGTTCCAGCAGCTAAGTCGCACGAGGAAAGGGGCTAAGATAAGAACCATCGGCTGTACAAGCGATGTTTTGTAAAGCACGTTAACAACTTGTATACTAAATCACCATACTTTACTCCAGGACAAACAGGACATGGACATGAAGCCTGAAAGCGCCGCGTAGTTCCGGTGATCCTGTACGGCCTAAGAGTTCAAATAAACACTCTCGCCTTATTAGATGATGGCTCTTCTGTTACCTTGATAGACAATGAAATCGCCAGACAGCTAAAAGTTGCAAGTACCCCACATTCCCTATGTTTGAAGTGGACTGGAAACACTTCTGGATATGCACAGAGTCGAGAATATTTAATCTGCAGATCTCAAGCGCAACCCCAACTGTGGAAAAGCATACGTTGCGTCACGTGCATACTGTTGAGAGCCTACAACTGCCCCCTCAAGCACTTAATCTTCACGAGTTTCAAATTAGGTATGAACACTTGGAGGAGTTTTACAACGAGGCGACACGGCGACTGTTAATAACGCGAAGCTTGCGATTCCGCTAAAATCTATAGAGAGAGGTTTCACAGAACCAGTCGCCACCAAATCACGTCTTGGGTGGGTTGTGCATGGCAGCTGTTCAAGAGGGTCTCAAAACCTTGGTAAAAATTAGAGTCTAATTGTCTGCGAGTGCAGCGATGCTGATCTACAGCGGCGGATAAACCAATTCATAAGCTCGGATGATTTTGGGGCATCAAACTCAGACAAGATCTTAATTCCCCCCAAGATGCCCAAGCTTTGGATTTGCTGAAAGTGAATATAATATGAAAAAATGGTAGATTTAAAACGGCTCGACTGTAGAAGTTTGATAATATTCGCCCTCCAAATAGTTCTCCCATGGCCAAGAAATGCTTACAATGTCTCCAAAGAAGGATGCGTCGTGAAGCAGCCCAGCAGAATCACTGGATGAAAAAATAAAAGAGTACGTTTCGAAAGGCTGTGCTCGCAAGCTTTCATCCAAAGAGATAATCGGTATACGTCGCGAATATTGGTACCTCCCGATATTTCCAGTATGCAACCCCAACAAGCCGTGACAATTGCGAATAGTTTGGGACGCATCTGCGAAAGTTCAAGGGACGTCACTGAATTCTGTTTTACTCAAAGGCCTTGACCTCCTTGCATCTTTAACTTCTGTCCTCTTCAAGTTTAGGGAACACAAAATGGCTATTGTTGGAGACATTATTGAAATGTTCCATCAAATCGAGATAATTGAAATGAATCAGCACTGTCAAAAATCTCTGTGGTCCAAAAGTGAGGAGGAAGAACTAGATACTTACGTTATGAAAGTGATGACATTTGGAGCCACCAGCTCTCCTAGCTCAGCGCAGTACGTCAAACATAATGACACCGAAGATTATGAACTCGAATATCCCCGAGCAGTTCGTTCGATTAAAGAGAACCACTATGTCGACGATCTAATGGACAGTGTACCGACACCAGTAGAGGCGATCAGGTTGGCGCAAGAAGTTCGATACATACGAGTACATCAAGAAGAAGGCTTTCTTATTCGCAATTGCAGTTCGAACTCTCCTTCAGTTATTAGAGCACTAAACTCCGAACCTACGGAGCAAATGAACCTGAACGTAGGCATCAAGCTGGGAACTAAAAAGATGCTTGGAATGTGGTGGCGTACTCGTACCTCTTCAGATTGCCTTGTTTACAAGCTCACTGCTAACCCAAATCAAACCAAGATCATCGTAGGGTCCCATCGTCCCACAAAGTGCGAAGTCTTAAGAAGAGTAATGACTATACTTGATGCCCTAGGATTGTTAGGGCATTTCCTTATGTATGTGAAAATACTTTTACAGGAGATTTGGAGCTCAAAAATCGAATGGGATACGAAGATTCAGGATACCGAACAAGAAAATTGGTTGAAGTGGGTGCACTTATTACCTGCCGTGGAAAGATTGGAAATACCGAGATACTACGTAGCTGTCTGTTGGGGATCCGAAACGCAACTGCACGTGTTCGTCGACGCCAGCGAGTACAGGTTTGCTGCTGTAGCATACGTTACGAGTTCCACCAATGGATCAACGGAGTGGTCCTTAATCGGCTCAAAAACCCGAGTAGCCAAACTCAAATCGCTGTCTACTCCTCGATCCGCAGGCAACACTTCTTGGAGTACGCTTCGCAAAATGCATTGCACAATGCATTTGATCAGACTCTAAAACCGTCCTTTCTTGGATCCGCGCGTTCTGCAGTAGCGACATATTGGATTCAAACGAAAACATAGCGGATGAAGCGACCAAGTGGCTGAAGTTTCCGAAGTTTAATGCGGCTAGTCGCTGGTATACAGGACCTGAATTTCTGAAGAGACCAGCCGAATATTGGCCTCCTGTGGCCTACAGAAAAAGAGCCCACCTGTTAAGAACTAAAAACGCCGTTCGTTAATCTTCACCATGCGGAACATCGAGAAAGCGTACTTAACTTTAAACGACATATCTGACCTTAGTTTGCTGGTTAGAAGCACCGCCGACGTTCTTCGGTACGTCAACAATCTAAAAAGGGAAATCAAACTTCGAAGGCTCAGTGGATTATTGCTACGGAAAGAGCTTCGTCGCCCAGAGAACTTCTTAGGAGGAGAGGAACTGGGATGATCGGCCTCGGAAAGGAAGTGACCGATGACGTCAAGCAACCGGTTATTCTACCAAGGTCACATCGGATTACGACCCTAATTATATGCGATGTTTATGGGCGGTGCAATCATCAGAATAATGAAACTGTAATCAACGAGCTTCGTCAACGGTGTCACATTGCTCATATGAGAGCAGCTCTCCGGGCTATAAAAATATCCAGCCAGATGTGCAAAATTGCAAAGGCTCAACCACAACAACCAATTGCAGGCCTTTCTCTTTTGATGGAATTGACTATTTCGGGCCCATAAACGTAACCCTAGGAGGTAAGACTGAGAAAAGTTGGGGTGTTCAGTTCACATGCATGACCATCAAAGCAGTCCACATCGAAATCGCGCACACGTTGATAACTGACTCATGCATTCCCTCACTTCGCAACTCTATAGCAAGACGATCAACACCTATCGAGATATATAGTGACAACGCAACAAACTTTCAGGGAGCTGAGCGGGAGCTAAGAGAAGCGTTGAATAACGTAAATAAAGAAGAATTGGCTGGGACCTTCATTTCGACGGACACTAGAATGGTGCGTTCTGTAAAAACCGTACTCTACGCAATAAGGCCGACACGGAATCCCTCAGACGAGCTGCTAAGTAGTATGCTGATGGAAGCAGAAAGTATAGCTAACTCACGACCTTTGACGTACATCACCATCGGAACTGATGGTCAGGAGGCGCATACTCCCAATCATATTATTCTGGTGTCTTCGAGTGGTTCGAATCCATTTGCAGTATTCAGGGATAAGATTAGGGTGCAGAGAAAGAATTGGCTGATATCACGGCAGTTTGCAGATAGTTTCTAGGGGCGCTGGGTGACAGAATACTTACCTACAACAACACGGCGCTCAAAGTGGTTTACGGAAATACGAGTGGTTCGAAGTACGAGAAATACTTTGCCAAAAGGAAGAGTGATGAAAACAAAAATATTACAAGACGGTCAGATACGAAACGCATTTGTACAGAGAGACCAACGGCTAAGCTGGCAATACTCGACTTTCATTTTCATTTCATTTCATTTCATTTATTGATTGATTTACTTCTTTTACATATAGGCTCAAAGCCTTTAAGTTTGTAAAAGTTTACATATTTCACATATTTATGTTCAAGGTTAATTCATATTAGAATAGACATGTAAACTAAAATTTAATTTGATGAAACACATTTTAGGAAATGAAAAACAAGCTTTCTTATTTAAAGGGGACCTATGTTACTTAAGTATTATTATCAGCCAAACATCTAACACCCTCTCGAATTGCCTGATTCCTCGCAGTTTTCTAATGAAAAGGGGTAGGGAGTTCCATTGCCTGATGAGGTAAGCAAGAAATTGGCGATTGGAGAAACAGAATTATATATTTTCATAGAGGTACATTGGCTCTTTATTGATCAGCAAATTATTTAAAGTCTTAAGGGAACAGTATTTCATGTATGCATACAGGTTGCATCCTATGATGTTTTTTGAGTAGGCCGATATGTGGTCAAACCAGATTGTACATGTACCGGACTATATTGTTAAAGATTGCAATCAGGCTTCGTATCGTTTCAGTATTATGACAACAGAAAATCTGACACCCTTATGTAGTGATCGGCATAAAAAGGGTTTTCAATAAGCTGATCCTAACATGTTGGGGTGTAAAGCTTTTTGATGGCAATAGAGCTCGTAAGCAAACATACTCGTATATTTTGACAAAAACCTGACCGAATGTGAAGGTCCCAGCTAAGGGTAGTGTTAAACCAGATGCCCAAGTTCTTAACTTTCTCCATATATTGTAGAACAGAATTGCCGAGAAACAAGACGGGAAAATAACTTATGTCAAGTTTGGTTTTGTAAATAATCATGCATTGAGATTTTTTTGAGTTTAAAAAAAGCTTATTCTTTTCGGACCAGTGAGCAATGCCTTTAAGGTCACTGTTGAGTTTTTGGGTCCCGTCCTTGATAATTCCAAGCTCGCAGCTCGGGCGGATTTGTACATCGTCGGCATACATGTAAATTGCTGAGTTTGTGACTCCAATCGGAAGATAGTTTATGAGCACACTGAACAGTAGTGGGCCGAGAATAGATGCTTGAATCACTCCTGACAATAAATTTAGAAAATCCGTGTAGCAGCATTTTTGGAGAAACGAAATTGATTTCTCAGTTTTGAGATCAAAATTTTGTGATTGATCATATCGAAAGCTTTTGAAAAATCAAGAAGGCAAAGAAAGGACACCTGGTCACTGTCCATTGCCTGTCTGATATCGTCAGCTACTTTTAAGATGGATGATGTGTAGCTATGCTATTCTCTGAAACCAGACTGCTGTGGATTCGAAAGCTTCTTATTTTTAATAAAAGTCGACATCTAGTTGTGTAACATTTTTTCAAGTGCTTTAGACAGAAAGGGAAGAATGGAGATTGGCCTATATTCGGGTGGCGAAAGAAGGGTAGCAGGTTTTGTGAGTATTGGAACAACTTTTGCACATTTCCAAGAAATCGGAGAAGATGAAGTTAATATAATAATGTTACACACATATATGTGTAAGTATTGGAAGAATATGAGGCAAAATGATCTTAATGAATACTGGATTTATTTCGTCACAACCAACAGCTTTAGATGTACACGTACCGGACTATATTGTCCTCTACTGCTTATATATTTGTATGTTGGACCTGCTCCAGTGACATGCCTACCGTAGTGTGATATCTTTTGCTATAAATCCGAAAGGCTCCAACCTTCATGTGCATTTGGTTTAGTTTCGTTCTCTAAAGTAATCTCTAACATACTATACACAGTGTTAAACTCGTTATCTGCAATTATTTTTTTTAGATGAGCCTACTCTAGTTTAATGTTTAGTGATAGCGTCTGTTTTGTGAATGTGATTCTTAGTTTCAAGTCTATACACATACCTTTTCTTTGTTATATTATCAATGAAGTATGTGTTTGGGGAAATGGTAGATATCTACATATGCAGATGAATTATTTCATTAGGTTAGTTATGAGTCTCTGTTAACCTGAATTTCTCTTGTATCGGCTTCCTCACATACTTAGCTTTCTGGCAGACATAGCAATTCATTGTTTCAGTGTGTTATAGGATTCTAGAATTCCCGAGTGTTGACTCTCTCTAATATGATAAATGGATATCTGTTTCTAAGCTTCATCCTCTGTTCTTAAACCGCTTACTACCCGTGTCAATTTCACAAATTCCACGCTCGTATTTCTTGCATATAGATTTATGATTATTTGATGGACGTTATTATAATCCCGCTCTCTTACTGCAGCGTAAATGCCAATTGTTAATTGAGTCATTTCTTTGAGTTGGTCCGTTATTATTGCTATAGGATCTGAGGCTCTAATATACAGAATTCTCTTACTATGGAGTGTTTCAATTGTTGGTTCCTTATCGTAAGTTTGTGCTGATTTGTTGTTTGTACAATACATATATACTGACTATACCCTCTTTGATAGAAATGTGATCAAATTGTTCCTCCGTTCCTGTATGGACTCTTTCGTTGTGTGTTGGTTAACTTCCAAGCTTGCTTCCTCAATTCTGCTTAGAAAATCGGCAACTACATCCGATCTCATAATCGAACTCCTGCAATTTAAGTAACCACCTTTGGTTGCGCTGAGAACACCATTATATTTTTTATTTAGATATTTTATAGGAAGATGGTCGGTAGTTATCTTGAACTTGTTCCCCCACAGGTATGGTCTTAATTTAGATCCACTCCACACAATAGCTAGAAATTCTTTGTCAGTCACTGAATAGTTTCATGCTCTTTAATAGTCTTTAATATATAACAAATCGGCTATTTTTCGTGTGTGAGGACAGCTCCGATTTTTCGAATTTTGGAAACTTTAGATTTGGGTATGTTATCAAGTTAAGTTTTAGTGCCTTAAATGCATTTATATATTCAGGGTCATTAACGTTTATCTTGGTGTCTTTTATAAGGTACCCGGTCATTGGATATGCTATTTTTGAAAATCTCGTATGAATTTTCTATGACTCCCCGATGCTCCTAAAAAATTTCTAAATTGTTCCACCGTTTGAGGAAGTTTTATTGTACCTACTTTATTAGAGTTCGACATTATGACCACTTCTATCAGAATGTGGCATAAGAAATCGGTTTCTTTCTTAAGAAATGAGCATTTACCAATTTGAAATTTTAGATTAAGCTTTCTCAGAATTACAAAAATGTCTTCAAGATTTTTCATATGTTCTTTTAGAGAAGTGGAGAATATCAAAATGTCGTCTAAATAGACGACGCATGTTTTATTTATGCATTCCCGTAATATGTGGTTCATTAAGCGTTGAAAAGTAGCTGGTGCGTTTTTAATCTCAAATGTCATACGAACATATTCGTATAATCCTTGTGGAGTTATAAATGCAGTTTTTGCTATATCATTTGGATGCACTAATATTTCATGACACTCTTTTGCTAAATCCATACTTGAACAATAAATTGATTTCCCTAATTTATCAAAGAGATAGTCTATATTTAGTAAAAGAAAACAATCATCTTCAGTGATAACGCTCTATAATTGACACAAATGCGGTACTGCAACTGACCATCTTTATCTGGTTTTACTCATACTCTTCCTGATTATACACCGTCGCTCCATGTCTACAATCTGTTTAAAGACTTCATCTTCATGTTTTTTTGGCAACCTATACAACTTGGAATGTATTGATCTATCTTCTTTAAGACGAATATCGTGCTTTATTTGTCGAGGTGTGGATCAACCGATCGTCATTCCGATAATGGATATCTCGGAATTTATCTAGTAAGGAAGCCAACGCTGATTGCTCTTCGCGATTGAGGCTATCGCAGTCAGGTTCACATTCTTCTACTTATTGTACAATTAACAGTTTTTATTTCAACTCGTTGAAATAAAAAATCTAAAACTGGGTACGGTGTCATATCAAGTTTATTTGTATTCACGATAGTCATCACTACCTGTGTCTATTAAAATGTAATGTCGTTGATAGTAAAGATTAGTGGCTATTGCCATTAGTTGTTCGAGGCTCCATTTAAAAAACCTGGTGGCTCTACTAAATTTATTTCCTGTCTGATAGGATCTTGGTCAGTCTGTTCATTGTTTATATCCATGGATTATGGCCTTGGAAACAGATTTTGTTTGCTATTCCCTGTTGGCTCGTTATTATTTCTTATGTTACCTGAAGGTTTGCTACCCTGATCACTGTTATTCCTAAAATTCGCTGGGTTCCTATAATTTATTAACCAAATCATAAATGGAACTCACTTTCATGTTTAATATTTCCTCGTCAAGTCAGTGCTGCTGCTGATAGGCCGGTAATGTTGTCTGAAGAGCTCATTTGCCTGGTTCCATGTGGCCACGCTATTGACTATGAGTAAATTCATTGCTCGTCCTTTGATTTTGGTCTGTTGAGTTATCGTCCAATTATTAAACAGTCACTGTTGACAAGACGGTACTTATAGATTGGGATCTAAAAACAAACTAGTAGAACGCCAGAGGAAGGTTTAATATACCCGAATATTGCGACACAATCTCCAATTGACTTGATTGAATTTACATTCTTCAAGAGGTCAGTGGAGTGCATTGGGTTCATTTATTCACACTATTTCTCAATACGTTAACAAAATGCAATAGTTTACTTTCTTTGTTCATATTTTTCGGTCGCCTTCACTTTTATGGGTCAATACCAGCCGTAACCAAAAGACTTTTCCTCATGCAACTGAAATCTCGTGAAATCAATGGCTGTCTAAATACAAAATTAAGTCAACTTACACTAATAATTTTGTCTCCCCATTAAATGTTGGGTGCCACCCACGGAGCGAAATAGCCACTGAGCCCAAAAATCTTTCTTTCTCTTTCTGTCCCATTTCCCGAAAAATTTAACACATGTTTTCGCATCATAAGTGTAGTCATACCCACTTGAGTGTTAAGTTCTTTGAAAAAAAAAACAGAAAACATAAAAGTGATGACGATAATAGTTTAGAGTATGGAAGAATTGAGTAATGTGAACACAGCCAAGTATGGTTTATGAACATATTCATAATATGGTTTTATGACCAATACTTAACTCCGGTGAGTGTCAGGAACTAACATAGAAAACCGGTGTACCGGTGGAGAAGAAGAAATGAGGAAGTCACTGCCCACGCAGTAACGGAGTGTAGTAATGCAAGACTAAGCTCAAGATAAAAATATAACAAAGTAAAAGGCACAAGTGAGAAGCCCTTCGCCGAGATGTGAGCAACGATCTTTGGGGACTAGGCTACAATGTCGTAATACGAAAGCTGGGAAGACAGATGACAGGCCTGGACCTCAGCGAGGAAAAGATGAGGAATATAGTGGAAACTTTATTCCCAACTCACCCCACCAGACCCCCAACATGCCCACGACCCCACTAGAGTAAGTCCCAATATTCACTGAAAAAGATTTGATACTGACCGCGAAAACCTTTCAATTTTGAAAAGCCCCGGCTCTGACGGAATACCGGCTTAGAACAAAATCTTAGCAAGATCGCAAATGGCAAAAACTCTCTGAAGTAATACGAAGTTGATTCACGGAGTGGTTAACGTGGTTTTTAGCGGGTGTGAGTCGTACAGCACTTAAAGTAGAGCGGAGCTGCCTCTTGTCATAATTAGCTTTTCTACTATCCTCTAAGCAAAAGAAAAACTAAATTATTTTTATTATTATTATTATTGCTAGGAAATACAATCACAATATACGTTTCATTTTTAAACAGTTAGAATCTTTGTTGAAATTGCAATATTTATTAAATCTGAGCTAAACTAAATTGAAACTTAATCTTAATGTAAACAAATAAACGTTACGAAAATGGATGTAAATTCCGGAAGAATAAATTTTCACTCTCTTTGCTGTTACTTTACCAACAAAAGACGTGTTTTATTTTAAACCGCATTTTTCTACCCGTATTTTATCCGACACATATCTAACACAAAGTAAAAACCCAACATACCCCAACATTTGGTCATTTTCTAAACAATTCTTTTCTAAAACAATAAAAATTTAAGTCCGCAAAGTGGAAGTGAAAGTTCAAAGCACAAACATACATA
The DNA here is from genome assembly GCA_963966105.1 of Volucella zonaria. Taxonomy (NCBI): domain Eukaryota; kingdom Metazoa; phylum Arthropoda; class Insecta; order Diptera; family Syrphidae; genus Volucella; species Volucella zonaria. Next base: position 39,900,683 of record OZ014533.1, on the reverse strand, counting down.
CTCGTATATATATGTATATAGAAAAAGGAAAAAAAAACATTTGGTCCTTTTCGTGTCAAATAACTTAATTCGTGCGGTTTGCTAAGAGATGGCGTAACTTGTATTATTCCATTGTTATTATTCCATATTCCAACATGCGTTGGAAAGCTACTGTCAAAGTACGTCATTTCAGTATATGTCATTCATTTGAAGCGTAAACAACACTAATTTTTTTTCACTCAAATATGTCGAACTTTGTGCCTGAAAAAGTGTTTTTGTGGGGAGTTCTTCTTCATGAAGAAAACTGCTGCCGAAAGTCATCGTATTTTGGTGAAAGTTTGTGGTGAACATGCGCTAGCTGAGCGAATGTACCAAAAGTGGTTTGCACGATTTAAAAGTGGTGATTTTGGCTTGGAAGACGATGAACGTCCTGGGCAGCCAAAAAAGTTTGAAGATGAAGAACTGGAAGCATTCTTCTATGAAGATTGTTGCCAAACACAAGAAGAGCTCGCAGAATCTTTGAGTGTCACTCAAGCAGCCATTTCAAAGGGTTTAAAAGCAGCTGGATATATTCAAAATCAAGGAAATTGGATCCCACATGAACTCAAGCCGAGACACTCGAAAGGTGGTTTTGCATGTCCGAAATGGCGCTGGAACGCCACAAAAGGAAGTCATTTTTGCATCGGATTGTTACTGGTGATGAAAAATGGATCCATTACGACAACCCCAAGCGCAAAAAATTATATGTGAAACCCGGCCAACCAGCCAAATCAACGGCAAAGCCGAATATCCATGGCGCGAAGGTAATGCTCTGTATCTGGTGGGATCAGATGGGTGTGCTGTATTATGAGCTGCTAAAACCGGGTGAAACCATCAATGGACAACGCTATCGAGCACAATTAATCCATTTGAAGAGAGCAGTGGCCGAAAAACGCCCGGAATATGCGACCAGACACGAGGCAATAATTTTCCATCATGACAACGCTCGGCCCCACGTTGCTATTCCGGTTAAGAACTATTTGGAAAACAGTGGATGGGAAGTCTTACCCCACCCGCCTTATAGCCCAGACCTTGCCCCTTCTGACTACGGTCGATGCAGAACGCCCTCACTGAAATATGGTTCACATCAGAGCAGAATATCAAAAATTGGCTTGATTCATTCTTGGCTGCCAAGCCGGCGCAGTTCTTTTGGGATAGGATCCACAAATTGCCAGAAAGATGGGAAAAAGTCATAGCTTCAGATGGGCAATACTTTGAATAATACTATAGTTCAAATTTTGAAAAAAAAAAAACCGCACGAATATATTTATATACCCAATAGAAAATTTTGAACAAACTCTACAAAACATTTTTTTTTTTTTGTAAAGAACTTAACACTCAAGTGGGTATGAATACACTTATAATGCCTCGGCATGTGTTAAGTTTTTTGGAAAATGGGATAGAGAGAGAAAGAAAGTGGGCTCAGTGGTTATTTCGCTCCATGGGTGTCATCCAACATTTAATGGGGAGACTAAATTCTTAGTGGAAGTTGGCTTGATGTTGATTTCTAGTCAACTACTCGTCTTACTTGATTTTCGTTAACTGAAATGGATGAAATGTCTTTTGGGCGAGGCTGGGATTCGAACCACGAACCTTCCGAATTGGAAGCCAGTCCACTACCACTTGAGCCACGGCCACCTTTTAAACAATAAAACAGTGCAAGTGCACAAAAATGTTCTCATAAATACTCCTTGGAGAATTGGAATATCGAAACAAAACAAAAATGAGTTGCTCTGAAAAGAGTAGACAACTTTATTACCATCAAAACTATTGGCATTTTACATTATAGGTTACAAACTGTATTACAAATCTCACCTGAAAAAAGAAACAACATTTAAAGCTATTGTTTCACACTTTCTTCCTTTACTATTTATTTTAATATTATTTTATGTGCACGCGATCAGTGTTAGCATAACCTCTGCTCTTGCCAGTATCGACCACCGACTCGCGTCACTATGATCTGTCAAAGTTGAAACGCACCCAATGAATGGCGGCAAATCCAAATTGAATGAAGAGTCACGAACATCATTTACATCTCCCCTCCTTACTGAGATATAAGACTGTTATTAACATATATATGTACAATAGTACACTTCTATTTTCGCACTGGAACAAGCTTTGTTGAGTGGAAAAGATTTGATTCAGGTTTTCTATGTCTTGCGCCTACTTTGAAAATGGAATCCGAGATTTTTTCTAAAATTCTGTGTGGACCAATTTTTAATTAGTCCATTTGTTTCCTGTTTAACCATTTTCAACGTACACAGAGTCTCCCACCTTAAATTCATAGCTGTTCCTGTTTTTGTTAAACATTTTTTTGTTATAGTTATGAGAGCTTATAGCATTTTCCAACGCAATTTTTCTATCTATTAATAAATTACTATATGTTTTTTCTTGTTTTAATTCATCATTCTAACAAATATTTCATGGAAAACCTGTCACTGAGTTTTCCGTTTCATTATATATGTTGGTATATTCATGAGCAATAGTTGTCCAGGCCAAATTGTTTTTTTTTTTCTCATTTATCTTACATCTATTTTTATTAACTAACGTTAATTTAAGCTGTTCGAAAATGGTGCGTTTACACCAGTGAAGATAATGGGTATATTTTCTAATAGTAAAAGTTTTCTGAAATCATTTGAATTTATTCCTGGATATTGATCAGATAATATCATACCAATTTTACTTTCCTGAGTTACTTTTTTGACCAGTTTTATAAAATCGTTCGAATTTTGAGTTTTTGACGTCAAAATAAAAGCGTATCTCGTGAAATGATCTAGCAGAAGGTGTGGGTAGGTCTTTGTAGAGCCACCAAATTCACCAATGGTATCAATAGATACTATTTCAAAAGGGTAAGCTACAGGTCCTAAGTGGGACATCAGACCAAATTTATATTTATCTTTGGCTTTATTACTAATACAAATCTCACAATTTTCACAGAAGTTCTTCATATTAAATGTTAAGTCTTTTGCTGTGTAGCATGGTTTAATTTTATTGCTCATCTGTTGAATTCCAATATGACAGAAATGATAGTGTATATTTTCTATAATTTTTTTACTAATTTCCTTAGTTAATACAATTTTTCCCTTTTTTTCTATCTTCTTATAGTATATCATATCCTTTAATTTTATGTGTCTATTACTTCGTTTTATTTCTTCATTGGTATTTGGATCATTTGTGATGTCTTCTAATTTTATTAAGTTTACAATTTTAAAATTTTCATCCTCATTCTCATATGGTTTTAATACAGGGTTTCTGCTTAAGCTTTCTGCCTCTATGTTACAATTTCCTGGGGAATATTTTATATTTAAATTGAACTGTGATAGATAATACGTGAGGTCTCTCAATTCTTCGTCGGTTTTAGCCCTAATATTCATTTTTTCTAGAGGTTTATGATCAGAAAAAACAGTAATTTTTTTCCCTATTAGCCAGTTCTCCCAATATTTTACTGAATTATTTATAGCTGAATATTCCAGATATATAGCTTTATTTCTTCTTTGAGTGTCATTTACTTTTCTTCAAAAATACGCGCAAGGCTTTTCCTCTCCGTCATGTTGTGGTTGTTTCAAGGTTGCACCTATACCTTGTATACTGGCATCTGTGTTTAAACATGAATATCTCGGTAAGTCTAGGTCAAAGATACCTAAAATGGGTTTAGAACAAAGTAGTTTCTTTACTGTTTCAAAAGATTCGTGACCAAACAGATACTTGTCCTTTTCATAACAAATTATGGAAAGGATCTAAAATGATTAATAAATTTGGCATATACTTTCCATAGAAATTTATTTTACCTAGAAACTGCCGCATATTTTTATGCGTTCGAAGATTTTGCGGAAATCTATCTTTGATCGGATTTAAATTGTCTTTCAATGGAGTAATTGTATTATTTTTAATTATATGGCCTAAATACTTCACAGAGTCTTGGGCAAAGTGGCATTTAGAGAATTTCAATCTAAAGCATTCCTGTAATATTTCTCCCTATAATGGTGATAAGTGATTGATATGTTCTTTAAATATTTCAGAATATATCTATATGTCATCTATGTAATTTACAGCGAACTGTTAATTTATGTTTTCTTATGATATTACTCAGTATTCTCTAAAAAATGGCGTTTTTAGTCCAAATGGTAAGCAGGTCCATTGAAAATCACCTCCTTGAGTAACAAATGCGGTTTTTTGTATGTCTTCAATTTTGAATGAAATTGGCCAAAAAGCGGAATTAATGTCTAATGTTGAGAAAAACTTACAGATCTTCTATTAGTGGAAAAGGTTGCGACTGTGGAACAACAATCTTATTCAATTCTCGAAAATCTACACATTGCGAAGATTTCGTACCTTCTTCTTTTTTATAGGCTAATGTTACCGAGGCTGCAAAATGACTATAGGACTCTTCAATTATATTTTTTTGTAATAACTTAGATACCTGTTGTTCTATTTCTTTCTTATGTTCAATGGTGCACGTGTATGGTCTTTTACAACAATATTTATCTATTAATAAATCAATGTGTGCTTCGTAGCCTCTGACAGTGTCTATATCATACTTATCTTTAGCAAAAATTTACTTATATTTGCATATTAAATTCTCTATTTCTGATTGTTTTTTCAAGTCCAGATGATTAATACAAATGTCAAAATTGACTGATTCTATGTGTTCGTAAAAAATTGATTTCGTATTGATCCTCATTATTGTTTTTACATATACTTTCTTTTTCGTCCACATTTTTACCCAAGCTGCTGGGAATGGTTTTGAATTTTTCTGTCAGTATTTGTTTTTCGTTTTTTAAAGCGTTTAAGACTATTTTGAGTAATTTCTAATTCTTCATTTTGAATAAGATGAAGACAAAAGGAAGTCGTAATCGAAATTTTCTTATTCTATGACAAAAACGTTTATATTCTGTCCGAAATTAAACATATTTACCTTTACAGTTACTATTCCTATAGTTTCTTTCACACCATTAATCGTTTTTAAATTTACATTATTATGAAAATCTTTAATTGGTTTATTTATGCACAATAATTTTGAATTTATTAAAGACATATTGTATCCAGAATCATTCCTAATATTTCTAGAGTGTCATTTAATATTAAGTTAACTTTGATTAATGGTGGAATTATTAGGTTTTTGGATCTATTTCATTTAATTCGGTTTCTAATTGTGAATTGATCTGATCTCTTTTTGGACCATTTTTTATCTTGAACCAGGATACAGATTCTTTTTTAAAAAAAACTTAACACTTAAGTGGGTATGAATACACTTATAATGCCTCAGCATGTGTTAAGTTTTTTGGAAAATGGGATAGAGAGAGAGAGAAAGATGTTTGAGCTCAGTGGTTATTTCGCTCCATGGGTGGCATCCAACATTTAATGGGGAGACTAAATTCTTAGTGGAAGTTGGCTTGATGTTGATTTCTAGTCAACTACTCGTCTTACTTTATTTTCGTTAAATGAAAAAATGGATGATATGTCTTTCGGGCGAGGCTGGCATTCGAACACCGAACCTTCCGATTTGGAAGCCAGTCCACTACCACTTGAGCCACGGCTACCCACATACCATTCTGGATGGTATCTGATCCCTTTATTTTCTTTTTCACAGATACGACATGGTTTGTTGTCTTCTGTGTTTTTTTCTTCCATTATGTTTTCAAACACTTTATTACCAAATGTTCTAAGCCTCTGATGTTATTAAATAAATCCTCAGTTTGCTTTAAGTTATTCCTATCAATTTTGCCCGAGATAAAATTTGGTAGACCGGTTGCAATTATTTCAATTAGTGTGGTTGTATCTATTGATTTATTGACCGCTAACAGCAGTCTTTCATTTTCAATGCATATTCTATGTAGTAGTGAACCTTGCCTATATTTGGATAATATTGCATACCTAATAGGTGACCACTCTGTGTCTGCATACGTTTCACAAAAGCTATCCAGATTGACCATTTTGAATCTACAGTACGAGTATGTTTTAAGAGAATAGAACGGTACCAGTAAATTCAAACGGTTCCAGAAATAAACTTAAGGCTTCTATCTTCTTCGTGTCTTCTTCTATACCTATAGGAGCACATTCCGAGCACTCTCCTCGAATTCGCTCTACCCACCGTCCAATAGAAATCAGTCAAACGAGGTGATTGACGGGTATCTAAAACTAATGGACGAGACAATTAAACGAACTATGGACAAAACGATACCTCGGTATCAACACACTGATAACGAAGACTTAGTAGACTGCTGTCAAGACTAAAAACCTTGTACAGACAGTTTACTGACAAACACAACCCAGAGATCATGACATTGAAGTCGTCGATTAAAAACCTCCAGATCTTAATAAAGGAAAATTACAGAAGTTCTGTAAGTTTGTATTGGAACAACAAAATTCGGGCTGTAAACACCAGCAACCCGAATATGTTCCCCCAAATAAATAAAATATTTCGGAGAAATAATCAAAACGACCTTCCATGTCTCAAAATCGCCACAACGAACAAATACTTGTAGCAGCAGGTATAGATCCAAATGAGGCAGTTGATGATGACAACTTCTTTGTGATCGAGGATCCGCAGGAGAAGGTAGAGGCTATAGGAGTGACTTTCCAGGAAGTATACAAGGCGAATGACATCATTGGCCCGAACCACGACCTGGAGAGTCGAGTCCTTGTGCACAATTTCTGTCTTCGAAATGAAATTGTGAATTGGCGATTCGAGAACTCGGGTTTTACCCAGTTCAGTGACGAGAATATGGCAAATAACGTCATCACCAACGAAACGGTATTACCACCGTTTATTTCGAAGGAAGAGCTCCAAACGATCTTCGAATCGCTTGGAAGTAAGAAATCAGTCGGAACCGATGAAATACCGAACATTGTGATTCGACATCTCCCACTAGAAGCGGTGAACATTTATACCACCCTGTTTAATAATGCAATGAATAATGCACATTATCCAGCGCATTGGAAAACTGCGGTGGTACATCCCATTCCCAAAAGGAATAAAGATACTTCCAATCCGGCGAATCTCCACTCGATCAGTCTTCTTCCAAACATCTGTAAAGTTTTCGAGAAGGTGATCGATAGAGTCCTGACTTAGTGGGTTGAGGACAAACGTATAGTTCCGGATAATCAATTCGGTTTCAAAGCGGGGCATGATATCATTCATGCCGCGTCTAAACTGGTTTCTGATATCCAATGGAACAAAGGCAAAAAACAGTGCACTGGTGCCTGCCTGATTGACTTGGAAAAGGCTTTCGACACCGTATGGTTAGAGGGACTTTTCTTCAAGCTGGACAGGTTGGGCATTAGTAAACCACTTCTTTATATTCTCTTTGATATGCTCTCCAGTAGACAGTTCATCGTGAAGAATGGCGATGTGACTTCTGCTGGAACATTTAACATTAAAAACGGTCTGCAACAAGGTGCGGTAAATTCGCCGATCCTATTCGACATTTACACAAGTGATTTGATAGGTTCACTTCACCATGCCATAGCGTACGCAGACGACTTAATCGCGTACAGATCAGGTCCAAAGATTGAGGTCATTAATACACTTTTGCAATGTGACTTCGACAAAATTAAGCGATATTGCGACGACTGGAAGTTGAAAATCAACTTTCAGAAGTCGGAAACCATTCTGTTTAGGACGCCTTTGTCTGGGGCCTCTAGAGATACCAGAAAGAATTGGCGAAAGCTCTCTATCGTCGGACAACACGGACAGCCACTTGCTTGTCGAAATGTAGTCAGATACCTTGGGATCTGGCTAGATCAATATCTGTATTTTACCAAACATATAGATGTAGCTCTGGCCAGAGCCAAAGGTGCTTTTGCCCTTAAAAGGAGACTGTTTTACAACAGCCAACTCGATGAGAGGGTGAAGGTGATCTGCTACATGGCCCTTATCTGGCCTATACTGGTAGTTGGATGTCCCGTGTGGTTCAACGGGAGAGCAAGTTTATTGGAAAAGATTTGGGTGTTTGAGAGGGCTTGCCTTAGGGCTTGTCTTCGCTTATACAGAACACCAGAGTCTGAGTACATAAAATTCTGTCGTAATGAGGTTTTGTACAATAGGGCGAACTTAATAAGAGTGGACAATTTTGTTATTATGTTGACTCGAAGGCACATTGCAAGAGCAATGATATCGTCGAACAACCTGATCGCTGGGTCTTATTACCCTAATTATATGTACCATGAAAGAGTTCGCTTTAACGGCTATGTTCATCCAGAAGCGTTCCTCTACCTAGATAGCAAAGGTCTGATCCAGGACAGATTGGCGGTGCCGCTAATCTTCCACATTGCTCGAACAGCTGCGGACAGGCGACTCAACTACGACAGAGACATCGCACACGGCAGTGCGGAGCGTCTCCGGTTCAGTAGAACGGTAGGGAATCGCGACATGAGGGATGTTGCTCAGCAGCACCAACAATTTTGGTGTCTGGTTGAAGGAGAGGATGCTTCGTCGTCGAATTCCTCCAATACTTGGTAGCTTAATGTGAAGCAAAGTGGGTCGCCAAATTTTTTTTAGCCATGGCCGGCTTACATAATTTTAGGTAAGAGTAAGTTAGATTTAAGTATAAAAAAATAAAAAATAAATAAAAAATTTAAAAAAGTATATATATGTGCATATATTTATATATTAAGTATATATATATTATGTATATATATATATTTGTATGTGTATGTTATCTATTAGATGTAAGTAGATTAAGATTTATTCTTAGGTAGTTTGTAGTGTTAGTTTTAAGTTTTATATTAAAGTAAAAAGAAAGTAATGTTACTCGTTTTTGTTAAAAAATATTTTCTTAGTTTTAATAATGAACAGAGGTAGTATAAACATGTAACGTAAGATTCGTCGAAAGACATAGTTTAAGTGTTAGGTTTAACTTAGAGTGCCCGCATGGGGCCAGTAAGTTAGAATAATATAATTTTAAGTTAATTAAGCTAATTTTTAAGCGTTTTTTTGTCTAGCATGTAAGAATTAATTAATGGATGAAAATAAAAATGCATATAAATTGAAAAAAAAACCGATAGGAGCACATTCCGCTTCAAAAGAATTCAACCATTGGGATGCATTTGAATTTTTAGGACTGAATTTTTGTATCACAAATTTTTCTAGCACATTTTTCAAGTTTTAAGTATTGGGTGTTTCTTTCTTTTTATCAATAGAACTTTCCAGAATTCTTATCGAAACATCTTCTGAAATACCAGCACTGGGCGGCTTTTGATGTGATTCCGGTGCAATCTCCTGTAGCAAGTATTCATTGAAGTGCATATTTACCTCTTCATCCATATAAACTTTCTTTATCCCCGATGTCACAGAAATCCATACTTTTCTTTTATCGCGTTTTTTTTTTAGTGTATTTTTTGCTTCTTTATAAACTTGTGTTTGTATGATTAGATCATGTTGTTTCACAGATTGGAAATGATCCGGTTTTAAAAATACCCTCGTGGTCGGTGCCTTGCCCCTTGTCTTGCTCCCTTTAAGGACTCTTTCGGTGGTTGTGCATAAATCGCATTTCCAGCGCCGTGTAAAAATTAATTTTTGAACTTTAACCTCAACTGTCACAAGCTGGACAAAGCTGACCAAAGACCGTAAGTTGATGTAATAAATTTAATTAGTAGCATTTAATAAACATCTGTATCTACTAAAAAATTATAAATACTTGCTTCATACATATTGGTTTATAATTACTTTTACAAAATAAAAACCATTAAAAATGTCGAAATTGTCGTCGGGTGCAGATCGGAAAGGTGTTCTGGAGCAGATTCTTCGTGACTACTCCAACTCCAAAAAGACTGGAGCATCGCGTCGTACAGCCAGCTATCATTCAGGTCGTCTCCTTATTCTACAAAGGAACCTCAAGAACGCTTCTAGTCTTCAAGTGAAGATTCGACGAGGAGAAATAGAAGAAGGTCTGGAAGAAGAAGATTATGATGACATATTTGATAGGTTACAAGAAACGTATTGCTCTTACCGTGGTGAATTAGGTGATGCTATCGACAATACCAAGTCAGCATCTAAAGAGAAGATTGCGGAAAGTGAATCCAAATGTGCTTTTTGTAATGAGCTTTCATTACCCCAAATTCAAATTCCTCATCTCGAGGGCTCGTACACAAAATGACGGGCTTTCCATGATTTCTTTTTGTCTTTAGTCCACACAAATAAAAAGTTGGGTGAAATTCAAAATGTTCACTACTTAAAATCCTCTCTTACAGGTGAAGCTGCCCGTTTGTTGAAACATTTAGGGCTGTATTCTGGCAATTATGACAAAGAATGGGAACTGCTTATCACCAGATACGATCACAAGCGAGTGTTGGTAAATGCTCACTTGCAACTTTTTTTTTGGACAGCAGCAGTTGACCAAGGAGACTGCAGGAAATATATAGTCTCTATTGGACTGAGAACTTTAGGACTGCCTTACCTATTTCAAAAATTACCTAATTTTACTCTAGTTGCCCACTCTAGGAGTTGCCCACACTACCACAATGGACAGAGTTGCTGGAAACGCGTTTTAGGGCTTTAGAAGCAGTAGCTGGAACAAGTGGCGTAAAGGGCAGCTGTTCTTCTTCACACAAAGCTGTTGCTGTAGAAAAGAAAACGGTGTTGCACATCGGGAAGAAGCAGTTTACATGCCAGGTATGTGGCAGAGGTCAGCACTTTCTTCGGACTTGTCAGAAGTTTAATGGCATGTGATCTGCGAACAATCTGAGGCAGTGGACAGAATCCGTGTTTTTCGTAACTGCTGGGCATACAGTCACAAGACTAACCAATGTCGAACCAGTGTGCGCTGCTATTACTGGAAGCAGGCACATCATTCTCTGCTGCATGTTAATAACAACATACAGGTACACATTTCACATGACATCAAAAATCAACCCACCTAAAGTTGCCTCTGCTGAAGTCCATCAACCAAATCTTCTTCTAGTAACAGCAGTTGTTAGAGTCAGGTCTTCAAATTGTAACTATTTTCATCTGAGGGCATTGGTCGACCCGGGATCTGAAGCAACGTTTATTTCCGAATCAGCTGTACAATTGCTAGGGCTTCATCAACGGCGAGCAGTCATTAAATTATCTGGTTGGGAAAATTTAGGGCTGTCTCATGTCAGCGGTATGTATGGTAAGTCTTACCTTTGGGTCGCTGGTAACACCTTTCGAGACAAATACCCCAGCCTATGTGTTCAACTCATTGATTGGGCTTTTGCCATCCGCACCTTTAGCTCTTCAAAATTGGGAACACATCCAGGAAGGTTAGGTGATCCACAATTCGATAAACCTGCGACTGCTGATATTCTCCTGGGAGCCGACGTTTACTCTGAATTTATTTTAGGATCCATTATACGCGGTGATGATGAATGATCGCCAATTGCATAGGAAACAGAGTTAGGTCGGCTTCTCCTTCTCATAGCTTCTTACAGGTTCTCGATAACGACATTCAGCTGCGACGGTCCTGAGAACTTAAGGGGGTGCCTTTCAACACTAAGGAAACTGCGGAAGACAAAACTTGTGAAAAACATAATATCAACACAACAAGAAGATGGCTCGATGCTCGGTATAAGATATCGTTGCCATTTAAATTCGGATGTAAGCCTGGGTTTAGTGCCTCTGGTGCAACTGGAAGGAAAATTCCAAGAAAACCCAACACAGCACAAGGAGTATCCCAAGTGTTTAAAGGAATACAAGGAAGTTCGTCAGATGGCGGAGGTTGACAATAAGAATACTATGCTGGCTTCAACACACCACTTTTTTATTCCTCACCATACGGTATTCAAAGAGTCAAAGAGAACTACGAAGCTTCGTCGCAATCTTACATAGTACAAACGCTCTGTACGAAACTGCCGTGCACAAGCTAAATGTTTCGAATTGAAACAAGAAATCAAAATTGTTGTTAACCGAAAGCCCTGGTAGCTAGTGCTATAGTATAGATTAAAAAAATTGTAATTGTATTACCTTTTTTTAAATAAAATAAATAAAATAAAATAAAATTGTTGTAAATACACATTAGATCGATATGATCAATGTAAAATTTAAGTATGCCGTTAAGAAAAATACGAGTTAATACTCTGTCAGTTCATATAATTTAACATGGCAACTCTGCTTGCAAATGTATAACACTTTCCGGGTATATATAGAATCACAAAATCCCTAATAAATGCTCTTTTGTTTGGATTTCCCCTTAAGTCGGTTGTTTTAACTTTTAAATTTAACAGGTTATGGGCCCAGATCGCGCGGTTGTTTTTTTTTAAGAGAAAAGTTTTTGAAACAGTTTTAAATCCGGTAATCCGTTAAAATACTTAGTTTTCTGCCTTTCGTTTTATTTCATACATACCCGAGTATCCATATTCATATATACCTATACATTTACATATATTCGGAAATTGTTGAATAATACATTTAAATAAATGAATTTTTTTTTGCCAAGTAAAGTGAAAATGGAAAACGAAATTTTCAAGATTGATAAATTGCAGAACTCTGAACTTCTGTATGGAAGTTCCAGGTGAGAATATTACTCAGTGCCTCAGATCTATACAATTTTGTTAATGGTGCTATTAACCGACCGGTTAAGCTAGAGTCTGAGACTGAGCTAGCTTATGAAAAACGATAAGCTGGGTGGGCGAAAGATGATTGTAAGGCGCAACGTATAATTGCAATGAGTGTTGGCCCGACATCACTTCACTATATTGTAATTGCATCACTGCAAAAGAAATGTGGGAAAAACGTCGGTCGGTATACGAGCAATCATCAAATGCAAATGTTCATATGCTGCTGCAGCGATTTATACATTTAAGATGGAACCTGAGGGTGGCGTTGCAACTCACATATCAAAATTAGAAAACATAGTACGGCAGCTGAGGGATGTAGGGGAGTAGATTACGCAAAGCATGGTAATCACAAAAATTTTGATGACAATTCCCGAAAGCTTTAAGCATTTTTTCTCTACGTGGGAGTCAACAACAAAAGATCAGCAAACTTTGGAGAACTTAACGTCACGGTTAATCATGGAAGAAACAAGAATGCTTTCAAGCTCATCTGTTCCAGACACAAGCACCTCGGCACTAATTGCGAAACGAAGACATTAGAAACAACCCCAACACAAACAAAACTTTCCAACCCGGTAAGCGTTTCAGATGCAATGAAGTGGGACACTGGAAAAGAGAATGTCCCAAATAGCTAACTGAATATAAAAACAATGGAATCAAAAGTGGAATGAGAAAAGGAGATGCACTGATGTGCAGTGCTGAAAGCTGCGGTGCTAAGAGCTGCTGTGATGATTGTGTGAGGACTGGAAGCAGGGGCGAAGTTATAGTTATGAGGAAGCCAAGTTCAAAGAATGATGATCGTGTGAGGAATGAAGCAAGGGCGAGGTAATAGTGGTGAGGAAGCCAAATTCAAAGAACGATGATCGTGTGAGGACTGGAAGCAGGGCGAAGTACCAATAGGAAGAAAATCCAATTCAACGGAAGCTAAAAAGAGTGGAAGTGCAGGCACGGTAGAGGAGAAAGAATTAAAGGTGTGCAATGCACTGATGATGGTGAGTTCAATGATTCTTGGTATCTTGATTCAGGTGCTAGTGATCATATGACATTTCGAAAACATTTTCTTACCCCATTGAGATTAGAGTTGGAAGCGGTCAAAAAATATTAGCGTTAGGTACGGGCGACATCAACCATCTTGTCGTTTAATCGAATAGGGTGGTGTAAAAAACATTTATCTAATGTCTTGTATGTGCCCAAAATCTCCATTCATCTTTTTTCCCAAAGTCGTGCATTGGATAAAGGGTTACAATTTGTTTCTGATAAGATGAGATGCGAATTTATTAATGTAGACGGAGCTATCGTGGCAGTGGGAGAGCGTGAGGCGCAGCTATTCAGAATGTGTTTTCGTGTACAGGTTTCGGTTAAGCCGACGGCAAACTACCAAAGCGTTGCCACTGAAAGTATGGCACGAGAGACTGGCTCACCAAAACATCAAGAAAGTGCGTGATCATATTAAAAAGAATGGGATCAGTTTCATAGGTGATCAAGATTTTATGTGTGATGCTTGTGTCTTTGGAAAAATGCATCGAATCCCGTTTTCAAGGAGTTCTTTTGAGGCAAGTCAACTTGTGCATGCCGACGTATGTGGACCAATGGAAGAGACATTATTAGGAGGAGCTAAATACTTTGTCCTCTTCAAGGATCATTTTTCACATTACAGAGTCGTACAATTTTTGAAGAAGAAATCAGAATTCTTACATCTTGCTAACTCAGAAAGCCACTACTCAGTAAAAACACTCCGTACTGACAATGATTTGGAATTTGTCAACAAAGGCGTTGAATTGCTTCTAAGGAAACATTCCATTCGGCATGACACCAGTGTTCCTTACACCCCCGAGCAAAATGGGAGCATCGAACGAGAAAATCGCACAGTCGTCGAAGCTGCTCGGACTATGCTTAGTGCAAAGGATTTAAGTAAACGGTTTTGGGCAGAAGCAGTTAACACTGCTGTATTGGTTTTGAACTGAACTGAGGACAGCGCTTTAGGAGGTGAAACCCCCTTCGAAATGTGGTGTGGAGGAAAGCTTAGGGTCGAGGAGTTCAAAACGTTTGGTATTGAGGCATTTATACATGTTCCCAAGCAAAAACACCAAAAATGGGACAGAAAGGCTGGAAAAGGTCTGTTCATGGGATACTCGGACACATCCAAAGGCTATCGGATCTGGACACCTGCAACAAATAAAGTGGTAATCGTCAGAGATGTTGTTTTTAGGGAAGTGGAGCAGCACAGCGAACAAGAAAGACTTCTAAATAGTGTTTTCGACGAATCTCCAAGTACATCTGTTATCCATATGAGCAAGCCCGATAATCTTTCACAAGAAAATGTTATTATTGATACGGAAAAACAAGACGATGTTGATGTAAGGACAGAAGAACAAGTGGAAAAGGAGGATTACCAATGTGATGAGGAGGACGCTGTAGACATGGTATATGACCCCAACGAGTCTATTCCTTTGAAAAGCCGACTACGAAAAAGAAAGGATACTGCACCAGGGGCTTGTAATTTTAAGGAGAGCCACAATGTTACAAAGAAGCTATTTCCCGCGACGAGACGACAAATTCTAAAGAAGCAATGGCAGACGAGATAAGTAGTCTTTACAAAAATCGCACATGGGACTTGGTATCTCGACCTGGGGGTAGGAAAGTTATTGGTAACAAATGGGTTTATAAACTTAAGGATCTAGGCGCTGGAAAACAAAAGTATAAGGCGAGATTGGTTGCACAGGGTTATACCCAGAAATATGGCATCGACTATGGAGAAACGTACAGTCCAGTGGCTAAGTTCACCTCCATTCGTTCCATTCTTGCCATTGCAGCCAACGAAAGACTTGTTTTGACCCAATTTGATGTCAAAACTGCATTTTTACATGACGATAACACAGAGGAAATCTACATGCATCAGCCAGAGGGTTTCGGTGATGGCACAGATAAGGTTTGCAAATTGCGAAAGAGCTTATATGGACTCAAACAGGCGTCTCGCTGCTGGAATCAAAAGCTGACAGGAGTTCTGCGGGAGTTCAGGCTAAGGCCTAGCAAAATGGATCCTTGCATTTTTCTGTCAGCAGATAATAAATGCAGAATCATATTAGGTGTTTACATCGATGATGGGCTCGTGGCTTCAAAGAACAAAGATGATGCGACTCAGTTGGTGAAATTTCTGCAGAAGAATTTCGAAGTCGCAGTTTTCTAAGCTGGTTGCTTTCTCAGGATGGAAATCACAGTTCAACCAGGGGATGGAATTCATGTGGGCTAATCGAACTTCATTGAGCGGTTGTTGAAACGATTCAACATGAGTTGTTGCAAGCCGGTGTCAACTCCAACCAATGTTCTTCACCAGATACTCTATCTTCGGAAGTAGTGAAATTGCCCTACAGAGAAGCCGTAGGCTCTCTCATGTATTTGGCAGTGGCGACTCGTCCAGATATTGCCCTTGCAGTAGGAGTGGTTTCCCGATATTTGGATTCGCCAAGTAATCATAACGTCAACGCTGTGAAGAAAATTTTGAAATATATCAGTGGAACCGGACGAATGGGTATATTTTTGAAAAGAACTAAATGTTATTCGTTAGTTTGTTTCAGTGACGCTGATTATGCAGGGGATCCTGGAACAAAGCGCTCTACCACTGGGTTCATTTTTACACTCGGGAGCGGCCCGTTGTCTAGGCAAAAATGTGTTTCTTTGTTAACTTCTGAGTCAGAATACGTTGCCGCATCACAAGCAGTAAAAGACATGATATGGCTACAGCAGCTGCTCTCCGAGATGATTCCGGGTGGTATTGGCGATGTTATGCTGAAAATGGTCAACCAAGGAGCGATTCGGCTCATCAAAAATCCAGAGTTTCATAAACGAACGAAACACATAGACGTTCGTTATCACTTCATACGTGAGCGATACGAAGGAGGAGAATTTTTGATAAACTTTGTTCCTTCTGAACAACAACAAGCTGACATTTTAACGAAGGGTCTAGGTAAAGATAAATTTCAGAAATCTAGATTGTTAATTGGAATTATAGAAAAAAATAATGATCAAACCATGTAATTAAAATGTTAAATTATCTAAAAGTGGGAGTGTTAAGAAAAATATGAGTTAATACTCTGTCAGTTCATATAATTTAACATAGCAACTCTGCTTGCAAATGTATAACACTTTCCGGGTGTATATGGAACCACAAAACCCCTAATAAATGCTCTTTTGTTTGGATTTCCCCTTGAGTCGGTTGTTTTAACTTTTAAATTTAACGTACGTAAACGTATAAAACGATATTAAAATGTTTAGCATCTCTTATACAATAATTGAAGATGTCAAAAATTGTATAAAATAGAAAGATACTAAAATAATAAAACACTCTTATATAACGTGTGTTGTATTTTCATTGCGGAATTGTGTATTTATTTTATTTTTGCAGGACGATTCGTTTACGCGTCGGAATTTTGGTGTTAGTAGATTTTAATTAAATGTAGGGTGTAAGACGAGTGCATAGAGTGAATATGTGAACATTTTGAATAAATGAATTTATTTGCTATGATTGAGTGATACGTATGATTTGCGTTTTGAATGGATTCATCCCATTCTGTGTGTGTTAGGTGCGTATTACATAGATTGGAATCATTGGAGGATATGTGCGGATTAATTTTGAGTGGAATAAATGGACTGTATATTGTGTGTTGAGTAGAGTGAAATTGAATTAAATGGTAATGAGTGCGATTTATATGTTTTAAATTGAGTGGATTTTATTTCGAAATGCCATGAATGGTTATTTTTTTTTTCGTTGGATGTGATTGCCCATTCCGGGATGAGTGTCGATTATTCGAGCGAGCATCCATTGCGCTGGTGGAAGACGTGCATCATTCACAAGGACTAGATCTCCAATCTTCGGATCGACCTCTAGTTTTTCCCATTTCGGACGCGAGTGAAGACGTGAAAGATACTCGTCTTCCCATTTGCGCCAGAAATGTGCTACTGCAATTTTAGCATGCTTTCACCGGTCTAGATAACTAGTTGTTGTCGACAATAAGTCTCCTTGAGGGACCATATTGGTTAGTTCGCCAATTAAAAAATGACCTGGAGTTGATATGTCCAAGTCTTCCGGATTTTCTCAGAGTGGGCATAATGATCGAGAATTGAGAATACCTTCTATTTGAGTTAACACCGTGGAGAATTCTTCAAAGGTAAGTTTTTCGTTTTTAACAACTCGTTCTAAGTGATGTTTTACTGATTTGACCCCTGCTTCTCAGAGTTCTCCGAACTGAGGAATAAACTTCCTCAGGGAATATACTTCCATTCTGTGCCCAAATTCGTTAAGGTTTCGGCGATGTTTTTCCAATCGTGGGCGGCATCTTTCATTATTCGCTGGAGTTCGGCATTCGCTTGGTCCCGCAATCGCTGAAAATTCGGGAGGTGTAAACCGTCGTAAAGCTGCTGTAAAAGCTTGCGTCATCATGTCAGGGACGAGTTCCAGGTGAAGATGGCGAAGTAGCCCTTGAATGTCTGGCTTTCTTACGATCCTCTTCATGTTGACTATCTAGTATTTAGCACGGATGTAGGCCATTGTTTTTTGGAGACCTCCATGTTAGGTTTGATCGCGTACATGTCGTATGATCAAATTTGTGAATGCATGGCTCGGTTTGAGAATGATTGGGTGTTTTGTGTGGTATGGAATGAGTGCCTTTTGCAAACGACCCGCGACACGAAGAATGCTTTCGATGTTATAAAAAGTATTTAGTGATTTGAGATCTCGTATGATAGTCTGTGGATTTCCTGGAAACATGTCCTTCTGTATAGTTTTTATTGCATTTCTGGTGGCTATTTTGAGTTCTTCGGGATCAAGCGGACCTGAGTTTCTTGATTCTCTTTTTGTTTTGGTGTTTCGCAGGAACCGAAATCAATACGCTACCACTCTCATAAATCTCGATAAGTGCAAGTGGTTATTTAAAAGTTCGTCGATGAAGTTATTAGTTTTCTTGAGAAGGCAATGACTTTTGATGGTTCTTTTCTCTTCTTCCGGTCCTAATGACTGCCCCACATAACTTGAGTCTAGGAATACTTACTGTATTGAGTGGGGCAACCTTTGTTTTCGACTGTAAAAGGTTAATTTCTGTTTGGTCTTGGTTGTTTAAGACCCGAATATATACGGCGGCTCTGTAGGCTTTGGTCGAGTCATCACTGAAGCCGTGTAATTGTACAGCTTTTATGGTACAGTCTGTGTTGATCCATCAGTTAACTTTCATATTTTGAATTAAAGGTAATTCTTTTTGGTACTCCTTCCATTCCACCTGTAAGTCAATTGGGATCGTTTTATTCCAGTCCATCCCATTTTTCCACAGCTCCCGCATTATTATCTTAGCCCTAATCACGTAAGGTGAGATCCTATCTAGTGGGTCGAATAGTTTTGCGATAGCCCCTTTTGCTACCTGTGTCTCTGTCTTTTGTAAATTTTGGAGCGAAAAGGAGTCTGACTTTGGAAACCAACGGATAGCCAAAGTTTTGACTTGAATTGCTGGCGAACGGCTTACTAACCGTGAATACCCGTCCATTTGCGAAGATTAAATCCTGCAGATGCAAGCAATTGCCAAATTTCATTCCGCTTTTGTAAGGCATCCGTCAGGGTATCTGCTCCTGTAATAAGGTCGTCAATATACATGCTCGCGGGCCTTGGCGCCCACTGGATATCTCTCTGCTTCGTCGTCTGCAATCTTGTTAAGCACTCGTATGGCTAAGGTGTGTCGATGCTGTGTTCATCTTAATGTGGAGTCAATAATGCTCTTTTGTAATTTAGGACCAACGATCAAGTGCTCGTTTAAGGACGTGCCGTCCGGAGTCTTAGACGCAGGAACAATGGTTTTATTTCTTTTCATGTATCCAAACTTGGAGAAGTGTTAGAAATTCATTAAAGTGATGCCAATTTGCAACAATGCTGCAACCATATTTTGGTGTATTGCGAACTTAATTCACGGCGTGGGAGAATGTTTCGAATTCCAACAAGAATTCAAAATTGTTGTAAATACACATTAGATCAATTTAATTAATATAAAATTTGAGTATGTAAATGCATAAAACGATATTAAAATGTTTAGAATTTCTCATGCAATAATTGAGAACGTCAAAAATTGTATAAAATAGAAAGATACTAAAATAATAAAACACTCTCATTTTATAACGTCTTATATAGTTGTTTGATTACAACCGTTTTTCTACGTGTTACAGTTTTCAGTAAAGATTAGATTTTACAATCTACGACAAACACTAGGAAAAAAGACAGAGGTCCATTAAATATATGTAGATGTAATCGACGAAAAAATATTCGCAATTCCTCAAGGAGACACTGCCGTGGAAAAGATAATCTACCTTGGGCGATGAAAGCAATTTCAGCCGATGACCAATTACTTCATGCGCAAGTGAAGCGAAGTATATCTGTCCAGGATAAAACAGCGCCCGAAATGAACAAGATAGACGCCGGTATCAAAACGCGGAGACTTAGTTCTCTGTAAGCATGAAAGACTGCCGCCATTGCAGTGGCGACTCGGACGGATTATCAACGCACATCCCGGGAAAGACGCGCTTGCTCGAGTGACTGCATTACAAACCGAAACCGGCTTCTATTTTCCATCAAATATCGCAAACAAAAGCAAGAGATTTAAACGACATAACACAAAATTTACAAGTAACACAGTTTAAATAAAAACACAAAATTAAAAGCACTTACAAACCACAATATTTTAACCTATTAACAGGTATCAATTTTTAAAATATTTTAAAGTCAACAACATTGCAATATAATGACAAAGTATAATATAAAAATCTTAAATTAATTTTATCTGAAAAATTAAAAAACTAAATAAATATGTATTGTATAATAAATAAAAAATAAAAACATACAGCAGATAAATTGTTTATTCGAAGAAAATTACAAAAACAATTCAAAGGAAGGCGGATTCATGGCCTTTACTTAAAAACGTAAACACCACACTCACTTTGATAAGCAATTCGCTCACATTAAAACAACAAACCGTTCGCAAAAATTTCGTCGCAAATCGTCGCATCACACAACCACGAAATGCGTACGCTGAAAACATTTATCGTACACCACAAATTGTACCGAATTTGTTAGGTAAATAAATTTATTAATTTTTTTTTTACTTTTTTGGATCTTCCCATTTCTTTTTTCTTTCGGTTTTTTGAACTTGCACACTCGAATATCATTTTCGCGATACTGAAATCAATCGCAAACGATGTATATCAAAATATACACATGTACGATTTTGATATACGATTGTATACTCGCGCCGGTGTAGACAATTCCAAACGAAATCTCATTTTCGGGAAAGAGGCCGACAAAAAAGATAAATAAGTAAAAACACTTACCTTTTTTAACAAAAATAAATAAAAAAAGGGGGAAAAATAAACAAAAGTCAAACAACACTCTCGACGCGTAATGACCCAGTTTGGGTCAAGGATCAAAACAGACTATTACACCCATATCACTTTATTATTATTATTATTATTATTATTATTATTATTATTATTATTATTATTATTATTATTATTATTATTATTATTATTATTATTATTATTATTATTATTATTATTATTATTATTATTATTATTATTATTATTATTATTATTATTATTATTATTATTATTATTATTATTATTATTATTATTATTATTATTATTATTATTATTATTATTATTATTATTATTATTATTATTATTATTATTATTATTATTATTATTATTATTATTATTATTATTATTATTATTATTATTATTATTATTATTATTATTATTATTATTATTATTATTATTATTATTATTATTATTATTATTATTATTATTATTATTATTATTATTATTATTATTATTATTATTATTATTATTATTATTATTATTATTATTATTATTATTATTATTATTATTATTATTATTATTATTATTATTATTATTATTATTATTATTATTATTATTATTATTATTATTATTATTATTATTATTATTATTATTATTATTATTATTATTATTATTATTATTATTATTATTATTATTATTATTATTATTATTATTATTATTATTATTATTATTATTATTATTATTATTATTATTATTATTATTATTATTATTATTATTATTATTATTATTATTATTATTATTATTATTATTATTATTATTATTATTATTATTATTATTATTATTATTATTATTATTATTATTATTATTATTATTATTATTATTATTATTATTATTATTATTATTATTATTATTATTATTATTATTATTATTATTATTATTATTATTATTATTATTATTATTATTATTATTATTATTATTATTATTATTATTATTATTATTATTATTATTATTATTATTATTATTATTATTATTATTATTATTATTATTATTATTATTATTATTATTATTATTATTATTATTATTATTATTATTATTATTATTATTATTATTATTATTATTATTATTATTATTATTATTATTATTATTATTATTATTATTATTATTATTATTATTATTATTATTATTATTATTATTATTATTATTATTATTATTATTATTATTATTATTATTATTATTATTATTATTATTATTATTATTATTATTATTATTATTATTATTATTATTATTATTATTATTATTATTATTATTATTATTATTATTATTATTATTATTATTATTATTATTATTATTATTATTATTATTATTATTATTATTATTATTATTATTATTATTATTATTATTATTATTATGGAGTTTGATACATCTCGGCTTTTCTACCGGAGATAACATATCCCGGGTATGCCCTAAAAAGGGATTATGCTTAGTCCAAGTTCTAAACCCTTGAATTGATTATTGTTATAGTTGCAGGAATTTTCGAACAGTATTACACGTATCTAGTAGAACCGCCTTTTGCATCTGAGCCAACAACTTTTCCATGCCGTGTTTCTTTAAGTCTGTTATCAGCTTTGTTGGAATTAGACCGGTTGTTGACATGACAATTGGTGTAATATGTACGCGGTCGGCGTTATACATAGCGCTCATTTCTATTGCTAGAGGTGTGTATTTGGAAATCTTCGTTGCATACGTTGACTGTAGGTTTCGATTCAACGTTATTGCCACATCAAAGATTTCTATACGTCGGGCTGCCTTATGGAACCAGATAATGTCCGGCCTGTTGGCTAGAATATGCTGATCTGTTGTTGTGGCTCTATCCCAGTATAACTTAAAATCCGCATTTTCCAACACTGGAGGTGGATGATATTTGTAGTACGGGATGTAGTGTTCTGCCAGGCCACTGTTTAGAGCCAATTGGTGATGGACCTGCTTGGCTACGTTGTTGTGTCTAAAAGTGTAGTCTTGTTGAGCTAATACACTGCATCCTGATGTTATGTGTTCTATCGTCTCTCCCGACGACGATGCGGCACTTGTCCTCTACTGTTTCTTTGAGAATGAACTTACGGTAATTCCTTGTTTTCACGACTTTGTCTTGAATAGCTATTACGAAGCCTTCGGTTTCCGAAAATAACTTTCCCTGCGTGAGCCATAAATTTGATGCATATTGATCAATGTGGTCAAGCTGCATATCATATGGGTATCCTCCATGCATGGGCTTCGCTTTCCAAGACGCTGTAAGGTCGCTGGTGGTCTTGACATTCTCGGGAATAGGGAAGTTGTCTGATTTTAGGTGTAAAGGCGTAAAGCCATCATCGGCTAGAACAATAGCCTTTATCAACGGTGATGTGCTAGTTAAAAAGTACTGGCGGAGATTTAAATTTTGCTGGTAGTGAAGTCGGCTGATGTTCACAATTCCTCTTCCACCCATTCTTCGAGGAAGAGATGTTCTTTCAATCGCACTTTGATATCTCGTCAGAGATGTGCGTATCAACATGTCAAGATTTGTAGCATCTGTAGGTGACCATTTTATAATCCCAAATGAATACGTTAATAACGGAATTGCCCAGCTGTTAATTGCTCTACATTTGTTTCCTCCGCTAAGATTGGTTTTCATTATAGACTTTAGCCGCACTTTGAATTGTGCAGTTAGTTTTCTTTTTATAGAGCCGTGGTTTATTCCTTTGAGCTGCAAGAAACCAAGATATTTGTACGACTTGCCATGTTGCACATCGTCGATGATGCCGTTGTAGTCGATGGGGCATCCTTCCTCTTTCCCCTTACCAGGTGTACCATTTTGCATTTGTCCAAACCAAATTCCATCTAAATATCTCTGCTAAAACTTTTGACCACTTCTATCATCCGGTGGAGTTTTTCTCTTTTGTTGGAGTAGAGTTTGAGGTCATCAACGTATAAGAGGTGGTTAAAAGAGTGGTCAAATGTGTCAGTTTTGATGGAAAATCCAGACCTCATTTGGCTCAGAATTCTGCTAAGTGGGTTGAGTCCCAAGCAAAACCAAAGAGGGCTTAGAGCATCTCCCTGAAACATACCACTTCATATGCGGATAGTTTTGCTAACTGTCCACTATGAATTGATAAACTTTATAAATCTCAAGTACTTTGATGAGGTATCCATGGGGCATTGAATCGAAAGCTTTTTATAATCTATGTAGGCCATGCTTAAGTTTCTTTTTTTCCTCAGGGCCAAACCTGTGATTACAGAGTCGATCGTTAGCTGGTCTTTGCATCCCACAGTTTGTCTGCTGCAGCCTTTTTGTTCGTCCGAAATGATGTTGTTGGACTGGCAGTGGTGATAAATTCTATTTGAAAGAATTTTCGTGAACAGCTTGTATGTTGTGCACAAGCATGTGATGGGACGGTATTTCGAGGGATCTGTGCTTACCTCTCCTTTCGGAAGCAGAAAAGTTTGTCCGGTTGTCAGGAACGCGGGTGGTATACTCGTCAGCAGCAGCACACTAGTGAAACATTTCGCAAGTTCTTCATGGGTTGTGGTGAGCTTTTCGAGCCAGATGTTTTGGAGTTTATTTATGCCAGGTGCCTTCCAATTACTAGTTTTAGAAATGGCGTCACCAACTTCCTCTTTACTTATATGTTGAGCCAGCATTGGTGTTATATGCTCGCATTGTACGCTTTCGTTGGCAATCCACTGGGCAGAGTCATTATGTTGTTTAGGTACACTCCAGATGTTCTCCCAGAATTGTTTTGTTCTATCCATTGATGGATAGTCGTTATCCTTAGATGGTTGGAGTGGGGATGCGATATTCCTGAAGAAAGCCCTCTGGTTTTTGAAGAACAAGGTGTTGATTGCCTTTCTTTTGCTGCACTTCGTGTAACGGTGTAAGCGCTTATTCAATGCTGCTAGCATCTGGGTTTTCCTGTCCAGGATATCCGTGACCTGTTCCATACTTGTGCTGGCGCATCGGAGTGGCTTAATTAGTCTCGCGACACGTCTGCAAAGTCTTTTAGATCTTAGTCCGTTTCTAAAGGATATTAGCCTTCCAATATCCTGTCTTACCCTTTCTATTTTATTCTTTAGTCTCTTTTGCCATTTAGGCATCGTGACTTTTCTTGATGTTGTTGGTCTGGAGGTTTCTGAAAACGCTTTAGGTCCCTTTCCTAAAGCCCTGCTTGCTATTATTGCGCAGACATAGAGGAGCGCATTAATGCGTTGCAACTCAGCACCTTGGTCTAGGTAATGGGGCAGTATTTCTGTGTTGATGGTAGACAGAATGGTATCCAGTTTCCTGGATTCATAAATTCTTGGGATTCTAGGCCTTAGTGTTGGGTCCATCGCTTCATATTCTAGAAGCGTTAAGCTGAAGATGTTTCTGAGACTTTGTAAATCATTTTCAGGTTCTGAGGCATTGGGTAGTGATTCTGATATGACGTTGCCGAGTATTACCTCCGAGAGCGGCGGCAAGGTGTATCGGGGTGTTCGGCTGGCAGGTTATTATTATTATTATTATTATTATTATTATTATTATTATTATTATTATTATTATTATTATTATTATTATTATTATTATTATTATTATTATTATTATTATTATTATTATTATTATTATTATTATTATTATTATTATTATTATTATTATTATTATTATTATTATTATTATTATTATTATTATTATTATTATTATTATTATTATTATTATTATTATTATTATTATTATTATTATTATTATTATTATTATTATTATTATTATTATTATTATTATTATTATTATTATTATTATTATTATTATTATTATTATTATTATTATTATTATTATTATTATTATTATTATTATTATTATTATTATTATTATTATTATTATTATTATTATTATTATTATTATTATTATTATTATTATTATTATTATTATTATTATTATTATTATTATTATTATTATTATTATTATTATTATTATTATTATTATTATTATTATTATTATTATTATTATTATTATTATTATTATTATTATTATTATTATTATTATTATTATTATTATTATTATTATTATTATTATTATTATTATTATTATTATTATTATTATTATTATTATTATTATTATTATTATTATTATTATTATTATTATTATTATTATTATTATTATTATTATTATTATTATTATTATTATTATTATTATTATTATTATTATTATTATTATTATTATTATTATTATTATTATTATTATTATTATTATTATTATTATTATTATTATTATTATTATTATTATTATTATTATTATTATTATTATTATTATTATTATTATTATTATTATTATTATTATTATTATTATTATTATTATTATTATTATTATTATTATTATTATTATTATTATTATTATTATTATTATTATTATTATTATTATTATTATTATTATTATTATTATTATTATTATTATTATTATTTATTAGTTTTCTTGAGAAGGCAATGACTTTTGATGGTTCTTTTCTCTTCTTCCGGTCCTAATGACTGCCCCACATAACTTGAGTCTAGGAATACTTACTGTATTGAGTGTGGCAACCTTTGTTTTCGACTGTAAAAGGTTAATTTCTGTTTGGTCTTGGTTGTTTAAGACCCGAATATATACGGCGGCTCTGTAGGCTTTGGTCGAGTCATCACTGAAGCCGTGTAATTGTACAGCTTTTATGGTACAGTCTGTGTTGATCCATCAGTTAACTTTCATATTTTGAATTAAAGGTAATTCTTTTTGGTACTCCTTCCATTCCACCTGTAAGTCAATTGGGATCGTTTTATTCCAGTCCATCCCATTTTTCCACAGCTCCCGCATTATTATCTTAGCCCTAATCACGTAAGGTGAGATCCTATCTAGTGGGTCGAATAGTTTTGCGATAGCCCCTTTTGCTACCTGTGTCTCTGTCTTTTGTAAATTTTGGAGCGAAAAGGAGTCTGACTTTGGAAACCAACGGATAGCCAAAGTTTTGACTTGAATTGCTGGCGAACGGCTTACTAACCGTGAATACCCGTCCATTTGCGAAGATTAAATCCTGCAGATGCAAGCAATTGCCAAATTTCATTCCGCTTTTGTAAGGCATCCGTCAGGGTATCTGCTCCTGTAATAAGGTCGTCAATATACATGCTCGCGGGCCTTGGCGCCCACTGGATATCTCTCTGCTTCGTCGTCTGCAATCTTGTTAAGCACTCGTATGGCTAAGGTGTGTCGATGCTGTGTTCATCTTAATGTGGAGTCAATAATGCTCTTTTGTAATTTAGGACCAACGATCAAGTGCTCGTTTAAGGACGTGCCGTCCGGAGTCTTAGACGCAGGAACAATGGTTTTATTTCTTTTCATGTATCCAAACTTGGAGAAGTGTTAGAAATTCATTAAAGTGATGCCAATTTGCAACAATGCTGCAACCATATTTTGGTGTATTGCGAACTTAATTCACGGCGTGGGAGAATGTTTCGAATTCCAACAAGAATTCAAAATTGTTGTAAATACACATTAGATCAATTTAATTAATATAAAATTTGAGTATGTAAATGCATAAAACGATATTAAAATGTTTAGAATTTCTCATGCAATAATTGAGAACGTCAAAAATTGTATAAAATAGAAAGATACTAAAATAATAAAACACTCTCATTTTATAACGTCTTATATAGTTGTTTGATTACAACCGTTTTTCTACGTGTTACAGTTTTCAGTAAAGATTAGATTTTACAATCTACGACAAACACTAGGAAAAAAGACAGAGGTCCATTAAATATATGTAGATGTAATCGACGAAAAAATATTCGCAATTCCTCAAGGAGACACTGCCGTGGAAAAGATAATCTACCTTGGGCGATGAAAGCAATTTCAGCCGATGACCAATTACTTCATGCGCAAGTGAAGCGAAGTATATCTGTCCAGGATAAAACAGCGCCCGAAATGAACAAGATAGACGCCGGTATCAAAACGCGGAGACTTAGTTCTCTGTAAGCATGAAAGACTGCCGCCATTGCAGTGGCGACTCGGACGGATTATCAACGCACATCCCGGGAAAGACGCGCTTGCTCGAGTGACTGCATTACAAACCGAAACCGGCTTCTATTTTCCATCAAATATCGCAAACAAAAGCAAGAGATTTAAACGACATAACACAAAATTTACAAGTAACACAGTTTAAATAAAAACACAAAATTAAAAGCACTTACAAACCACAATATTTTAACCTATTAACAGGTATCAATTTTTAAAATATTTTAAAGTCAACAACATTGCAATATAATGACAAAGTATAATATAAAAATCTTAAATTAATTTTATCTGAAAAATTAAAAAACTAAATAAATATGTATTGTATAATAAATAAAAAATAAAAACATACAGCAGATAAATTGTTTATTCGAAGAAAATTACAAAAACAATTCAAAGGAAGGCGGATTCATGGCCTTTACTTAAAAACGTAAACACCACACTCACTTTGATAAGCAATTCGCTCACATTAAAACAACAAACCGTTCGCAAAAATTTCGTCGCAAATCGTCGCATCACACAACCACGAAATGCGTACGCTGAAAACATTTATCGTACACCACAAATTGTACCGAATTTGTTAGGTAAATAAATTTATTAATTTTTTTTTTACTTTTTTGGATCTTCCCATTTCTTTTTTCTTTCGGTTTTTTGAACTTGCACACTCGAATATCATTTTCGCGATACTGAAATCAATCGCAAACGATGTATATCAAAATATACACATGTACGATTTTGATATACGATTGTATACTCGCGCCGGTGTAGACAATTCCAAACGAAATCTCATTTTCGGGAAAGAGGCCGACAAAAAAGATAAATAAGTAAAAACACTTACCTTTTTCAACAAAAATAAATAAAAAAAGGGGGAAAAATAAACAAAAGTCAAACAACACTCTCGACGCGTAATGACCCAGTTTGGGTCAAGGATCAAAACAGACTATTACACCCATATCACTTTATTATTATTATTATTATTATTATTATTATTATTATTATTATTATTATTATTATTATTATTATTATTATTATTATTATTATTATTATTATTATTATTATTATTATTATTATTATTATTATTATTATTATTATTATTATTATTATTATTATTATTATTATTATTATTATTATTATTATTATTATTATTATTATTATTATTATTATTATTATTATTATTATTATTATTATTATTATTATTATTATTATTATTATTATTATTATTATTATTATTATTATTATTATTATTATTATTATTATTATTATTATTATTATTATTATTATTATTATTATTATTATTATTATTATTATTATTATTATTATTATTATTATTATTATTATTATTATTATTATTATTATTATTATTATTATTATTATTATTATTATTATTATTATTATTATTATTATTATTATTATTATTATTATTATTATTATTATTATTATTATTATTATTATTATTATTATTATTATTATTATTATTATTATTATTATTATTATTATTATTATTATTATTATTATTATTATTATTATTATTATTATTATTATTATTATTATTATTATTATTATTATTATTATTATTATTATTATTATTATTATTATTATTATTATTATTATTATTATTATTATTATTATTATTATTATTATTATTATTATTATTATTATTATTATTATTATTATTATTATTATTATTATTATTATTATTATTATTATTATTATTATTATTATTATTATTATTATTATTATTATTATTATTATTATTATTATTATTATTATTATTATTATTATTATTATTATTATTATTATTATTATTATTATTATTATTATTATTATTATTATTATTATTATTATTATTATTATTATTATTATTATTATTATTATTATTATTATTATTATTATTATTATTATTATTATTATTATTATTATTATTATTATTATTATTATTATTATTATTATTATTATTATTATTATTATTATTATTATTATTATTATTATTATTATTATTATTATTATTATTATTATTATTATTATTATTATTATTATTATTATTATTATTATTATTATTATTATTATTATTATTATTATTATTATTATTATTATTATTATTATTATTATTATTATTATTATTATTATTATTATTATTATTATTATTATTATTATTATTATTATTATTATTATTATTATTATTATTATTATTATTATTATTATTATTATTATTATTATTATTATTATTATTATTATTATTATTATTATTATTATTATTATTATTATTATTATTATTATTATTATTATTATTATTATTATTATTATTATTATTATTATTATTATTATTATTATTATTATTATTATTATTATTATTATTATTATTATTATTATTATTATTATTATTATTATTATTATTATTATGGAGTTTGATACATCTCGGCTTTTCTACCGGAGATAACATATCCCGGGTATGCCCTAAAAAGGGATTATGCTTAGTCCAAGTTCTAAACCCTTGAATTGATTATTGTTATAGTTGCAGGAATTTTCGAACAGTATTACACGTATCTAGTAGAACCGCCTTTTGCATCTGAGCCAACAACTTTTCCATGCCGTGTTTCTTTAAGTCTGTTATCAGCTTTGTTGGAATTAGACCGGTTGTTGACATGACAATTGGTGTAATATGTACGCGGTCGGCGTTATACATAGCGCTCATTTCTATTGCTAGAGGTGTGTATTTGGAAATCTTCGTTGCATACGTTGACTGTAGGTTTCGATTCAACGTTATTGCCACATCAAAGATTTCTATACGTCGGGCTGCCTTATGGAACCAGATAATGTCCGGCCTGTTGGCTAGAATATGCTGATCTGTTGTTGTGGCTCTATCCCAGTATAACTTAAAATCCGCATTTTCCAACACTGGAGGTGGATGATATTTGTAGTACGGGATGTAGTGTTCTGCCAGGCCACTGTTTAGAGCCAATTGGTGATGGACCTGCTTGGCTACGTTGTTGTGTCTAAAAGTGTAGTCTTGTTGAGCTAATACACTGCATCCTGATGTTATGTGTTCTATCGTCTCTCCCGACGACGATGCGGCACTTGTCCTCTACTGTTTCTTTGAGAATGAACTTACGGTAATTCCTTGTTTTCACGACTTTGTCTTGAATAGCTATTACGAAGCCTTCGGTTTCCGAAAATAACTTTCCCTGCGTGAGCCATAAATTTGATGCATATTGATCAATGTGGTCAAGCTGCATATCATATGGGTATCCTCCATGCATGGGCTTCGCTTTCCAAGACGCTGTAAGGTCGCTGGTGGTCTTGACATTCTCGGGAATAGGGAAGTTGTCTGATTTTAGGTGTAAAGGCGTAAAGCCATCATCGGCTAGAACAATAGCCTTTATCAACGGTGATGTGCTAGTTAAAAAGTACTGGCGGAGATTTAAATTTTGCTGGTAGTGAAGTCGGCTGATGTTCACAATTCCTCTTCCACCCATTCTTCGAGGAAGAGATGTTCTTTCAATCGCACTTTGATATCTCGTCAGAGATGTGCGTATCAACATGTCAAGATTTGTAGCATCTGTAGGTGACCATTTTATAATCCCAAATGAATACGTTAATAACGGAATTGCCCAGCTGTTAATTGCTCTACATTTGTTTCCTCCGCTAAGATTGGTTTTCATTATAGACTTTAGCCGCACTTTGAATTGTGCAGTTAGTTTTCTTTTTATAGAGCCGTGGTTTATTCCTTTGAGCTGCAAGAAACCAAGATATTTGTACGACTTGCCATGTTGCACATCGTCGATGATGCCGTTGTAGTCGATGGGGCATCCTTCCTCTTTCCCCTTACCAGGTGTACCATTTTGCATTTGTCCAAACCAAATTCCATCTAAATATCTCTGCTAAAACTTTTGACCACTTCTATCATCCGGTGGAGTTTTTCTCTTTTGTTGGAGTAGAGTTTGAGGTCATCAACGTATAAGAGGTGGTTAAAAGAGTGGTCAAATGTGTCAGTTTTGATGGAAAATCCAGACCTCATTTGGCTCAGAATTCTGCTAAGTGGGTTGAGTCCCAAGCAAAACCAAAGAGGGCTTAGAGCATCTCCCTGAAACATACCACTTCATATGCGGATAGTTTTGCTAACTGTCCACTATGAATTGATAAACTTTATAAATCTCAAGTACTTTGATGAGGTATCCATGGGGCATTGAATCGAAAGCTTTTTATAATCTATGTAGGCCATGCTTAAGTTTCTTTTTTTCCTCAGGGCCAAACCTGTGATTACAGAGTCGATCGTTAGCTGGTCTTTGCATCCCACAGTTTGTCTGCTGCAGCCTTTTTGTTCGTCCGAAATGATGTTGTTGGACTGGCAGTGGTGATAAATTCTATTTGAAAGAATTTTCGTGAACAGCTTGTATGTTGTGCACAAGCATGTGATGGGACGGTATTTCGAGGGATCTGTGCTTACCTCTCCTTTCGGAAGCAGAAAAGTTTGTCCGGTTGTCAGGAACGCGGGTGGTATACTCGTCAGCAGCAGCACACTAGTGAAACATTTCGCAAGTTCTTCATGGGTTGTGGTGAGCTTTTCGAGCCAGATGTTTTGGAGTTTATTTATGCCAGGTGCCTTCCAATTACTAGTTTTAGAAATGGCGTCACCAACTTCCTCTTTACTTATATGTTGAGCCAGCATTGGTGTTATATGCTCGCATTGTACGCTTTCGTTGGCAATCCACTGGGCAGAGTCATTATGTTGTTTAGGTACACTCCAGATGTTCTCCCAGAATTGTTTTGTTCTATCCATTGATGGATAGTCGTTATCCTTAGATGGTTGGAGTGGGGATGCGATATTCCTGAAGAAAGCCCTCTGGTTTTTGAAGAACAAGGTGTTGATTGCCTTTCTTTTGCTGCACTTCGTGTAACGGTGTAAGCGCTTATTCAATGCTGCTAGCATCTGGGTTTTCCTGTCCAGGATATCCGTGACCTGTTCCATACTTGTGCTGGCGCATCGGAGTGGCTTAATTAGTCTCGCGACACGTCTGCAAAGTCTTTTAGATCTTAGTCCGTTTCTAAAGGATATTAGCCTTCCAATATCCTGTCTTACCCTTTCTATTTTATTCTTTAGTCTCTTTTGCCATTTAGGCATCGTGACTTTTCTTGATGTTGTTGGTCTGGAGGTTTCTGAAAACGCTTTAGGTCCCTTTCCTAAAGCCCTGCTTGCTATTATTGCGCAGACATAGAGGAGCGCATTAATGCGTTGCAACTCAGCACCTTGGTCTAGGTAATGGGGCAGTATTTCTGTGTTGATGGTAGACAGAATGGTATCCAGTTTCCTGGATTCATAAATTCTTGGGATTCTAGGCCTTAGTGTTGGGTCCATCGCTTCATATTCTAGAAGCGTTAAGCTGAAGATGTTTCTGAGACTTTGTAAATCATTTTCAGGTTCTGAGGCATTGGGTAGTGATTCTGATATGACGTTGCCGGGTATTACCTCCGAGAGCGGCGGCAAGGTGTATCGGGGTGTTCGGCTGGCAGGTTATTATTATTATTATTATTATTATTATTATTATTATTATTATTATTATTATTATTATTATTATTATTATTATTATTATTATTATTATTATTATTATTATTATTATTATTATTATTATTATTATTATTATTATTATTATTATTATTATTATTATTATTATTATTATTATTATTATTATTATTATTATTATTATTATTATTATTATTATTATTATTATTATTATTATTATTATTATTATTATTATTATTATTATTATTATTATTATTATTATTATTATTATTATTATTATTATTATTATTATTATTATTATTATTATTATTATTATTATTATTATTATTATTATTATTATTATTATTATTATTATTATTATTATTATTATTATTATTATTATTATTATTATTATTATTATTATTATTATTATTATTATTATTATTATTATTATTATTATTATTATTATTATTATTATTATTATTATTATTATTATTATTATTATTATTATTATTATTATTATTATTATTATTATTATTATTATTATTATTATTATTATTATTATTATTATTATTATTATTATTATTATTATTATTATTATTATTATTATTATTATTATTATTATTATTATTATTATTATTATTATTATTATTATTATTATTATTATTATTATTATTATTATTATTATTATTATTATTATTATTATTATTATTATTATTATTATTATTATTATTATTATTATTATTATTATTATTATTATTATTATTATTATTATTATTATTATTATTATTATTATTATTATTATTATTATTATTATTATTATTATTATTATTATTATTATTATTATTATTATTATTATTATTATTATTATTATTATTATTATTATTATTATTATTATTATTATTATTATTATTATTATTATTATTATTATTATTATTATTATTATTATTATTATTATTATTATTATTATTATTATTATTATTATTATTATTATTATTATTATTATTATTATTATTATTATTATTATTATTATTATTATTATTATTATTATTATTATTATTATTATTATTATTATTATTATTATTATTATTATTATTATTATTATTATTATTATTATTATTATTATTATTATTATTATTATTATTATTATTATTATTATTATTATTATTATTATTATTATTATTATTATTATTATTAGTATTATTATTATTATTATTATTATTATTATTATTATTATTATTATTATTATTATTATTATTATTATTATTATTATTATTATTATTATTATTATTATTATTATTATTATTATTATTATTATTATTATTATTATTATTATTATTATTATTATTATTATTATTATGGAGTTTGATACATCTCGGCTTTTCTACCGGAGATAACATATCCCGGGTATGCCCTAAAAAGGGATTATGCTTAGTCCAAGTTCTAAACCCTTGAATTGATTATTGTTATAGTTGCAGGAATTTTCGAACAGTATTACACATATCTAGTAGAACCGCCTTTTGCATCTGAGCCAACAACTTTTCCATGCCGTGTTTCTTTAAGTCTGTTATCAGCTTTGTTGGAATTAGACCGGTTGTTGACATGACAATTGGTGTAATATGTACGCGGTCGGCGTTATACATAGCGCTCATTTCTATTGCTAGAGGTGTGTATTTGGAAATCTTCGTTGCATACGTTGACTGTAGGTTTCGATTCAACGTTATTGCCACATCAAAGATTTCTATACGTCGGGCTGCCTTATGGAACCAGATAATGTCCGGCCTGTTGGCTAGAATATGCTGATCTGTTGTTGTGGCTCTATCCCAGTATAACTTAAAATCCGCATTTTCCAACACTGGAGGTGGATGATATTTGTAGTACGGGATGTAGTGTTCTGCCAGGCCACTGTTTAGAGCCAATTGGTGATGGACCTGCTTGGCTACGTTGTTGTGTCTAAAAGTGTAGTCTTGTTGAGCTAATACACTGCATCCTGATGTTATGTGTTCTATCGTCTCTCCCGACGACGATGCGGCACTTGTCCTCTACTGTTTCTTTGAGAATGAACTTACGGTAATTCCTTGTTTTCACGACTTTGTCTTGAATAGCTATTACGAAGCCTTCGGTTTCCGAAAATAACTTTCCCTGCGTGAGCCATAAATTTGATGCATATTGATCAATGTGGTCAAGCTGCATATCATATGGGTATCCTCCATGCATGGGCTTCGCTTTCCAAGACGCTGTAAGGTCGCTGGTGGTCTTGACATTCTCGGGAATAGGGAAGTTGTCTGATTTTAGGTGTAAAGGCGTAAAGCCATCATCGGCTAGAACAATAGCCTTTATCAACGGTGATGTGCTAGTTAAAAAGTACTGGCGGAGATTTAAATTTTGCTGGTAGTGAAGTCGGCTGATGTTCACAATTCCTCTTCCACCCATTCTTCGAGGAAGAGATGTTCTTTCAATCGCACTTTGATATCTCGTCAGAGATGTGCGTATCAACATGTCAAGATTTGTAGCATCTGTAGGTGACCATTTTATAATCCCAAATGAATACGTTAATAACGGAATTGCCCAGCTGTTAATTGCTCTACATTTGTTTCCTCCGCTAAGATTGGTTTTCATTATAGACTTTAGCCGCACTTTGAATTGTGCAGTTAGTTTTCTTTTTATAGAGCCGTGGTTTATTCCTTTGAGCTGCAAGAAACCAAGATATTTGTACGACTTGCCATGTTGCACATCGTCGATGATGCCGTTGTAGTCGATGGGGCATCCTTCCTCTTTCCCCTTACCAGGTGTACCATTTTGCATTTGTCCAAACCAAATTCCATCTAAATATCTCTGCTAAAACTTTTGACCACTTCTATCATCCGGTGGAGTTTTTCTCTTTTGTTGGAGTAGAGTTTGAGGTCATCAACGTATAAGAGGTGGTTAAAAGAGTGGTCAAATGTGTCAGTTTTGATGGAAAATCCAGACCTCATTTGGCTCAGAATTCTGCTAAGTGGGTTGAGTCCCAAGCAAAACCAAAGAGGGCTTAGAGCATCTCCCTGAAACATACCACTTCATATGCGGATAGTTTTGCTAACTGTCCACTATGAATTGATAAACTTTATAAATCTCAAGTACTTTGATGAGGTATCCATGGGGCATTGAATCGAAAGCTTTTTATAATCTATGTAGGCCATGCTTAAGTTTCTTTTTTTCCTCAGGGCCAAACCTGTGATTACAGAGTCGATCGTTAGCTGGTCTTTGCATCCCACAGTTTGTCTGCTGCAGCCTTTTTGTTCGTCCGAAATGATGTTGTTGGACTGGCAGTGGTGATAAATTCTATTTGAAAGAATTTTCGTGAACAGCTTGTATGTTGTGCACAAGCATGTGATGGGACGGTATTTCGAGGGATCTGTGCTTACCTCTCCTTTCGGAAGCAGAAAAGTTTGTCCGGTTGTCAGGAACGCGGGTGGTATACTCGTCAGCAGCAGCACACTAGTGAAACATTTCGCAAGTTCTTCATGGGTTGTGGTGAGCTTTTCGAGCCAGATGTTTTGGAGTTTATCTATGCCAGGTGCCTTCCAATTAATAGTTTTAGAAATGGCGTCACCAACTTCCTCTTTACTTATATGTTGAGCCAGCATTGGTGTTATATGCTCGCATTGTACGCTTTCGTTGGCAATCCACTGGGCAGAGTCATTATGTTGTTTAGGTACACTCCAGATGTTCTCCCAGAATTGTTTTGTTCTATCCATTGATGGATAGTCGTTATCCTTAGATGGTTGGAGTGGGGATGCGATATTCCTGAAGAAAGCCCTCTGGTTTTTGAAGAACAAGGTGTTGATTGCCTTTCTTTTGCTGCACTTCGTGTAACGGTGTAAGCGCTTATTCAATGCTGCTAGCATCTGGGTTTTCCTGTCCAGGATATCCGTGACCTGTTCCATACTTGTGCTGGCGCATCGGAGTGGCTTAATTAGTCTCGCGACACGTCTGCAAAGTCTTTTAGATCTTAGTCCGTTTCTAAAGGATATTAGCCTTCCAATATCCTGTCTTACCCTTTCTATTTTATTCTTTAGTCTCTTTTGCCATTTAGGCATCGTGACTTTTCTTGATGTTGTTGGTCTGGAGGTTTCTGAAAACGCTTTAGGTCCCTTTCCTAAAGCCCTGCTTGCTATTATTGCGCAGACATAGAGGAGCGCATTAATGCGTTGCAACTCAGCACCTTGGTCTAGGTAATGGGGCAGTATTTCTGTGTTGATGGTAGACAGAATGGTATCCAGTTTCCTGGATTCATAAATTCTTGGGATTCTAGGCCTTAGTGTTGGGTCCATCGCTTCATATTCTAGAAGCGTTAAGCTGAAGATGTTTCTGAGACTTTGTAAATCATTTTCAGGTTCTGAGGCATTGGATAGTGATTCTGATATGACGTTGCCGGGTATTACCTCCGAGAGCGGCGGCAAGGTGTCTCGGGGTGTTCGGCTGGCAGGTTATTATTATTATTATTATTATTATTATTATTATTATTATTATTATTATTATTATTATTATTATTATTATTATTATTATTATTATTATTATTATTATTATTATTATTATTATTATTATTATTATTATTATTATTATTATTATTATTATTATTATTATTATTATTATTATTATTATTATTATTATTATTATTATTATTATTATTATTATTATTATTATTATTATTATTATTATTATTATTATTATTATTATTATTATTATTATTATTATTATTATTATTATTATTATTATTATTATTATTATTATTATTATTATTATTATTATTATTATTATTATTATTATTATTATTATTATTATTATTATTATTATTATTATTATTATTATTATTATTATTATTATTATTATTATTATTATTATTATTATTATTATTATTATTATTATTATTATTATTATTATTATTATTATTATTATTATTATTATTATTATTATTATTATTATTATTATTATTATTATTATTATTATTATTATTATTTTTTTTTTTTTTTTTTTATGAGGGTGTGGTGAGAATCTTCATCAGCTAGGAAGTTGGCCCAGCTGCCTGCTAGCAAATTTACATCCTAGCAGGAGACCCCGTCGAGCATCCGCACTCGGCGGGAGTGTCAGATTTTTACTGACTAAACTCACCCTCCCTATGTTCACCAGTCGGACGGGGACCGCGTTAGCATTACTTCCGTCCGACCGGCCTTTCTGTGTAGGTTACAAAGCCCCCTCTCAATCAGTCATCTCTCAGGCATCCATCCGCATTTTTACCCCTCAAAACGGTCTCGATAAAGGCCGCCAGAAGACCCCAGTGACTGTTATTTTGGAGCATCACGCCTATGATGTTGTCCGGCGTGATTGCTCCTACAACATTCTCGATTTCCTGTCGGAGTCTTGTCCATCTGTCGCAGTCGAAAAACGTATGTTCCGCGTCGTCCCTGTCGTGTCCACAGTATGTGCAGTTCGGTGTCCGTACTCGTCTCAGTTTGTAGAGGTAATACCGGAAATAGCCATGTCCAGTCAGAAATTGAGTGGCGTAAAAGTTGACGTCCCCAAATTTCCGATCTGTCCAGGCTCTCATGTCCGTTATTAGCCTTTTCGTCCATCGTCCTTTGGTTGTGTTTGTCCAACGGTCTTCCCAGTCTCGTAGTGTCTGCTGTCTTTCCCTTTCTGCCGCATCCGCTCTTCCCGTCTCGGCACTAGATACATAGATCCTCCTCCGCTCCAGCGCAAGAAGGTCTATGGGGATTACCCCAGCCACAACAAGAACAGCCTCTTGCGAGACAGTTCTGTAGGCCGAGGCAACACGCAGTGCCCCCCGTCTCTGTACATTTGTCATCGCTTTGGCGTACTTCTTTACCCGGAGCGCCTCTGCCCAGATTTCGGATCCGTAAAGTAGTATCGAGTGGATGGTCGTCATTAGTAGTTTGCGTTTATTTGGTCGTGGTCCCCCGATGTTAGCCATGAGGCGACTCAGGCAGGTCGCTCGTTGCGACGCCTTTTTGACCGCTTTCTGTATGTGAGGCCAGAAGGTTAGTTTCGTATCAAGGTATAACCCAAGGTACTTGACTTCCCCTCTAGTCGCAATCGTTGCCGTTCCAACTTTCATCGGGAGAATCGTCTGTATCCGTTTTCTCGTTAGTATGATCAGTTCAGTCTTGTTTTCCGCGATATTAAGTCCGCGTTTCGTCATCCAGTCGTTTATCCGTCTCATGACCATATTTAGTTTCAGCTGTGCCAGGTCGGGATTACGTTCGACGATGATGACTGCCGCATCGTCAGCGTAAGCGACGATGTAGCAGCCATCTGGCAGCTCAATTCTAAGTAGGTCGTCGTACAGTGCGTTCCAAAAGTCCGGTCCAAGGATTGATCCCTGTGCGACACCAGCGGTGACTATCATGGTCTCTGTTCCGTCAGTCGTTTCAAATATGATCTGTCTGTTTCGTAAGTAGTCCTCGACAATCCGGACGAGGTAGCCAGGCACCCGAAAAGCCCCGTCAAGGGCCTCGAGAATGTCTACCCACCTCGCCGAGTTGAAAGCGTTTTTAATGTCCAGTAGCGCGAGGAGTACCAAAGGGCGTGCCTGGTCACATTTTTCTCGCGTTCTCTGGTATGCGTCGACAACTTCTTGTATCGCGCCTATAGTCGATCGTCCTTTTCTAAAACCGTACTGTCGGTCGGATAGGCCGCCGGATGCGTCTATCGCGTTAGTCAGTCGTGGTCTAAGTAGCAGTTCAAAAAGCTTTCCCGTCGTGTCTAGTAGGGCCAGCGGTCGGTAGGCCGAGGGAGAGTCCGGGTCTCCCTTGCCCTTGCTTAGGAGAACCAATCTCGCCTTCTTCCACCGGCCACAGAAGGTCCCACTTTTCAGGCAGGCGTTGAAAAGGTCCAGGAGGATGTCAGGTCTGTGGATAGCGGTGGATCTGACTATCTCTCCTGGAACGCCGTCTGGTCCGGGAGCCTTTCCCGGCTTCATAAGGGATGCAGCTTGTTTAAGCTCTGTAACCGTGAAGGGGGGAATGCTGTCCAAGTCAATGCGTCTTTCGACGTCTTGTCTCGTCGGGTGCGTCGGGAAAAGTCCGTCCACTATACGTCTTGTTGTTTCCACGTCTCTTATGTTGGGAGGAGAGCGAGCTCCCAGTTTCCCAGTGACAATTTTGTAACCGGTTCCCCAGGGGTCGCGCTCGACCTCATCGCAGAGGCGCTTCCAGCACTGTCTTTTACTATCTTTAATTTTGACTTTTAATCGTTTCCGTGCTGTTCTGTACTCTAGTCTAAGCGCTTCAACGCGAGGCCCACCAGCTTCCCGGGTAAGCTTTCGCTTTTGAGCCAGGCACACCCTTCGCAAGTCGGCTATCTCTTCCGTCCACCAGTACTGTTGAGTTCGGCCGGGCGATACACCCTTATGGGGCATGGTGTCACGGCAAAACTTCTCCAGTAACTGGGCGGTCTCGTCCGCGAGTCTTTCAGTACGTTCATGACAAGTCAGATCTTGAGGTAAACCGCTTTCCGGGGCCAAGGCCGCGCCTAGCATTTGCCTCAGTTTGTCATAGTCCATTTTTTTCGTGTTCCACCGCTGGGGTAGGGGTCTGTTCGTTTGTCTGTTTGTCATGGCATCGCTTATCCCAAAGGCGATGTACTGGTGGTCACTAGAACTGTAGTCCTCCAGCACACGCCATTGTGTGATTCGCGGTGCCAGTCTATCTGATGCGAATGTCACGTCAGGTATAGAAAAACCGAATCCTGGTCGTCTGTATGTCATGGTACTCCCGATGTTCATGGTTATTATTATTATTATTATTATTATTATTATTATTATTATTATTATTATTATTATTATTATTATTATTATTATTATTATTATTATTATTATTATTATTATTATTATTATTATTATTATTATTATTATTATTATTATTATTATTATTATTATTATTATTATTATTATTATTATTATTATTATTATTATTATTATTATTATTATTATTATTATTATTATTATTATTATTATTATTATTATTATTATTATTATTATTATTATTATTATTATTATTATTATTATTATTATTATTATTATTATTATTATTATTATTATTATTATTATTATTATTATTATTATTATTATTATTATTATTATTATTATTATTATTATTATTATTATTATTATTATTATTATTATTATTATTATTATTATTATTATTATTATTATTATTATTATTATTATTATTATTATTATTATTATTATTATTATTATTATTATTATTATTATTATTATTATTATTATTATTATTATTATTATTATTATTATTATTATTATTATTATTATTATTATTATTATTATTATTATTATTATTATTATTATTATTATTATTATTATTATTATTATTATTATTATTATTATTATTATTATTATTATTATTATTATTATTATTATTATTATTATTATTATTATTATTATTATTATTATTATTATTATTATTATTATTATTATTATTATTATTATTATTATTATTATTATTATTGTTATTATTATTATTATTATTATTATTATTATTATTATTATTATTATTATTATTATTGTTATTATTATTATTATTATTATTATTATTATTATTATTATTATTATTATTATTATTATTATTATTATTATTATTATTATTATTATTATTATTATTATTATTATTATTATTATTATTATTATTATTATTATTATTATTATTATTATTATTATTATTATTATTATTATTATTATTATTATTATTATTATTATTATTATTATTATTATTATTATTATTATTATTATTATTATTATTATTATTATTATTATTATTATTATTATTATTATTATTATTATTATTATTATTATTATTATTATTATTATTATTATTATTATTATTATTATTATTATTATTATTATTATTATTATTATTATGGAGTTTGATACATCTCGGCTTTTCTATAGGAGATAACATATCCCGAGTATGCCCTAAAAAGGGATTATGCTTAGTCCAAGTTCTAAACCCTTGAATTGATTATTGTTATAGTTGCAGGAATTTTCGAACAGTATTACACATATCTAGTAGAACCGCCTTTTGCATCTGAGCCAACAACTTTTCCATGCCGTGTTTCTTTAAGTCTGTTATCAGCTTTGTTGGAATTAGACCGGTTGTTGACATGACAATTGGTGTAATATGTACGCGGTCGGCGTTATACATAGCGCTCATTTCTATTGCTAGAGGTGTGTATTTGGAAATCTTCGTTGCATACGTTGACTGTAGGTTTCGATTCAACGTTATTGCCACATCAAAGATTTCTATACGTCGGGCTGCCTTATGGAACCAGATAATGTCCGCCCTGTTGGCTAGAATATGCTGATCTGTTGTTGTGGCTCTATCCCAGTATAACTTAAAATCCGCATTTTCCAACACTGGAGGTGGATGATATTTGTAGTGTGGGATGTAGTGTTCTGCCAGGCCACTGTTTAGAGCCAATTGGTGATGGACCTGCTTGGCTACGTTGTTGTGTCTAAAAGTGTAGTCTTGTTGAGCTAATACACTGCATCCTGATGTTATGTGTTCTATCGTCTCTCCCGAGGACGATGCGGCACTTGTCCTCTACTGTTTCTTTGAGAATGAACTTACGGTAATTCCTTGTTTTCACGACTTTGTCTTGAATAGCCATTACGAAGCCTTCGGTTTCCGAAAATAACTTTCCCTGCGTGAGCCATAAATTTGATGCATATTGATCAATGTGGTCAAGCTTAAGTTTCTTTTTTTCCTCAGGGCCAAACCTGTGATTACAGAGTCGATCGTTAGCTGGTCTTTGCATCCCACAGTTTGTCTGCTGCAGCCTTTTTGTTCGTCCGAAATGATGTTGTTGGACTGGCAGTGGCGATAAATTCTATTAGAAAGAATTTTCGTGAACAGCTTGTATGTTGTGCACAAGCATGTGATGGGACGGTATTTCGAGGGATCTGTGCTTACCTCTCCTTTCGGAAGCAGAAAAGTTTGTCCGGTTGTCAGGAACGCGGGTGGTATACTCGTCAGCAGCAGCACACTAGTGAAACATTTCGCAAGTTCTTCATGGGTTGTGGTGAGCTTTTCGAGCCAGATGTTTTGGAGTTTATCTATGCCAGGTGCCTTCCAATTAATAGTTTTAGAAATGGCGTCACCAACTTCCTCTTTACTTATATGTTGAGCCAGCATTGGTGTTATATGCTCGCATTATACGCTTTCGTTGGCAATCCACTGGGCAGAGTCATTATGTTGTTTAGCTACACTCCAGATGTTCTCCCAGAATTGTTCTGTTCTATCCATTGATGGATAGTCGTTATCCTTAGATGGTTGGAGTGGGGATGCGATATTCCTGAACAAAGCCCTCTGGTTTTTGAAGAACAAGGTGTTGTCTGCCTTTCTTTTGCTGCACTTCGTGTAACGGTGCAAGCGCTTATTCAATGCTGCTAGCATCTGGGTTTTCCTGTCCAGGATATCCGTGACCTGTTTCATACTTGTGCTAGCGCATCGGAGTGGCTTAATTAGTCTCGCGACACGTCTGCAAAGTCTTTTAGATCTTAGTCCGTTTCTAAAGGATATTAGCCTTCCAATATCCTGTCTTACCCTTTCTATTTTATTCTTTAGTCTCTTTTGCCATTTAGGCATCGTGACTTTTCTTGATGTTGTT
Source organism: Volucella zonaria (assembly GCA_963966105.1). Classification (NCBI taxonomy): domain Eukaryota; kingdom Metazoa; phylum Arthropoda; class Insecta; order Diptera; family Syrphidae; genus Volucella; species Volucella zonaria. The sequence goes on along the minus strand of OZ014533.1, from coordinate 39,856,590 downwards.
GGTCTGGAGGTTTCTGAAAACGCTTGAGGTCCCTTTCCTAAAGCCCTGCTTGCTATTATTGCGCAGACATAGAGGAGCGCATTAATGCGTTGCAACTCAGCACCTTGGTCTAGGTAATGGGGCAGTATTTCTGTGTTGATGGTAGACAGAATGGTATCCAGTTTCCTGGATTCATAAATTCTTGGGATTCTAGGCCTTAGTGGTGGGTCCATCGCTTCATATTCTAGAAGCGTTAAGCTGAAGATGTTTCTGAGACTTTGTAAATCGTTTTCAGGTTCTGAGGCATTGGGTAGTGATTCTGATATGACGTTGCCGGGTATTACCTCCGAGAGCGGCGGCAAGGTGTCTCGGGGTGTTCGGCTGGCAGGTTATTATTATTATTATTATTTTTATTATTATTATTTTTATTATTATTATTTTTATTATTATTATTTTTATTATTATTATTATTATTATTATTATTATTATTATTATTATTATTATTATTATTATTATTATTATTATTATTATTATTATTATTATTATTATTATTATTATTATTATTATTATTATTATTATTATTATTATTATTATTATTATTATTATTATTATTATTATTATTATTATTATTATTATTATTATTATTATTATTATTATTATTATTATTATTATTATTATTATTATTATTATTATTATTATTATTATTATTATTATTATTATTATTATTATTATTATTATTATTATTATTATTATTATTATTATTATTATTATTATTATTATTATTATTATTATTATTATTATTATTATTATTATTATTATTATTATTATTATTATTATTATTATTATTATTATTATTATTATTATTATTATTATTATTATTATTATTATTATTATTATTATTATTATTATTATTATTATTATTATTATTATTATTATTATTATTATTATTATTATTATTATTATTATTATTATTATTATTATTATTATTATTATTATTATTATTATTATTATTATTATTATTATTATTATTATTATTATTATTATTATTATTATTATTATTATTATTATTATTATTATTATTATTATTATTATTATTATTATTATTGTTATTATTATTATTATTATTATTATTATTATTATTATTATTATTATTATTATTATTATTATTATTATTATTATTATTAGAACCTTGGCTTAATCGGCGTGCTGGCGAAACCAACTACTATTTGACGCAAATGCTCTCAGGACATGGCTACTTCCGAAGATACCTTCATCGCATACATAAATGCGCGCAACCAAGCTGCTTATATGGAGATGCCGAAAGTGATGATGCGGAACACACTTTCTTCTATTGCAGAAAATGGAGTCCTATAGAGCTACACATGGGAGAAATTACCCCCGAAAATATAATACGGAAGATGAGCTCAAGCGAAGAAAACTGGCAAATAATCCAAAAATATGTTGAAAAAATTCTTAAGTCCAAACAAAGAGACCTCGAAGCCGCAAGGTAATGCCTCAAATAGCAAAGATAGCAAAGAGAGAATAACCCAAGCGTGGCCTGGACGCAGGCATTTCACGTAGATGTCAAAGGGCACTATACGAAGGACCCCACCCTGAAGTAATGGCAAAAGTTTCGGTACCAGGGTGGAAAGAGGTCCGCGATGGAGGGGGGTGTTTTTTAGTGTTTTTGTTTTTTTTCCACATACCATTACTGTGACGACAGTTTTGATGATGCGCGAAGCATTTTTGACCTCCTCACACGCAAAAAAAAAAAAAAAAAAAAATTATTATTATTATAATTATTATTATTATTATTATTATTATTATTATTATTATTATTATTATTATTATTATTATTATTATTATTATTATTATTATTATTATTATTATTATTATTATTATTATTATTATTATTATTATTATTATTATTATTATTATTATTATTATTATTATTATTATTATTATTATTATTATTATTATTATTATTATTATTATTATTATTATTATTATTATTATTATTATTATTATTATTATTATTATTATTATTATTATTATTATTATTATTATTATTATTATTATTATTATTATTATTATTATTATTATTATTATTATTATTATTATTATTATTATTATTATTATTATTATTATTATTATTATTATTATTATTATTATTATTATTATTATTATTATTATTATTATTATTATTATTATTATTATTATTATTATTATTATTATTATTATTATTATTATTATTATTATTATTATTATTATTATTATTATTATTATTATTACTATTATTATTATTATTATTATTATGGAGTTTGATACATCTCGGCTTTTCTATTGGAGATAACATATCCCGAGTATGCCCTAAAAAGGGATTATGCTTAGTCCAAGTTCTAAACCCTTGAATTGATTATTGTTATAGTTGCAGGAATTTTCGAACAGTATTACACATATCTAGTAGAACCGCCTTTTGCATCTGAGCCAACAACTTTTCCATGCCGTGTTTCTTTAAGTCTGTTATCAGCTTTGTTGGAATTAGACCGGTTGTTGACATGACAATTGGTGTAATATGTACGCGGTCGGCGTTATACATAGCGCTCATTTCTATTGCTAGAGGTGTGTATTTGGAAATCTTCGTTGCATACGTTGACTGTAGGTTTCGATTCAACGTTATTGCCACATCAAAGATTTCTATACGTCGGGCTGCCTTATGGAACCAGATAATGTCCGGCCTGTTGGCTAGAATATGCTGATCTGTTGTTGTGGCTCTATCCCAGTATAACTTAAAATCCGCATTTTCCAACACTGGAGGTGGATGATATTTGTAGTACGGGATGTAGTGTTCTGCCAGGCCACTGTTTAGAGCCAATTGGTGATGGACCTGCTTGGCTACGTTGTTGTGTCTAAAAGTGTAGTCTTGTTGAGCTAATACACTGCATCCTGATGTTATGTGTTCTATCGTCTCTCCCGACGACGATGCGGCACTTGTCCTCTACTGTTTCTTTGAGAATGAACTTACGGTAATTCCTTGTTTTCACGACTTTGTCTTGAATAGCCATTACGAAGCCTTCGGTTTCCGAAAATAACTTTCCCTGCGTGAGCCATAAATTTGATGCATATTGATCAATGTGGTCAAGCTTAAGTTTCTTTTTTTCCTCAGGGCCAAACCTGTGATTACAGAGTCGATCGTTAGCTGGTCTTTGCATCCCACAGTTTGTCTGCTGCAGCCTTTTTGTTCGTCCGAAATGATGTTGTTGGACTGGCAGTGGCGATAAATTCTATTAGAAAGAATTTTCGTGAACAGCTTGTATGTTGTGCACAAGCATGTGATGGGACGGTATTTCGAGGGATCTGTGCTTACCTCTCCTTTCGGAAGCAGAAAAGTTTGTCCGGTTGTCAGGAACGCGGGTGGTATACTCGTCAGCAGCAGCACACTAGTGAAACATTTCGCAAGTTCTTCATGGGTTGTGGTGAGCTTTTCGAGCCAGATGTTTTGGAGTTTATCTATGCCAGGTGCCTTCCAATTAATAGTTTTAGAAATGGCGTCACCAACTTCCTCTTTACTTATATGTTGAGCCAGCATTGGTGTTATATGCTCGCATTATACGCTTTCGTTGGCAATCCACTGGGCAGAGTCATTATGTTGTTTAGCTACACTCCAGATGTTCTCCCAGAATTGTTCTGTTCTATCCATTGATGGATAGTCGTTATCCTTAGATGGTTGGAGTGGGGATGCGATATTCCTGAAGAAAGCCCTCTGGTTTTTGAAGAACAAGGTGTTGTCTGCCTTTCTTTTGCTGCACTTCGTGTAACGGTGCAAGCGCTTATTCAATGCTGCTAGCATCTGGGTTTTCCTGTCCAGGATATCCGTGACCTGTTCCATACTTGTGCTAGCGCATCGGAGTGGCTTAATTAGTCTCGCGACACGTCTGCAAAGTCTTTTAGATCTTAGTCCGTTTCTAAAGGATATTAGCCTTCCAATATCCTGTCTTACCCTTTCTATTTTATTCTTTAGTCTCTTTTGCCATTTAGGCATCGTGACTTTTCTTGATGTTGTTGGTCTGGAGGTTTCTGAAAACGCTTGAGGTCCCTTTCCTAAAGCCCTGCTTGCTATTATTGCGCAGACATAGAGGAGCGCATTAATGCGTTGCAACTCAGCACCTTGGTCTAGGTAATGGGGCAGTATTTCTGTGTTGATGGTAGACAGAATGGTATCCAGTTTCCTGGATTCATAAATTCTTGGGATTCTAGGCCTTAGTGGTGGGTCCATCGCTTCATATTCTAGAAGCGTTAAGCTGAAGATGTTTCTGAGACTTTGTAAATCGTTTTCAGGTTCTGAGGCATTGGGTAGTGATTCTGATATGACGTTGCCGGGTATTACCTCCGAGAGCGGCGGCAAGGTGTCTCGGGGTGTTCGGCTGGCAGGTTATTATTATTATTATTATTTTTATTATTATTATTTTTATTATTATTATTTTTATTATTATTATTATTATTATTATTATTATTATTATTATTATTATTATTATTATTATTATTATTATTATTATTATTATTATTATTATTATTATTATTATTATTATTATTATTATTATTATTATTATTATTATTATTATTATTATTATTATTATTATTATTATTATTATTATTATTATTATTATTATTATTATTATTATTATTATTATTATTATTATTATTATTATTATTATTATTATTATTATTATTATTATTATTATTATTATTATTATAATTATTATTATTATTATTATTATTATTATTATTATTATTATTATTATTATTATTATTATTATTATTATTATTATTATAATTATTATTATTATTATTATTATTATTATTATTATTATTATTATTATTATTATTATTATTATTATTATTATTATTATTATTATTATTATTATTATTATTATTATTATTATTATTATTATTATTATTATTATTATTATTATTATTATTATTATTATTATTATTATTATTATTATTATTATTATTATTATTATTATTATTATTATTATTATTATTATTATTATTATTATTATTATTATTATTATTATTATTATTATTATTATTATTATTATTATTATTATTATTATTATTATTATTATTATTATTATTATTATTATTATTATTATTATTATTATTATTATTATTATTATTATTATTATTATTATTATTATTATTATTATTATTATTATTATTATTATTATTATTATTATTATTATTATTATTATTATTATTATTATTATTATTATTATTATTATTATTATTATTATTATTATTATTATTATTATTACTATTATTATTATTATTATGGAGTTTGATACATCTCGGCTTTTCTATTGGAGATAACATATCCCGAGTATGCCCTAAAAAGGGATTATGCTTAGTCCAAGTTCTAAACCCTTGAATTGATTATTGTTATAGTTGCAGGAATTTTCGAACAGTATTACACATATCTAGTAGAACCGCCTTTTGCATCTGAGCCAACAACTTTTCCATGCCGTGTTTCTTTAAGTCTGTTATCAGCTTTGTTGGAATTAGACCGGTTGTGGTTGTTGACATGACAATTGGTGTAATATGTACGCGGTCGGCGTTATACATAGCGCTCATTTCTATTGCTAGAGGTGTGTATTTGGAAATCTTCGTTGCATACGTTGACTGTAGGTTTCGATTCAACGTTATTGCCACATCAAAGATTTCTATACGTCGGGCTGCCTTATGGAACCAGATAATGTCCGGCCTGTTGGCTAGAATATGCTGATCTGTTGTTGTGGCTCTATCCCAGTATAACTTAAAATCCGCATTTTCCAACACTGGAGGTGGATGATATTTGTAGTACGGGATGTAGTGTTCTGCCAGGCCACTGTTTAGAGCCAATTGGTGATGGACCTGCTTGGCTACGTTGTTGTGTCTAAAAGTGTAGTCTTGTTGAGCTAATACACTGCATCCTGATGTTATGTGTTCTATCGTCTCTCCCGACGACGATGCGGCACTTGTTCTCTACTGTTTCTTTGAGAATGAACTTACGGTAATTCCTTGTTTTCACGACTTTGTCTTGAATAGCCATTACGAAGCCTTCGGTTTCCGAAAATAACTTTCCCTGCGTGAGCCATAAATTTGATGCATATTGATCAATGTGGTCAAGCTTAAGTTTCTTTTTTTCCTCAGGGCCAAACCTGTGATTACAGAGTCGATCGTTAGCTGGTCTTTGCATCCCACAGTTTGCCTGCTGCAGCCTTTTTGTTCGTCCGAAATGATGTTGTTGGACTGGCAGTGGCGATAAATTCTATTAGAAAGAATTTTCGTGAACAGCTTGTATGTTGTGCACAAGCATGTGATGGGACGGTATTTCGAGGGATCTGTGCTTACCTCTCCTTTCGGAAGCAGAAAAGTTTGTCCGGTTGTCAGGAACGCGGGTGGTATACTCGTCAGCAGCAGCACACTAGTGAAACATTTCGCAAGTTCTTCATGGGTTGTGGTGAGCTTTTCGAGCCAGATGTTTTGGAGTTTATCTATGCCAGGTGCCTTCCAATTAATAGTTTTAGAAATGGCGTCACCAACTTCCTCTTTACTTATATGTTGAGCCAGCATTGGTGTTATATGCTCGCATTGTACGCTTTCGTTGGCAATCCACTGGGCAGAGTCATTATGTTGTTTAGGTACACTCCAGATGTTCTCCCAGAATTGTTTTGTTCTATCCATTGATGGATAGTCGTTATCCTTAGATGGTTGGAGTGGGGATGCGATATTCCTGAAGAAAGCCCTCTGGTTTTTGAAGAACAAGGTGTTGATTGCCTTTCTTTTGCTGCACTTCGTGTAACGGTGTAAGCGCTTATTCAATGCTGCTAGCATCTGGGTTTTCCTGTCCAGGATATCCGTGACCTGTTCCATACTTGTGCTGGCGCATCGGAGTGGCTTAATTAGTCTCGCGACACGTCTGCAAAGTCTTTTAGATCTTAGTCCGTTTCTAAAGGATATTAGCCTTCCAATATCCTGTCTTACCCTTTCTATTTTATTCTTTAGTCTCTTTTGCCATTTAGGCATCGTGACTTTTCTTGATGTTGTTGGTCTGGAGGTTTCTGAAAACGCTTTAGGTCCCTTTCCTAAAGCCCTGCTTGCTATTATTGCGCAGACATAGAGGAGCGCATTAATGCGTTGCAACTCAGCACCTTGGTCTAGGTAATGGGGCAGTATTTCTGTGTTGATGGTAGACAGAATGGTATCCAGTTTCCTGGATTCATAAATTCTTGGGATTCTAGGCCTTAGTGGTGGGTCCATCGCTTCATATTCTAGAAGCGTTAAGCTGAAGATGTTTCTGAGACTTTGTAAATCGTTTTCAGGTTCTGAGGCATTGGGTAGTGATTCTGATATGACGTTGCCGGGTATTACCTCCGAGAGCGGCGGCAAGGTGTCTCGGGGTCTTCGGCTGGCAGGTTATTATTATTATTATTATTATTATTATTATTATTATTATTATTATTATTATTATTATTATTATTATTATTATTATTATTATTATTATTATTATTATTATTATTATTATTATTATTATTATTATTATTATTATTATTATTATTATTATTATTATTATTATTATTATTATTATTATTATTATTATTATTATTATTATTATTATTATTATTATTATTATTATTATTATTATTATTATTATTATTATTATTATTATTATTATTATTATTATTATTATTATTATTATTATTATTATTATTATTATTATTATTATTATTATTATTATTATTATTATTATTATTATTATTATTATTATTATTATTAATATTATTATTATTATTATTATTATTATTATTATTATTATTATTATTATTATTATTATTATTATTATTATTATTATTATTATTATTATTATTATTATTATTATTATTATTATTATTATTATTATTATTATTATTATTATTATTATTATTATTATTATTATTATTATTATTATTATTATCGGCGTGCAGGCGAAACCAACTACTATTTGACGCAAATGCTCTCAGGACAGGGCTACTTCCGAAGATACCTTCATCGCATACATAAATGCGCGCAACCAAGCTGCTTATATGGAGATGCCGAAAGTGATGATGCGGAACACACTTTCTTCTATTGCAGAAAATGGAGTCCTATGCGGGAAGAAATAGAGCTACACATGGGACAAATTACCCCCGAAAATATAATACGGAAGATGAGCTCATGCGAAGAAAACTGGCAAATAATCCAAAAATATGTTGAAAAAATTCTTAAGTCCAAACAAAGAGACCTCGAAGCCGCAAGGTTATTATTATTATTATTGTTATTATTATTATTATTATTATTATTATTATTATCGTTATGTATTTCTCCGTATTGGGTATTTTTATACAACATATTTTGGGGGCCTTAGCCTAATACAAAATATATCAAATATAATTACACTGTGTATCTATTGAATTTGCTGCTAAACGATGTTCATAAAGTTCCGGGTTATGTGACAGGTATCGATGATTACAGATTTCTGCATAGCGTCGATAGTGCTCCTTCTCAGGCCTAGAAGTTTTATGTCCTCTTGTAAGTCCATATGTACTAATCCTTCCGCACTGATAATTATTGGGATTATCTTCACTTCTTTGAGATTCCAATTGCGCTTAGTCTCCACAGCGAGTTCGGAATATCTGCTACGTTTCTCGCTGTATGTTCGGCTCATGTTTCTTGAAGCTGGAATCGCAACATCAATGAAGATACCCTTGCGCTCTTCTTTGTCAATGACAGTTATATCAGGACGATTATGAAGCCTGGTGTGTTCCGAGTGAATGGTGCGATCATAGTAGATCTTGATGGTACGATTTTCAACTACAGGGAAAGGTTTATAATTATAATAGGGTGCTTTGTCATGTGGTATTTTATATTTCTCGAGAAGGTTTTTATGTAGTATTTTGGCTACGTTGTTATGCCTTCGAGTGTACTCTGACTGCGCCAATGTTGTGCACCCCGATATAATGTGGTCTATAGTCTCCGCATGGTTTCTGCATCTCCGGCATGTGTCTTCTCCAATGGACGGATCTTTCATTACATGCTTTCTATAGTTCTTAGTCGGGATAACGCGATCTTGAATAGCAATCATAAACGCTTCGGTCTCAGCATACATTTCACCATTTAACAGCCATTTGTTTGACATTAGTTTGTCAACATTTTCGCCATTAATGTCTCTGAAATACTGACCATGTATAGGTTTAATTGCCCATTTTCGGTCCCTTATAAGCTTATCCTCTGCTTGTCTCTCAAAATTTCCGTCCAGGTTTAAAGGTGTCAAGTTTTTATCTGCTTCTACTATTGTCTGTATTAGGCCAGATCTTTCGCTCTTAAGGTGGAAATAGTGTCGGAGTGTTTGTATCTGGTTGTCATGCAGTACTTGAAGATCTATTAGACCTCTCCCACCTTCTTTTCTCGATGTTACCATTCTCTCGCAGCATGATTTAGGGTGGTGAAACTTATAACATGTGAGCATTGTTCTGATCTTTCGCTGCAATGCTTGTAGTTCGGTTGTTGTCCATTTGATTATCCCGAAGCTATAGGTAAGTATTGGGATCGCATACGTATTCACAGCCTTAATTAGGTGTTTGCCACTGAGATTCGTTTTAGCGATTTTGTGGATACGGGATTTGAACTCTCTGGTCAAAATGGTCTTGGCTATTTTCTTGTCAATGCGTCTGTTTTGCATCATGCCTAGGTATTTGTAAACTTCATGCTCCTCCATTTCTTTAATATTAGATATGTTAGACTCCTCATCACTCTTTGCCATTTTGCCTCTAATTATCTGTATTGTCTTGCACTTGTCTAATCCAAATTTCATATTAATGTCATTACTGAACATGGAGGCTATTTCTATTAGTTGATGAAGGTGTTGTTTTGTCGAAGCATAGATTTTAAGATCGTCCATGTACATCAAGTGACTTAAAGTAGCTTGGTTGGAGTTACTTTTTATTTTATATCCATATTTGGTGCTTTTTAGGAGATTGCTTAGCGGGTTAAGAGCAATGCAGAACCATAGTGGTGATAGGCAGTCGCCTTGGAAAATTCCGTTCTTAATCATTATCTCTGCTGTTTATTATTATTATTATTATTATTATTATTATTATTATTATTATTATTATTATTATTATTATTATTATTATTATTATTATTATTATTATTATTATTATTATTATTATTATTATTATTATTATTATTATTATTATTATTATTATTAGTATTATTATTATTATTATTATTATTATTAGTATTAGTATTATTATTATTATTATTATTATTATTATTATTATTATTATTATTATTATTAGAACCTTGGCTTAATCGGCGTGCAGGCGAAACCAACTACTATTTGACGCAAATGCTCTCAGGACATGGCTACTTCCGAAGATACCTTCATCGCATACATAAATGCACGCAACCAAGCTGCTTATATGGAGATGCCGAAAGTGATGATGCGGAACACACTTTCTTCTTTTGCAGAAAATGGAGTCCTATGCGGGAAGAAACAGAGCTACACATGGGACAAATTACCCCCAAAAACATAATACGGAAGATGAGCTCAAGCGAAGAAAACTGGCAAATAATCCAAAAATATGTTGAAAAAATTCTTAAGTCCAAACAAAGAGACCTCGAAGCCGCAAGGTAATGCCTCAAATAGCAAAGATAGCAAAGAGAGAATAACCCAAGCGTGGCCTGGACGCAGGCATTTCACGTAGATGTCAAAGGGCGCTATACGAAGGACCCCACCCTGAAATTTCACGTAGATGTCAAAGGGCGCTATACGAAGGACCCCACCCTGAAGTAATGGCAAAAGTCTCGGTACCAGGGTTTAAAGAGGTCCGCGAAGGAGGGGGAAGTTTTTTAGTGTTTTTGTTTTTTTTCCACATACCATTACTGTGACGACAGTTTTGATGATGCGCGAAGCATTTTTGACATCCTCACACGCAAAAAAAAAAAAAAAAAAAAAATTATTATTATTATTACTATTACTATTATTATTATTATTATTATTATTATTATTATTATTATTATTATTATTATTATTATTATTATTATTATTATTATTATTATTATTATTATTATTATTATTATTATTATTATTATTATTATTATTATTATTATTATTATTATTATTATTATTATTATTATTATTATTATTATTATTATTATTATTATTATTATTATTATTATTATTATTATTATTATTATTATTATTATTATTATTATTATTATTATTATTATTATTATTATTATTATTATTATTATTATTATTATTATTATTATTATTATTATTATTATTATTATTATTATTATTATTATTATTATTATTATTATTATTATTATTATTATTATTATTATTATTATTATTATTATTATTATTATTATTATTATTATTATTATTATTATTATTATTATTATTATTATTATTATTATTATTATTATTATTATTATTATTATTATTATTATTATTATTATTATTATTATTATTATTATTATTATTATTATTATTATTATTATTATTATTATTATTATTATTATTATTATTATTATTATTATTATTATTATTATTATTATTATTATTATTATTATTATTATTATTATTATTATTATTATTATTATTATTATTATTATTATTATTATTATTATTATTATTATTATTATTATTATTATTATTATTATTATTATTATTATTATTATTATTATTATTATTATTATTATTATTATTATTATTATTATTATTATTATTATTATTATTATTATTATTATTATTATTATTATTATTATTATTATTATTATTATTATTATTATTATTATTATTATTATTATTATTATTATTATTATTATTATTATTATTATTATTATTATTATTATTATTATTATTATTATTATTATTATTATTATTATTATTATTAGAACCTTGGTTTAATCGGCGTGCTGGCGAAACCAACTACTATTTGACGCAAATGCGCTCAGGACATGGCTACTTCCGAAGATACCTTCATCGCATACATAAATGCGAGCAACCAAGCTGCTTATATGGAGATGCCGAAAGTGATGATGCGGAACACACTTTCTTCTATTGCAGAAAATGGAGTCCTATGCGGGAAGAAATAGAGCTACACATGGGACAAATTACCCCCGAAAATATAATACGGAAGATGAGCTCATGCGAAGAAAACTGGCAAATAATCCAAAAATATGTTAAAAAAATTCTTAAGTCCAAACAAAGAGACCTCGAAGCCGCAAGGTTATTATTATTATTATTGTTATTATTATTATTATTATTATTATTATTATTATTATTATTATTATTATTATTATTATTATTATTATTATTATTATTAATATTATTATTATTATTATTATTATTATTATTATTATTATTATTATTATTATTATTATTATTATTATTATTATTATTATTATTATTATTATTATTATTATTATTATTATTATTATTATTATTATTATTAGAACCTTGGTTTAATCGGCGTGCTGGCGAAACCAACTACTATTTGACGCAAATGCTCTCAGGACAGGGCTACTTCCGAAGATACCTTCATCGCATACATAAATGCGAGCAACCAAGCTGCTTATATGGAGATGCCGAAAGTGATGATGCGGAACACACTTTCTTCTATTGCAGAAAATGGAGTCCTATGCGGGAAGAAATAGAGCTACACATGGGACAAATTACCCCCGAAAATATAATACGGAAGATGAGCTCATGCGAAGAAAACTGGCAAATAATCCAAAAATATGTTAAAAAAATTCTTAAGTCCAAACAAAGAGACCTCGAAGCCGCAAGGTTATTATTATTATTATTGTTATTATTATTATTATTATTATTATTATTATTATTATTATTATTATTATTATTATTATTATTATTATTATTATTATTATTATTATTATTATTACTATTATTATTAATTATTATTATTATTATTATTATTATTATTATTATTATTATTATTATTATTATTATTATTATTATTATTATTATTATTATTATTATTATTATTATTATTATTATTATTATTATTATTATTATTATTATTATTATTATTATTATTATTATTATTATTATTATTATTATTATTATTATTATTATTATTATTATTATTATTATTATTATTATTATTATTATTATTATTATTATTATTATTATTATTATTATTATTATTATTATTATTATTATTATTATTATTATTATTATTATTATTATTATTATTATTATTATTATTATTATTATTATTATTATTATTATTATTATTATTATTATTATTATTATTATTATTATTATTATTATTATTATTATTATTATTATTATTAGAACCTTGGTTTAATCGGCGTGCTGGCGAAACCAACTACTATTTGACGCAAATGCGCTCAGGACATGGCTACTTCCGAAGATACCTTCATCGCATACATAAATGCGCGCAACCAAGCTGCTTATATGGAGATGCCGAAAGTGATGATGCGGAACACACTTTCTTCTATTGCAGAAAATGGAGTCCTATGCGGGAAGAAATAGAGCTACACATGGGACAAATTACCCCCGAAAATATAATACGGAAGATGAGCTCAAGCGAAGAAAACTGGCAAATAATCCAAAAATATGTTGAAAAAATTCTTAAGTCCAAACAAATAGACCTCGAAGCCGCAAGGTAATGCCTCAAATAGCAAAGATAGCAAAGAGAGAATAACCCAAGCGTGGCCTGGACGCAGGCATTTCACGTAGATGTCAAAGGGCACTATACGAAGGACCCCACCCTGAAGTAATGGCAAAAGTTTCGGTACCAGGGTGGAAAGAGGTCCGCGATGGAGGGGGGTGTTTTTTAGTGTTTTTGTTTTTTTTCCACATACCATTACTGTGACGACAGTTTTGATGATGCGCGAAGCATTTTTGACCTCCTCACACGCAAAAAAAAAAAAAAAAAATAAAAAATTATTATTATTATAATTATTATTATTATTATTATTATTATTATTATTATTATTATTATTATTATTATTATTATTATTATTATTATTATTATTATTATTATTATTATTATTATTATTATTATTATTATTATTATTATTATTATTATTATTATTATTATTATTATTATTATTATTATTATTATTATTATTATTATTATTATTATTATTATTATTATTATTATTATTAATATTATTATTATTATTATTATTATTATTATTATTATTATTATTATTATTATTATTATTATTATTATTATTATTATTATTATTATTATTATTATTATTATTATTATTATTATTATTATTATTATTATTATTATTATTATTATTATTATTATTATTATTATTATTATTATTATTATTATTATTATTATTATTATTATTATTATTATTATTATTATTATTATTATTATTATTATTATTATTAATATTATTATTATTATTATTATTATTATTATTATTATTATTATTATTATTATTATTATTATTATTATTATTATTATTATTATTATTATTATTATTATTATTATTATTATTATTATTATTATTATTATTATCGGCGTGCAGGCGAAACCAACTACTATTTGACGCAAATGCTCTCAGGACAGGGCTACTTCCGAAGATACCTTCATCGCATACATAAATGCGCGCAACCAAGCTGCTTATATGGAGATGCCGAAAGTGATGATGCGGAACACACTTTCTTCTATTGCAGAAAATGGAGTCCTATGCGGGAAGAAATAGAGCTACACATGGGACAAATTACCCCCGAAAATATAATACGGAAGATGAGCTCATGCGAAGAAAACTGGCAAATAATCCAAAAATATGTTGAAAAAATTCTTAAGTCCAAACAAAGAG